>JAOXYF010000017.1:3629106-3655563 GCA_028565775.1 Sternarchorhynchus goeldii
GTTGCTGTACCCCCCCCCCCCCCCCACCAGTCCTTGTTGTACACGTTAGAAGTGTAGAATCCAAAAACACTACAGAAAAATGTTCACACGTGCACTGTCGCTGTGATGTAAACCTTAATTGATGGCCTGTCCTACTGTGAGATTTGAGTTGTATGTTCACTTACTAGCCACGTGTTTCGTTTGCCATTTAGAAAAGGGTTCTTTACTGCGCACAGTGGCTCTTTTGCTAACATGTTACTGACACTTCATCCTATTTTCTCTTTGCCTTCTCTTGCCTTTCTTCCTTCTGTCACTGTTCCTTGCAGCCACTGGCTCTGATCTCCACAGAGCACCAGCAGATCATATCGCTCCCAGGATCGGCTTCCTGCTTTCTGAGCTGTGGCTGCAGAGGTACGCCAAGGTAAAAGTCCAGGTCTTTTATGGACAAATTGGCAAATCTGACTGCTGATATAAGAGAAATACTACCAAATCCATTGAGCTTTTATTTATTTATTTATTTGTATATAAAGCAAAGAAAAATATATATTTGCTTTAGCAGACCTAGTCCCTAAACACGCTGAATCTTTCTGCGATATTTCAGATATTTCAGTGACTTTTCCGTCTCTTCTATGCCATATAAATGAGGCAGAAAGGTGCATCAAAAGTTAACGTCTGCATGAGCAAGAGCTGCCCTCCACGTGGTCGATCTACCCTGCCTGTGGAGATAGACCAGGGCTGTATTTCATCTCCTCAAGGTGTTGGGCTGCAGATTGCACTGCGATGTATAAATAACTATCTGGGAAATACTCTTATCCGCCAAGCTCCCACAAAAACCAGGAGAAGAGTCCCTGAAAAATGATGCAGGGGAGTCTGTTACCTCTTCTGCCTGTCCAACGGAGAGCTGCAAACATTACCTGTGCCCTGCAAAATACATAGAGGGATGCAAGGCACTTCAAAAGGCAGTACTGGTTGAGGATCAGTTCACTGGAACTTTGCCTTGACAGACTGCTTTTGTAGACCAGGAAAACCCAGTAATACACCGACCTTTACCCACAAAATTCTTAGTGAAAATTTTCTGTAGTAGCTGATTATCAAAGGATCAAAGAAACCTGTGATTAGGTTATTTTGTAGTCTGAAGGATCCTACCGATCTGGTTTTCCATGCACACTTTGCTGCATCTCAAAAGATGGCGGGTTTTCCTTTGGGTCTAGGGAAATAAACATAATACTCTGTTTTGGCAGCAGATAGTAATGAATAGAGTTATAACAAACAGAACCATGACCATTCTTTTCATGCATTGTATGCATTCAATGGGCTTTTCTGACAGTATAAAACTTTATACAAATTTATACAATTCATGGACTGTAGTAAGTCTATTTGAAGACTTTTAGAAATGGTTACTCATAATGTCCACTTTTCTCCATCCCTGTGCCCCATTTTGACAGACTTTCATGTTGTAGTACTGTATTGTGCCGTTTCATGTTGAATTACTTGCCTCTCTGCACAAATGCTCATTATGTAAACAGCTCATATTACATTGCCAGATTTATGTTATAGTTCAAAATGAAAAGATTAAGAACCCCAGTTTCCTTCATACACTCTTAATTACAGATAGCTGTGTGACAAAATGCCATCTTTTATTGACGCAGTGTTTCCCCCTGAATTGCAGGTAGTTCAAGACTCATTCTGCGTTATTATATTGCTTTCAATTTACTTGTTAACATTATAGATGGTGTAGCATTATTGTTATAGGACTTCACTAAATTGTTTCCTTATCACTTGGAAAATGGCCGTTTAATATAACGAGTTTCTCATAATGGTGAGAAATTGCTCGTCTCATATCAAAATCGTTTTAGTCATCAAGTCGTTTCAGGAAATGTCGTCTTTTTTTTTATGAAGTAAGCTTTCGTGCCATCTAACTGTTAGACTCCTGACATCAGGAGCACCAGCAACAACAAATTAAATATCATATGCTTTCAAACTCATCCATATAGGCGATAACATCCAACATTTTAATACTGAAATCAACGAAACGTAATCGGAGTTGGGTTGAAACCAGGAAAGCCAGAAGGCTCCAGAGCTGAGTCACTCGAGTTGTTCCCAAAGTGGCTTTTCTATACATGGAATACTTTGGTTGTTCAGCAGAGGCCATTCCTCCCAATGTTATGTGTCTCGTGTTGTCGATTCGCGCCAAAGGGAATATTAATGCGGTGTCCCAGAAAAGGTGGCCTCGCGTCGCCAGGGAGATAACGTCGTTAGGGCGCAGCGGCCAGACAAAAGTAATTGATTTTGTGCTTCAGAGGGTTTTTGACGGGCATCGCTGAGTTTGCGACTTTGGCGTCCCTCTTGTCTCGAATCAGGGTTTGGATATCAGTCGTCCTGCACGTCGGTTATCTACTGTTGACGGGAGTCTCCAAATGCAATCTGGACTCATGTCTCCCTGTAATTTCCTCGTGTGCATGAGGAGGCGGCGCTATTATCAGGCAGGAAAACATTTTGTTGTCGCTTGATTACGCTAATGGGAGTGCACGCGAATATGGAACACAATGTTATTGAAATTAGGCTTGATTGCCGATGGCACCTCAGGTTAATTTGTATTCCCCTGCCTAGATGTGATGTTCGCGTTTCAACGCGCTGTTTCTTTTTTGACTAAGATATGCTTTTTTTCTCTCTGTGAGGGTTTTGGAGGGTTGGATAGCGAGGTAAACAGCATTGGCCGAAAGGTTGGCCCTGGAGGTGGGGGAGGGCGTGGCTTAGACTACATGTCAGATGCAGGGTTTTTACAGAACTGTATCAACATCCTCATCGACCCCTGCCGACCTCTGCTTGTAGGCGAGTGGTCAGGGAATGTTACAGGTGCGTGAAACGGGTCCTGCAGATTATTTTGACAAGGCAAAATGCATGGGAAGGATACTTCAGGAAAACCCCGGCGCGGGATCGATGCTGGACTTGTTGCAGGCCCTTCCTTGAGATTAGCCATACGAAACTGGAAAAAAAAAAAAAAAACTACCGTTATTTCTTGTTTCTGTGCCTCTTGTGTTTGTTGTTGTTTTTCCACTTAATTATTGATGTGGACTGTTTTTTTTCTCTCCTGCTAAGTTCCCATCAAAGAATAGGCCCTAATTGCAGAGGGGGGAAAAAAGGTCTCTTTGATTTCTTCAGAGAGTCGTTTGAGTCTCTGGCTTTCAGATGCAATTTGTGTGAGAAAGTGTAGAGGAGAGAGAGAAAGCATTTCCCCCAGAGCAGGGAGTGTATCAATCAGACTCAGACAAAACAATTCAGGTGTTTATGTGGAATGTATAGACTATGTGTTCTTTTGATGGTGAAGCCTAGTCAGTATAACCCAGTCCCAACAAATACCAATAATACCTACCAAGTATATTTATGATAATGTACACATTGTATGTTTATGATTTCTGTGCCAAGTTCAAAGCAAAAGCAACATCTCTGCTTAATGCACAGTGGCGATGATGTATATGCGCTTTTGCATTCACTAGTATGAACAACTTTAATAACCGCACCATGCCCTTATACTCACATCAAAGCATAGATTTCTACCCAATCCACATGAAGACAATTACTCATTGTAAATGGACTCCCTCCTCCAATTAAACCTTTCAGAAATGTCTCTTAATCTGTGTTTGAATACACACACACACACACACACACACACACATATATATATAATGTACATATACATGCTCTTGAGGAAAACATATTCTCTTCCCTCTGCAGTTCAACCAGGTATAACAGAAATCCGTGGTAAGGTACAGCCATGCATGATGGGAAGGGTCAAAATCGATGTCGCTGACCGACTAGTGGAACTCTGGGTAGCATGAGAAGAATCCAATGAAATGTCCCCTTTTATGAAAGCTCATGTTTGATCTCTGTATTGAGAAATTTAGTTGAAACGCTTGTTTCATCAGTCTCCTCTGCTCGAGAGTGGGACAGAAGCCCATCGCACGTGCTGGGGAAGCCTTTGATACGCTGACTTTTATTCTGCCACTGTTCTTTTATTGAGCATCATGTGATATTCAGTGCGTTATGTCAGTGTCCCCGCAAGTCCCTACTGTTTAGACTGAAGAGGAACTCTTCGTTGGTCTCTAGAGAGACCAAGCCTCTGAAACGGTGTTTACACACATGGAGCCTATGAACCAAAAAAAAAAAGATTTTTCAATACTTTCCTCGAATGCATTATTCATTTCTGTTTTTTTCCCCCTTGCTGCTCTTACGTCGGCTTTGGCGCGCTGAGCCGGGGTCGCGGGGTCGTGACCCTGGCGTCCGGACGCCTCCTCAGAGAAGAGGCGACTGCGCTCGGATGAGCGGGGGGAGGGGCGAGCTCGCTGAGATCCGACTTTAATTCCAAAAAAGGCTTCGCTTGTGCACAGAGCTGCTTTGAGCAGGAACAATGGAAAGGAACAGCAAGCTGGAACTCAGTGTTATTGTTGTGTAAGTGGACGGGCCTCAACGGAGCGTGGTACGGAAATTATACAGTCTCTCCGGTTATGACAACGCACAGCCGACCTCGGTAAAGTCTCGCAACAACGACTGTGCTGACCTAGAATTACTTCTTTCTCCAAAATGCTTTTTTGTAAAAATCTGTTTACAATTTCTGTGAAAGATTAGTGGCTTTGTGATGCTACATGTTGTGTTTTTCATTGAACTCTAGTCATAATGTAGTTGTAAAGTCCTCCGGTGGGTTGTCCTGTAGCTGCAATCGCAGTGCTTACAGGGCCACGCACCTTTAACGCGCACCTGAAGGAGTCCTCTCCAAGAGATGCCGAAGACTCGCATACCGTCTCCTGAGTGCAGCTCTGTTGTAGGAGGGGGGGCGGGGGGTGGCAGGCTGGAACCGAAGCTCGTTTGAAAAAGCTTCCCGTCTAATAAGAAGGCCAGGAATCGGTTTCCGTTGTGGCCGAGGCAGCCGGGGAAGAGCCGCTGTGCAATTTCACCGCCGTTTGCATCGAATTGTAGCTGTGTAATGGTTCGAGCCCCATTCTCCATAATGGCAAAAACGCTGGTGCCGACAGAATCCGGAGCGCAGGTAAGTTCAGGAGCGAGACCCCGGGGGGGGGGGAGATGAGAAGCCTCCACAGTAATGCGCAATCTGCAACCACAACACTTTCTTTCGCCGCCTCGCAGGGGCAGCAGATGGCACGGTGAGTTTTTCCCAGGAGAGTTTGATGGATTCTCCCTCTCCAGAGGAGGCAAAGAGACCCTGGCTCAGACGCAGCATGTGGGTACATGCACGAACGCTCACACGAGACAGAGAAAGAGAGAGACAAACAGACGGAGAGACAGACAGAGAGACGAGAGAGAGAGCAGCACGATGCATGCTACATTTACACAGAAATGAACCACAGAGGTGCCAGATCATACAGCAGGATATGGGCTGCATTTTATTTGTTCAATTGTTTATTTTTACGTGATTCAGGCATGCGACTTAATTGTACAGAATGGCCACCGGCGGATGTTGCCAAAGAAACGAGCAGTTTGCATGTTTTGTGACTCCCTAACTGATGCCTACCGCTGTGTCCCTGCAGGCTGCTGAATTTGTTGTGAGGCTTAACCTCGACGACTTCTCGAATCCGTGGACTCCGGGTAGGACATTTGTTATCTGGGGCGAACGAGGCGTTCCTGTTTAGACACCTCTGCATTAAGTTGTTAAGAGGGCTCCCTATGGCACTGCCAAGGCGTGTCACATCATTTACCTTCCCCACTTTATTTAGGTTCGCTGTCTCACCACGGTGGCCGCTGTAAAGTGGAAGCAGCGGGTGGGTGGAGGTAGTGCTTCCTCTCTGCCCAAGCACTTACCCAGCCAGCGTGGACTGAGAGGGACGTGGCGGCTAGAATCCGCAGACGGAGTTTATATCCTGCGTGGTGTCAGTTAAACACACTGGCAACTGGATTCTCAGTTCCTTTTTTTTTTATGTGCTTTACACTTTTTGGCCTAAATCTGTGTAATTCTGGAAAAAAACAAAGGTTTCCCCGTATGAAAAACGCAGCTCGCAGCAGACACTTGCATAATGGATGTGACCATCAAAGAGAGACAGACAGCTGACACTTAGGGCTTCCTCTCTTCCTGAGATTACAGTGGACCTACTGACCCCAAGTCATGAAAAATGTACACTGCTGATATTGAGCAGGGCTTTATGCTTTATTTAGACTTTATTCAAATCGGTTCACACCAACGTGAAGCCCATGTTCTGTAGAAAGTCTTTCCCTTCATATATTTTTCGGGTCAATATCACTTCTGCCTTTGGGTTCACATGTGGCAGAAATGACCCGATGCTGATTATTTCAGTTTATGTGTAATGGAGAAGCAAGATAGGATTATTACCTTAAGGAATATACTTCATAAAGTGACTTGATCTTGAGACTATTGTGTGTTTTGAGTGGGGAGTGTTCAATAGCCTCCCCGCTGTGAAAAATCACAGCCTCTTGTTGTGAAAAAAGGTAAAATCTCTTTTGTTACCAAATGAGTCACAGACTTCAAATAACATATTAAACGATGACGCTGCCAAGCTGCCCTAAAGGTAACGAAATTGGTATATTCCATTTGTCTTATTTTGTCATGCCACCCCCCCCCCCCATTAGTCACAGAAGCTTGCGAGTTAACTCTGCAGGAACCCTCTTAACCTAAGGACACTTAGACTTACTCTCAGAGTGATGCTCTCATTCTCTGAGAGAGAGAAAGAGACTAAGACTTTTATAGGACAACAGAAAGACTGAAGAGAAAAGAACTGAGCTTGGATAAACCGATTTATGTAAAGCTTTCTTAAAGTCTTTATCAAGCTTTGTCAACTTTATGAAATCTTTTTTTTCGTAGAAATTACTCCTTTTTCCTAACCCATTGCCGGCGCTACTTTTTCATTAACCTATTTGTTGAACTAAGTTTTTGTTAATTAGAAACATCACATCGAATAGCACGTTCGTTCCTCTTTAAACGGGTTAACAGCGAGATGTTTACAGTCGTGATGGTATTGTGCATATGGCGCAGTTGTTATATTACTTCCCTCTAAGTAGCTGAGATTACCTCATCACTTCCAAATGAATCAGCCTTGGACTGAAGTGCGGCCAATAGAAGTCGAGTTGATTAACCTGCCATTAATGTGCTCTAAGTGAACCGATATGTTAGCGCGAGTGTCTCGGTGGGCGCGAGTGTGTAGCGCGTGTGCACGTGCTGTTAAATAAAGTGTAATGAATCTTATTGATGTCTGTCCCGGAGCTGTGGATGAGGGCCACCCCTGGTGCAGTGGTGCTGGCACTCTCGCAGATGCCAGGGGCCAGGCACCTGGGAGGGGATTCATTAACAGGCAACTGCCCAGCAGCTCTCACCACAGCCCTGGGAAGGCTGCCCCACCTCCACCCCTCCTTCAGAAACGGTCTCCGAGGATGCCCCGCCTCCCACAATCCCACACCAATCAACACGTGACATTTGTGTCCCACCCTCCCCCCCGCCTGTGCTTATAGAAGCGTCACTGAGCATCTACGGCTGCCAGCCTTTACTGCTGAACTCTCGAACGTATGGCCTCGAGTATATTGGGATTCGCATCCGTTTTGGCTGGGACTGCCAAAACCCATTCACCTTTTTTGTTACTGGGCTTTGGGCTGACATGTTAATGGAGAGTACCATGGGGCGCTTCAAACAGCGTGGGCTTTAGCCAACGAGTGCATTGTGGTAACAAATGGCATCAGCCCTAAAACACAATTGTACAGTTGTACAAACGCACGTCATCGAGTGAGACGGGGTCCGTGACTAGCAGACTTAACACGTTCGTCCTTCATCCAGCGCTCGGGTGGCAGTAAGGGGTGCGTGTGGGGGGAAATTGGGGTCAGCGCCGAAAGGTAGGCAGGCAATGACTCAAAATATATGGAAGGAATTTTTTCTTTTAGGGTGCATTTTGTGGAAGCTGTAGGCCTTTGGTGCTCTGTGCATCTTCCTCTGGGCAAAACAGGCATCTAAAGGTTGGAATTATAAGGCTGTAAAACATTTGGCCTTGGTAGAGACGCCAGCAACAATAATTAAGCAGCACAATAAAAATGATTAGAACTGCTTTTGACATTCTCATTGCGAGTAACTTCCTCTTAATTGCAATCACAAATTTTAATGCCAGTTTTATGTGCCATTGCTATAAGCTGTTTAAAGTTCAATCGCTACACTCTTTAAATCTGTCCTATTTTTGCAGATGAGCCGGGGGCTGTTGGAGGTGTTGGGGTGGGGTGGGGTGGTACTGGGGTGGGGGCAGAGTGAGGAGTGGAAAATGTGGGAGCCCCACGTTCCCCGTGAATGTCCAAATGCTGGACACTGAGTGGCTAATGCCAAGAGAAGGGGGTGAGTCGTTCCGCTCTGGGTTGGCTGGATATTCAACCGCATCACCTGCCGAGGACTAATGTATGTAATAACCTCATAAACATAGAGAAGCTGGACATTATCCTGTAATTTAAAGAACGGGGACGTGTTACGGAGATTACGGACGGTCTCCACGCGATGGCCTCTGTGCTCGTGGCTAAGCTAGCGGCTAAGCTAGCAGCTAAGCTAGCAGCTAAGGCGACAGAGCTGTCCTCTGTGGGGACGGTCCACGTGGGAGGGCCCCAGGGCGAAGGAAAGCAGGTGGCAGTGGGTCCTTGGAGCAAGCCGCAGGCTGGTTCAGAGGGCTGGTTTCCCGGAAGGCTGCACTCACTCAGCAGGACTCACGTGGGACACCCACGCGGGAAAGTCCGGAGGGACAGCAAAGCCGTGATGATTCACCTGAGCCATGTCCCAGATATCAGAAATGAGTGCCAGGACTTAAAACTTAAAAAGTTTTATGGTTTAAAGTATATTTGCAGTATAATTGTTTTCTATTTATTTTGAATAAAAATTATTGTGCCATATTTATTATCTCGTCATTGTGTGACAAAATGATTGTTTTGTGATTGTTAGAAATATAATGATTTTTTTTTCTTGACTAAAATAAGCTATTTGTTATGTAAAATGTTATAATGTATGACGTATTTTTAAAGCATTCAAAAAGTGGACAAAGTCATTCATTTCAGAAAGTGGTTGGGACATGTCCCCAGCGTCCCCAAGCATAAATGACATCTATACCCATGGGTCCACCTAGGACAGAGGACGAGTGTTGGGTGTGTCCACGGCAGTCGCACGTTTTAATGCCAGTTCTACACTCCATATAAAAGCAGCTGCTGCGTGGATTGAAATTTAATTAGAAATGGGTAGAAAATAAAAGAGTGTAATATGTCAGGTGACGGTGCTGTACAAGGCGGGCGATGTTGTGCTTGTTGTGACCGAGGCAAGAAGACATTGGTATTAGCATGGTGTACGCGGTTTTGAAGACCCGATGATGCCAGATGTGGGTAAGCTGTCAATGTTCAGAACACCCATTTGTCATGTGACACCAACTGCACCACCTGAATGCTGTTGGCAGCACGCACTTGATTTTTTATTCATTCCATTCACCAGTGACTGCAACCTTGCATGCTGATGATGCATCTACAAGATGAAACAAACAAACAAACAAACAAACAAACAAAACCCCTGTAAATAATGTCCAGCTAGAGATTAGAGGAAGGAAAGATGTAAAATCACTTTCAAAAATGATTTCTCACTAAATGAAGGCCGTATGTATCCTTTTAGTTTCTTTAATTTGCCTTAAGAAGAATTACTGAATTACAATTTCTTTGGTTGCATTTGGTGTCTGTGATGCTTGTGTGTGAATGAAGAGAAGATGAATAGAAAACAGTGGCTGGAAAGTACAAAAATGACGGTTCTTATTTGCAAATCTCTTCCTAAGCACGAAATGAATGAAAAGTGCTGCTCGCTGGAAGCATATCAGTATAAAATATTAATATGTACCTGTTAGGGCCTAGAAGTGTGTAATTTAAAATATTAATATGTACCTGTTAGGGCCTAGAAGTGTGTAATTTAAACGGTGCGACAGCTGAAATAAGGCTGGGTGTCCCTGCCTTTTTACCTTAAACAGAAGGTCTTTCAAAAGGCATTTGTTTCAGGTTTCTTCTGCCGGTTAATTGCCTTTTTTGTCACAAATTTGCGATGGCAGTGTTTGGTTTCTGCTGCCGTATTATTTATAACTCTTAGTTTCTGACAGGAAGTTCCACCCGGCCTCCCCCTTTCCTCCTGGTGGATGATTGATTTATTCCGTTTAACCTTGATAAGGGAAGCAATAGAAAAACAAATTGCCATATTGACACAGGCGCGATGGCCCTGCTCGGCTGTGGTGACTGGGGAGGCGGGGGGTTGTGGGTGGGGAGGGTTGTGAGGCGGAGGTCGTCGTGCTCGGAGGGCAGGGAGGAACAGGGCCCACAGAAGCGACGGCTCGGCCCAGTCTCCCGGTGTACGCGCTGTGGCTACAAGATACTGCGCTATCTCTTCTGAAGCGAGAAAGTCGCTTGCCGTGCCGGTCGTCCTGCTGTGTCGGAAGGCAGCGGCGCCTGGGGTTCGCCACGCCGCGTTCGTTCAGGCCCCACGAGCGCCTGCACGAGTGAAGAACGCGTCTGGGGCCTTTTCCCGCGCGGGACTTTTGACAAGCCGTCGATTTCCACGCCTGCATCAGTGCGTTTAGCATGCATCCCTTAATCAACAAAATGATATGGTTTGATTATGACTGATGAGGGCCACACCCTCCGATAACTGTGTTATGACAGGTTTAAGCCGCTCGCTTCGAAATGAAGATCATTATTCATTCTCTCCTCATCAGCACAATCACCGCAAGCTCTCAATCAGCCAACAAGAAAATAATAGATTAACGTAGCCTGTTCCTGGCTCCGTCATACAAGACCGCTTGCTTAGGGCGGAGCGGAGCCTACGCCCTTTGCGACGCATGCAAATGCGCTACGCCCGTTAGCTTTCCTGCGTGGTGTGGGCGCACACGTGGGTCTCCATTCCATCTGGCTGCACTACGAATCGTTCTCGGTGGACTCGCCCTCCATGACACTCCCCTTTTCTCTTTCGTTCAGCTTTTCAAGGTCCCCCTCTGTCATCTGTTTTGTCATTTCTTTCCTCTGGCATATGCTGATTTCACTTATCACACTTGACCTGCACTTCGGAGGCGCCGGCTGGGGCCTCCGTCAACGTTTGCCGCTTCTTCCACCTCCCTGCCGCCGCCGCCTCCTCGGTTACAGCCAAACTGCATGGCTTGTCTTTTTAAAAACGGTGCCGCAAAAGAGCAGCCGGGTCTCTGTTCTTAGCCTGGTGCGTTTAGACTTCGACTCCTGGCTGCTAGACAGAGGCGCAGAGTGAGTGCAGGTAGGGAGGATTGTGAGGGGAGGTGCTGGGTGAGGAGCTATTGGGAAGATTGTGAGGGGAGGGGCTGGGTGAGGAGCTATGGGGAGGTCTCGCTGTTGCGCTCCTGCTGTAGAGACCCTTCCTCATGTGGCTCTGCTTGCCTCCACCGAACTGTACCTCCATCCCTCTCCATCACAGCCAGTAGATGCCGTGCTCCAACAGATTTTTTTTTATTTTTTTTCCAGTCACGTTATTTTATTTGCTGTTATTCCATGAGCATTGATTTATCAAATTTTTGAGCAATTCTGTAATGTGCCATTAATAACTATCAAATTTGGTCAAACGCATCAGTGATGAGACCTGGTGATAACCTCTTCAAAATGAGCCCTTACTTCCTGCCTTCTCTGCATGTGTGGGCAGTCTGCAGGTTGAGGGGTGTCACTGCGGTGAGTCCAGCCTGAAGTCAGGGCCAGGGCTCCCCATAGACGTGAGAGGTTTTGGGAGGGCGGGTCATTAACGGAAGAGGCAGCCTGTGGACCTAGAGAGCGATGGGGTGGTCAGGTGGGGGGAGGTGGGGGGTTCATGGAGGGGGAGATTCTAGCTGAGTTCATGGCTACTAAATTCAAGATCTCCTTTGGCTGTTCATTTGATGTCCATTAATCTGTCGTTGGGTTGACTCAGTATTAACTGCTAATTATCTGCTGACACAAGGACCGAGAGACGTGGGTAAATCTTGACAAGGGCTGCAAACACAGTGATGGGATCTAGTTTGGAAATGATTAAAACCGATGGGGAATATTAAATGCAATTCAGCGCAGTGATTAGCAACATTTTTACTGCCCATTTCCATTGCTCTCCATTCACTTCTCCTTTCCTGCCTTCTTTTAGTCCATGCGAATAATGTACACATTAACATCCACACCGAGCTTTAAGCTGAATGGATAGATCTGCTTCAGATTTATTGCACAGTTTTGTCTGGCATTGTAGCCGGCCACCACAGCCAAAGCTGTAAGTCTCTGAAATAGCCATGTAAGTCTGCTCTAAGTGTGCGGCTTTAAGTCTCCTCCGGGTCTGTCAGATACATACCTTCCATTGTGAAATACATACCTCACTCTTTGACCGCTCAATACCACGCAACAGCAAAATACATCCGGCGGTTAACAACATTCTCCAGCTCCTATGGCGAAATTCCCTCGTCCGAGGGCCATTGTGTGCGCCCATAGATTTCCATTCCGGATTTATAGTGGGCCCTCAATTCAACGTGAAATCCACAGGGATACAAAGGGATCATCCGGAATCAATGGACAAAGGTTATGTGCCGGCCCACCCCCTCTGGCCTCTGCCTCGTGCTCCGGTGCGTCGGCCCCCTGCGCTCCTGAAGTTAATTAAAAACCGTGGGTCGTGTTATCGAAAGCATTAATGTGAAATAATGCTGCAGTAAGTCATGTTTACTGGGAATTAACAGTTATGGTCTTATGTAATTTGGATTTAGTATGACTCTAATACGACTTTTAGTAATGCTTAAGTAATTGGCACCTTTAGTCAAAGTTCATGGCAGTTTTTTGGTTCTGTTCCTACTTGTTTTGCCCTGGGAGCCTGTGGTTCCCACACATTAAACTTCCAACCCACAAACACGTACCTTCTCTTTTTTGTTTTCCACCAACATATCTTTTTTTTTTTAAGTCTACAAAGTTGCTTTACGCTTCCATAAAATATTTCTTCATAGGGTTAAAGGTTCAGAGTGAACAGTCTAGTTTTTTTTTCCACTAAAGATCACCACCACTCATATACCAACTGTAATGTACACAACGGTCAAAAATGTGTGTGTCCTGTCACTACGGCGACAAGCTCTCGAAGTGGGGACCTGACATGGCATGATCATGCTCTTTGAAACCCTCTCACCGAATCCTCACCTCAACAGTCTTGAATGTGCTAA
The DNA here is from genome assembly GCA_028565775.1 of Sternarchorhynchus goeldii. NCBI lineage: Eukaryota > Metazoa > Chordata > Actinopteri > Gymnotiformes > Apteronotidae > Sternarchorhynchus > Sternarchorhynchus goeldii. Next base: position 3,642,267 of record JAOXYF010000017.1, read on the forward strand.
ACAAAGCGTGCAGATTAAGAGGATTTATACGTACAGTGGTACAGATTAGCTACTAAAAGAGAGTCGCACACCTGCTAAATGTATGTAAGTAGGTGATGGACAGTGTGTTCTTTAGCATGACGTTTTATGCTAAACGGCTTTGGTATGACGTTTTAATAGTATGAAGGATATGTCAGTAAAACAAACAACAAAAAAGAGTCATTAAGGAGTGTAACAGCTTCCAGCCTGGAACCAAATGTTTGTTTTGGTCTGCTTTTTTCTATTTCTAACCCATCTGCTGCTCTGAACCCTTAGATGATCTCTATACAGGCCAAGCAATGACAAGATGTCAGTGAATCCTCAAAGTCGATGGGTTTTAGATGTCTGTTTCCCTCCAGAATATTGTCATTTGGTATTAACCTTTCAGAGAGAGGAAGGTTGGGAGAGGGCAGGAAAGAGATTGTGGGGGGTGGGGGTGGGGTGTGTGAGTGGAAGGTGGAGAAAGAGATGGAGAGAGACAGAGAAAGAGGGAGGGAGGGAGGCCTGGAACAGGAGGAACCCCCCTGATCAGTAGAGTGGGAGGAGCTGGAGAGCTGTGAGTTCAGGGAAACAGATCACTACCTTGAAAAAGGAAGGTAATGCTGATGTGAACATGCTCACCTGGGGACGACATAAATCACTGATCGTCCAGAAGAGCAGACAGTGGGCTGAACCCACAGGAAGAGATAGAGGGTGGTGGTGGTGGGGGTGACTGGGAGGAAGAGAACAGGGAGAGGGAAAGAGGGAAGTCATGTACATGGATGTGCATGTGAGAGAGAGAGAGGCAAGAGAGGAATGATGACAAGTGAGGTTAGAAAAGAGAGTTAGTACACACACACACACACACACACGTATGTACGTATGTCTGTCTTTAAGAGAAATAAACACTTAAATTCTCACCTCATCAGAATACGATGTGGAATTTGTGTAGTATAGCTGATTAAACTGCAAATAATATAGCGAATATTACTCCACATGGGTTTGTAAAACAGCCTGTTAGTATACATGGGTCTGTTTGTAAAGCTGAAGTCTACTCCTCTTTATGGGTCTGTAAAGCTGAGCATATTACTCTTCATGGGTTTGTTTGTAAAGCTGAGTGTATTGTTCTTTGTGTGGGTTTGTTTTGGCGCCGTCAGAACTTTCCAAACACGACGTTCCGTTATTCTAAAACAGACAAAAACCCACACAGCTAGTTAGATACGAACCATTCGAATATGTTTTACGCATTATGTTCGTAAGAGCGCAAACCAATACACCGAGGGACATAGGTTAACTACTTGTATAAGTATATTTCAGCTTCCAATGAAACCATTGGGGACTTGCAGTACATGATGCATCGAGTACTTATTAGCCGTCAATTCCTGTTTAGCCAGAAGAGTATTTTGTTTAAAAAAACAATTCAAAGAAATGTGCCAACAAAAATGTTTACCCTGACAGACAATCTACAATGCAAGTATTTTTAAGAACGGAGAAGTAAACTTCTTGGCTGCCTAGCTAGGTTCTTGACGCTAAAAAGCCCACAAATCTAGATAGCATAACCATGCTAGCGGACCTCAGGCCAAAACTCAATTGTATGCATATTTTCGAGATTGCTGATGGTGGAATGGTACCGTAGTTTGCATACAACTATCGCTAGGTTATACAAATTTAGAAAGTTACTTAACAGCAGCAGTTTGTTTCTGAGCGTGTTAGTCTGCGTGGGTTTGTTTGTAAAGCTGAGCGTGTTTCTCTTCATTGGTTTGTTTGTAAAGATGAGTCTATTACTCTACATGGGTTTATTTATAAAGCTGAGCCTATTAGTCTACATGGGTTTATTCTGCTAGCATTTACCACTGCTGTGAGCAGACTGGCATCCTGAGATGATCAAGGTGTTTAACGCGTTCTGTTAGACAATCTCTCTCTCCACGTGAGACTAAAAGAGAACGCTCTTCCTGGAGGACAAAATGGATCATAATTGTATCCGAGATGCCTCTTATTCTGTGGGAAACGGGGCGTTTAGTCTTTCTGCAGAGTTAACAGTCACATACTCTATGGGATTTCATTACTACATTGTCAATTACTTCTTGGCACACCAACTTTAATGAATGTGGTTGGGCCTGCGCACACCTAAAATGCATGAGGCCATTTTCCAGATTTAATTCAGCAAAATGTTGTTTTTGATATAGTTTATTTAAACCAAATCGTATTATGCATATAAGATCATACAGATTTCATTTGTGACATAAAGCGAAGGAGCACAGAACGATGCCACTCTTGCTATCAATATATGAATCACTGTGTGGGCATTGTAATTAAAAATGAAAAAGGACACCTCCCGTTTTTCAAATAGGATTCTTCAGCAGAAGAGAATGTATGGTCTGTAAATCATGTTAATGAGGACAATTAACTAGCACTTTCTTTTAGGTCCCCCCCCCCTCCTGCCTTTTGGTTATTTGCTCTTCCATTCCCTCTTGGTTAAACAGTAAAACTCACCAGAGTGGCCAATCAAATCACCCCTGCACTACTGCACTTTCCCCACTGCGGCTGATATGACATCCTGTTTTTAATCCGCCTGGCATTTCTTTAAGTACAGCATTGTGTGTTATTGGACAAAGGTCTTTCATCTTTTACTGTCTGTCTCTTTCTCTGTCCCTCTCTGTTTTCTCTCTCTGTCTCTTACACACACACACACTCACACATACGCACTATCGCGAGCACGTACAAACGGAGTGAGTCTGCGGTAGAGGTCAGATGTACAGTGCTGCTAAGGTCGTAGGTTGCCCGCGGGCTGTTGTTGTAGATAAGAGGCCGAGGAGATGCATGGGAGAACATCTCCCTGATAACTCTAACCACTCGTACTACACTCTAGTCCCGTGATGAATGTGCTTCCGAGATCCACACCAAACCTGAGCTTCCTAACCACTTCAAATTATAGCTCGGTGTTGGCTTGCCCTATCGCAGTGTACAATCTCAGTGTCTCAGTGTATACAAAAACACGAATAGGGACACCAGAGGTGGTTCAGCTAAATAGAGGCATTGCCCTCTATCTCTTTGGCCTTTAATGGCTCTTAGCTGTGTCTTACAGATGGGCATTTCCCTCTATGAAAGAGATAAGGAGAAATTTGAATACTGGGCTTTAAATGGATTACATGTTAGACCTTCGGCAGTGGCGTCCGAAGCAAGGGAGGCGTGGAGCAGCTGAGCGTGCGGAAGGGGAGAGATGACCGAGGAAGACGAACCCAAGCAGAGAGGAGGAGGAGGAGATGGGGGGGGTGGAGACAGGCGAGAGCACCACTGTTAGCTGAGTGGTGAGGTGTTGGTGGAAAGTGCTGAGATGGAGTGTATTGATTGTCAGAGAACGGGGTGGCAGGACAATCACCATGAATTAAACTTCTCAAGGTCCCTGTGCAATGGGGGATTAGCTCAATTACCTGGACACCCCCCCCCCCCCCTCAAAAGACAAAGAGTTGATGGGTAAACAACCACAACAACAAAAATGAAAAACAAAAACCAAGGCCAAAGACAGGCCAAGAAAAAAACACAACAAGTGAAACCAATTTAGCAGCTTTCTGTGGTCTGTTGAATATAGATCGCTAGAGTTGTTTGTAGCCCCTGTTCAAGACACGAGAAGTTGTTTCTCACTGCACTTTGCGATTCACGGTAAAAGATGTGAAACGGCTCGACAGACATCCTTCCTCATTAATTACACATTCAGAAAAATGCAAAGTACTCCATCAAAAAAAAAAAAAACACACAAAAAAAACTACTGTGACATCCTTGAATTCCCATTAGTCCGTTACCTCTGTTTTGGATACAGACACAGCTTTGAATCAAACAGTTGTTGTCTTTGGTGATTTAGGTCTTTTTCCTTCTCTCCCTTGTCTCCTGTACACTCCTGTTTGCAGCTGATTAATTTGCAAATTTTATTCTCAATAAAGTGCTTACAAAAAGATAATTGTGACTTTATTAACAGTTTCTTGAGCAGCAGATGGTCTTCTGCAGGCTTGCCATGTTGAATTAGTGATGACTGTGTCCTTTTATGCACTCTCTGCTGTGGCAACCCATAAAAATCCTCATTAGGCCACTAATTAATAGTACCTTTTCCCAATGTTAAGACCACTTATTTTAGCTGAAACCATCTTAAGATGAAAACATGTACTGTGATGTCTGCTCAAGTTCATCTCATATAAAAATAGTAATTACATTAGTTGTTATAATCTCACTTATTATGTTCATTTGTACACTATTGAGGGTAATTAAATACCTATTTAAGATGCCAGAATATCTCTGGCCTCATTTGTGTTCAGCAGGCATAAGAGAGTGGGGGATCCTGGCTTTGGAAACCGCAATAAAACTCCATTCATTTAATCCTCGCGATGTCGTTATTAAAAACAAATTATGCCCTACTGTGCCGCCAGTAATCCGCTGCATCAAGTATCAGTAACTGCATAAAGAAGGAGCACAAGACTTTTAATTAATTGTACAAATAACGAGATAGAAAACTGTGTGGATTGGCGTGTTTCGCTGGGTAACGTTGGTCCTGTTTTTCAAACTGGCCTTGGAAGGTTTCCAGTGCTCAGCGTCGCTCAGTGCGGCGTGTCCGAGGCTGGACGGGGGACAGGAGCGGAGGAGAGCGGCTCGCTGGAGCAGACGCACGGGGCGCAGACGTCTACCGACGGTCTTCGGTTGTCGGTAATAGAGGCAAGCGCGGATGATGAAACGCTCCCCTCCAGAACCCACTTCCCGCACATCTTATCCTGCAGCTGGTGCTACAAAAAACGGCTTGGTGATTTCCCCGAGCACCGTTTTGCAAAGCCGTTTTCAAAGTCAAACCTCTGAAAAATCTGTCAGACTTGAGCCAATGATCTTTGGTGGCATTCAAAGGCCCCCCCCCACCCCTGCTCGTCCTTACTGCTCCATTTGGACTCTAATTGTTGAGTGAATTGTCGAGTCAGCCTTTCAACACTCATAAACTTTCTCATTTACAGCAAGCGCCCCCATTTTGGGGCTTTTGTATGGTGAGCATCCTAACCGTGACTGCGCTTGGTCCTTTATCAGCCCGCGGTCAGGGTTCTCTCGGCACCCATAAAACGCCAGAACCCTGGCTATTGTGGGCTTCAGTGTTCCCGTCCTCTCCAGCACAAAACAAGAAGAAAAGGCGTAATTAGAGTTTACAGCGTCTCAGAAAATGAACTCGGCACAAAACTTTTCTCTTCCCCCATTAATGGAAAATATGGTAATCAGCTTTTCGTATACGTGTTTGGCACGGGCTGATATGACTTATTCATAACGGGGAGTGAGCAGTTGCTTCCTCGTCCGTGGCTGAGGGGAAGGGGGGAGAGATGTGGCCTACCCCCTACCTCCCCCACCCCCCACCGGGTTCTCTGAGTGGTATAAATCAGCGGCATCATTAAGCGGCTGCTGTTCGTCAGAGTGAGAGCCGGGATGGAAGATCCTGAGGGTCCGCGCTCGCTTTGAGCCATGAGCCTCTTTGTTTATTCCAAACAAAAACGGAATTACGCCGGAGCGCCTGACTGACACATATGGACGCGTCAGATCCTCGCCGTGCTGCCATGTTTACAAAACAGCTGTGCCCGAAAGCTACAGCTGGGCCACACCCCCCCCCCCCTCCCTCTGTGCCAAGAGTGCATGCCCTACTCTTTTAATTTTCCATTCGGTCAACCACTCTGTGCTGCTATGGGATTAAGGCGTGAGTGCCGCGTGGTTTTGCACCTCGGTCTGCTGGGTCGTAAATCGTCACCAGCATGCCCATGACAGCCCTATTTGGTACCACAGTTCCGGAGACATTGTCTCATGGTGTCAACGGGCAAATTGGTCATTTTCTGTTGTGCCCGGATCCAATTCGTGGGGACTAATCCCCGATTATAGGCTATTACGTGCCTTACTGGAGGTAGTGTGGCCCCCATTTGAACCAGATCCAGCATGCAGTATGACCTGCACCATGTGGAGAATCATAATAATAATAATAATAAAAAAATAAATAAATAAAATAAAATAAAAACTGCAGAGCTCTGTCTGCTGCCTCAGCATTTAAAGGATAACTGTTTCATATGAGACAAAAATAGCACCAAAATAGGGTGTGTTTTAGCTCCATAAATGAGAGTCTGATACCACAGAAAAGGAATAGCAATAAAGTGCCTTCAGGGACGGCCGGGTGACCTGAGCGACCAAGAGATCCCCATATAAATGACAGTGATGGAGGGAGGGAAGCACAGAGACCAAGCAGGGCGTTTGTCTCCTCCTGGTATCCGGGCACAGTAACGGCAACCTGCCCCGTATCCGTGCAGTGCGCGTTTCACCCTGCTTGTTAGCCGGGATATTTAACCAGTGGAAGCAATTACGCTGAGGCGGGAGTCATTGTCACACTGATGTTCGCACACGCACCTTCGCTCTGAGAAACACACACGCAGATGATTTCAGAAGCATGCGAGATCGCTCGCTCGCTCCTTCTGCCTTACGCCCCCCCCCCCTCCCTTGTCAGCCCATCTTTCTGTTATTGTTGTTAACGCGCTCGCCACCCTGTTCACAGGCCACTGCTCGCCTACTGTTTCCCTTGGTTTCTGCATTTTGTGGGGGAAGGCAAAAATACCCTTGTATTGTAACAAAAAAAAAAACAACCAAACAAACAAAAAAACTTGGTCTTGATGCATTTGCAACAATACATTGCTTCAATGTACCGAATCTTTGTTCTGTCTGGTGTGGTCCTGCGTCATAGACATACAGGACCCAGTCCTGTCACCTGGGTCCATTTCTAAAATGGTGCTGCTTGCCAAATACTTGAGCCTTTTTACACATAAATGTGATATTAAATGCTAGTCTTGCACGCACAGATTCACCATCCCATCCTGCAGTTCTTTATGACATCTTGCTGATTCATGGCAGGACGTTGGCCTTCCCTGGGCTGGGTTCATCTCAAAGGAATATAGTTTAGGTTTGGCTAAGATGCATTTACAAATGCTAAAATTCCCACTATTTAGCAACAAGTCCATCTCATATCTATCCACTTGATACAAGCTAATTCTTCTACCAAACCAGCTATTGAACGTCAGGGATATTTCGGCATGAACTGGAGCTTAATAGTACCTAACCCACCACTTGAACCTGCGTAGGTTTGCTACTTGAACCTCTCCATCTGTAGAGCCCTCTTCATTTAGTAACCCTGTTTTTATTTTATCTGTACCTTTTTGGCACAACTGGAAATAACATCAGTTCTTTTACTTTCTCTCTGGGTTCAAATACAGAGAGTGTTCTCTTTGCTTTCCATTCACCTTACTGGGAAAGACAGTGTATTTTACGATCGATTAGGTGTCTATTAGTTTCTAGGCCACTTTATTTAATTGCGCTACATGAGGCAAACTGGGACAAAATAGAAATAGAAGTACGTGGGGGGTGCGGCTAAATGGAGAAAATGTTAAATATTCAAGTAGTTGCCAGAGGGCTAATGGAATTAACAAATGCACATAAACAGGCCCAGTGTGTGTTAGGCAACCGGAGTCAGCCTTGCCTCGAAGACACACTCAAAGAACCTCATTACAGTGGAGGGCTTTGGGGAGCTCCGGGAGACTGAGGGGGAAGAGAGAGGAAGGGCGCTCGCTCCAAGGTCAGCGCAGGCCCTGTCGTACTTTGGCTAATTATAGAGTGGCTTAGGCGAGCTCCGCCCCCCGCACAAACGTGGCCGCTCTCCGTGCGGATGCTCGTACCCTCGTCCGCGCCACGGCACGCCTGCCGTGGGAATAAGTGTGCGGGTTTGGTCGATCAGCCTGGGCGCCTCATGTTTTATGTAGCAGGTCTGATTTGCCCAATGATGTGTTTTTTTCGGCTTTTTTTTTGCCACATTTGGCTAAGCGTCTCAATTACATGCGCGCTCTGTCCGTAATTTAGCAGATGAGGGTTAAGTTATGAAGTGGATTTTGGTTTTGCTTCATCTCTCGAGATTATGGGATGGTAGAATCTGTGATATCTGCTCCATATGAGGCCTGATTGTTGTTGCCGTGGTACTGTAGCCACCAGGCGCTGGGACCCACACATAGAGGTCGTAGTTAAAGGAGATATTCTTAAGATACAAGTCTCGTAAATCATTTATTACATGTGCATCCACTTGCGTTTGACAAACTAAAGTCTTTAATTAATCACTTTGTAAGCAAATCTCATCTAAGCATCAGGTTTTCTGCTCTTGTGACCAAAACGGGCTTATTTGGACTCAAAGGCGTAATTTGTAGTAACACCCGCTGAAGCAGCAGGATTATGAATGAGCTAGGGTCCAGCGCTTCATTTATCTCCACTGAAGACGTGATTCTCGCAACTGCTTCTGTCAGATTAGAGCTGGCCCCTCCCCCTCCTCCCCCAGACCTTCGTTCACAGGCGCCAGGCACTTCCACCTACACGCCAGACACTTTCAGACACTTTAATCATCACACACGTGTGCGCCAGTGGGGGAGATCTTTCCATTCCAATCACTGAGACACATGCAGCAATTTAGACATGGAACCTTGCACTCTGCACGCAGACAGCAAGGCGTAGCCATTAGCATGCACTAATGGAACGGGGACCATGAAACACGAAATAGACTCACAACAAACACACACACAAACACACCCACATAGAGCTGCTATAGATCCTCGAAGTGTGTCTTGTCCGTTCGGTGTTTTGGGTGAGTCAAAGAGGACATGCTCCTCTTCAGTAGGACAGATTCTTAACAGATGGGCATCTCAGAACGCTAAATCCTGTTTGACTGGCTCTTTGCTGAAAGGAGAGAAGCTTAAGAAATCAATTTCACCCCTATTCATCTCATCTCTTCTGCTTTTGTATTCCTGCCTCCTGTCTCCCCTGTTTGCTTTAACGCAGGGACAGACATGACCCAAATGCAGATCTTTAAACTCTTCATTTTGATTTTTTGATATCGTTTTATGGGTTGTGCCAAACTGAAAAATCGATTTACTTCTTGACATTAAAACCAGGTGCTTAGAGGCAGGCATAAGGAATACTGCCGCTGGTACCTTAAAAGGTACTTTATTTGATTTATTTTAGAAATCTTGTCATACACATCCTGAGGATTCTGCTCATTTTGGAGTTGCACTCTCTTCCATCCTTAATCAGTGGAGTTGCAGAAATAAAGTAAAAGAAGTACAAAGGAGATGCAGCATCTTCACCAAAGAGCGTGTTTAATTATTTTGCCATTTTTGGTTCATGTCACCTGACAAGAAGTATCAACATGTCTGCTGTGTTCCTACAGCAAACACTGAGGCATTATATGCATTACTGCTGGCATGATGACTTTCGTGGTGTGATTCCAATATTAAACCACCACATATAGAGTGTGAGTACTCCATACCAGAAATTGGTATTCCTAGCCATCATTCCTCGCCATTTCAGAGTGCCTTGTGCATGTGAATATTCATATTAAGAGACTTGAGAGTTGAAAGCGGAGATGTGAAGGGTTTGTGTTCAGGTGGGTTACTTCTTAAGCACATGTTCTTTTAGAGAGAAGGGGAAACAACCGCAAGGTCTTCTGGGAAATGTTAACTAGAGGTTTGTGTTTTACACCTGCTGTGTCTTAAAGGAAAATCTAGTGCCAAGACACTTTTGAGCTTAAGGTTTTTTGAAGAACACTTCACTAGAACTCAAACAGAATTCTGGGATTAAAATGTTGGGGTGTGTGAAGGTACATTCTGGTAAGGAAAGAGGTGAGGCCAGATGCTGGTTTTTCCCCCCCGATACTGACCAATGGAAATCTTGTTAAGGCGATGACAAACCTAATATAATATTCCAGTGATTGCTAAAGCTAAATCTTGAACTGGAACTGAAAAATACTCAATTACCAAGATGAAACCGAAGTATCCCAGAGCAAGCAAAGCTAACCACTAGCAAACCGCACCAATTAATAATTCAAAAGCAATAATAAAGTAATGAATAAGTTCAAAAATATAACCCTCGTCTTTGCTCAGCACTGTCCTCCATCTATACCAAACTAAAGAACAAAGGGAAACGTAACCTTCCACTGCAGCACCGGACTTCACAGTTTGCCCCAAAAATGGGGATCAGTCATTGGTTACCACGGAGCATATCCATCATCTCTTGTATTTTTGCTCACATCTCTATAGGGGTGGAATTTCACCAGGACCATCATCCACAGAGGCAAAGGCAGTCTGTCGAATGAGGTCAGGCTCGGCTGGAGGAGAGCGTAGAGCAAGCTGTTGCTGTAATAGGGTGAGGGCTTCAAGTGTGGCAGCGAAGAACCTTGCAGCACCGGCTCTCCATCTGGAGCTTCAGGTACCTGGGGATGTGAGGTGAAAGGTCGGCACCAGTGTTCAAACGTGTGGCGGCGTTCGTGCCTCGTGGCCCAGAAAGAGCTGCATATTCACACGGAGTGCAGTTGGCCTGTGGTCTTTCTGTAATTGGCCACATAGAGTGTGCAAGAAGTTTATTCCATTTATTTTGATCGGGGAGGGGAGATTGAGTGGTTCTGAATCGGAAATGCGGTTTTAATGCTAACTGATGGTTGAATTTGGTTCAGTTTCGTTTGAAGTAGGAAATGCACATACCACTGCTGCGCTGTAGACTAATAGCTCATGTGTGTTTGACATGAAGAGATGTTTTGGTGTTGAAGATAGCATTTGGGCTCTCTGCCAGATGGCCTCCTTAAATTCTGATATTCAGTATTTTCAAACCGCACAGATTGTTGGTTGAAAGTGCTTGTGTGGACTTTTAGTTTGAACTGTAGACAGTGATTAAAGTCCGGTCCACTGCTGTCAGTGGGGGAATGTTTATTCCCTGCCTTGTAAGGTTGTGCAGTATCCTAACCCCTCAGTCTTTTCTCTCCAGCTATATTATCAGTCAACAAAGAAGCCCATTTTTAGGTCAAGGGGATCGATAAATGCCTATAATGTCCAGAAATATAAATTCTACTGTTGTGATCTTTTTTTTCTCCCAGTGTTTTTTTTTTTAAAGTAGTGAGTCACAGATGCCAGGTTTACCCTTCACATTTTGTGGATTTAAGTTAAATTGCTATAAGAAATAGAAAATTCTACTATAGTGATGTTTTTTTCTTGAGATAGTCTTTTTTTTCCCCCCAAGTGAGTCACAGATGCTATTTTTACCGTGAACTGTTTGTGGCTTTGGGTTAAATGACTATAAGAAATATAAATTCAACTATAGTTTTTTTTTTCTTGAGAAAGACTTTTTTTCCAAGTGAGCCACAGATGCTAGGTTTTACCCTTAGCTGTTTGTGGCTTCAGGTTAGCTTGGCACATGTTTTATTTCTCCATCTGATAGCTTTCACATGTCTTGTGTCAAAATGGAGGATTGGATTTTCATGCTACATTAGAGCACAGTCAAGATGAAGACGCTGCAGCCGGATCGCGGGGAGTCTCTGGGGCAGATGGGACTCGGGCTTTCCTGTCAGAGAAGAAAAAAAAAACCCCAAAAAAACAAAACCCACAACGCAGCGAGACGGGACTCCAGTGGCTGATGTTGATTTAGCCGTGTAGCGTCATTTATTCCCACCCGCTTCTCGCGCCCCCAATCCGGTTAAACTCTCGTGAATTCATTTGCCGCAATGAAGGAAGAAGAGGGAAGATACCCCTTTCACCGAGGGGCAAATGGAAGGAATTTCATAGAGCTATCAGCATTCGTTTCTCTTTGAGAAGAACGAAGAAAGGAAAATGGTGCATGTGATATTTATTTACAGAGCACATCATGAAAAATAAACAAAGCGTTCTCAGAAGGACGGTGGTTGGCATAGAAATACCACGGAAGGTTGTTCCATGGCGAGTTTTTGAGAAGTCAGTAGAACAACAGAATTCTCTTATTTTTAACTAGCAATTATCTTTAAAGAGGCCCTGCTTGCTTCCTGTGTTATAAGAGAGATTAGACTTACTAGACAGCCTTCAGTGTTGTCCTGCTAAGGTTTGTATGTACTCCGCTTGTAAAGCATGGTATATGTAGCACACATCAAGACAGAGCTGGCTCGGAGTTATTAAGACTTTGTCCCTGTGGGTTATGGTGTCAATTGAATGTATTAGTTTGAATCTGCCAAAATGACTTTTACAGTGGGATATTCGTAGCGAGATCATTAACCCACCCATGCACAAGTTCTGCTTGATATGTTTTAAAAGAGCTGTAACCCAGAGCTGTGCTAAGAGAGTGTACCTTAATGAGGCAGTTTCAATGGCAAACAGCAGAGCAAAACCGAGTGAGTAACCAGCTCGCAGCCAGAGGAACAGCACGAGCGAGGCAGGATGGCCTTGTCGCTAAACCAATCCGGACCAAAGCCCAGCTGGTCCTCCCGGGGCGCTCGGTTTCGGATGCGGCCCACGCCACGGACTCCTCCGCTCGGAAGAAACAGGGAGAGGGTGCTACGTTTCCCCATCAGGAAAAGAGAGAACGGCATTTGAATGCTTTAAGAGTTCAGTTGAGCGTGAGGTTATGGTGCATTGGGAAAACTGACCTCATCACTTTCGGGGTCAGTGGTCTGGTTTAACCCTTGAACGGCGTCAATACACTTGGATAGACTAGGGTGCTTTGATTTACCTGACCCCTTGATTCTAGCCGTAGATTCTGACCTCTGTTCTGTGTTCCTTACACATTCAAAGCTGCTGTTTTGTGGAGAGAATATATAACATCAAAAAACCACAACCGTTAATAACAATGATAATACTACTAATGGCACATAGAACAAATGACACTTGCAGCTGCTATAATAACTTTCATAATGTTAAACCCCTTGCTAGTACTACTACTCTGAATAATACTCTGCACTGTGTTTGTATTATTTTTAACTGTTACCCCATTCCAAAGAGGATGATGTTTATTTACACTGAGTATTAAATACATACATGTTACTTAGTTTTCTGAATATGGTCTTTATATAAAAAGAACATTGATGCTTTCAGATACTACAGTGCGTTCAGTTCAAAGTCCACTGTAAGTCACATTAACTTACCCTTTCCGTGCTGTGCTCACCAGTTTATTTTAGGCATGTCCCTACTGGCAGCTGTGTCCATACTCTCCTGCTGGATGCCCGTTTGGTCCGTAGTTAGTGTGACATTCTGCTTTCTGCACTTCACTGACTAATAGAGGTTGCGAGGTGGCTCAGAGATGCTGGAGAGGTGCAGCCCTCTGACCTGGGGGGCGTAGGGCCAAGGCTTCCATCAGAACATCGGCCTTGGCCCCAGTGACCGAGGCCTCTCCATCGCCGCTGATGGGTTACAGGTTGGGAGGTGAATGGAGCTTTAGCCTCAAAGAGAGATCACCACTTCCACCCCACCACCCCCCCCCACCC
>JAOXYF010000017.1:3660733-3683824 GCA_028565775.1 Sternarchorhynchus goeldii
AGAGATATATATATATATATATATATATATATATATATATATACCTGTGGACTGGAGGAAGCTCTGTTGTACATGGCAGAGCATTATGTAATGGGAGTCGGGCTGCGGACCCAGCGGTCTTGTCTGTGGGGAAATCGCAAGGAGGGCTGTGGTTGGGCCTCGCGTTGGAAAGTCATCTTCAGGTGACATGCATGTGCTGTCATGCAGAAGCAATGTAGTAACGAGGAGGTTGACCGCAAATGCTAAGGGCACTGAGAATATGAGCGCAACCGTAATAAATGTCCCATGTACACACACACGTACACACACACACACACACGCACGCACGCACGCTTCACTGAAGCGTCCCCTTCTCTCTCCGTAGAGAGACATGGAGGAGGGTTCAGCTTTAAAGAAACATCTTAGAAGTAATTCATCACCACTTATGCATTTAGCAGCCCTAATGCTGAACGTGGGTGTGATAGAGCCAGTTCATTCATCTTCCTGCTGTGATAAATGTCTTTTTAGGATTCTGGAGGTGATCTTGCTGACACTACGGGACCTAGTCTACATACCCCGTGCTGATCTCAACACCACGTTAACACAATGGACACAAGAATTCCTGTGGAGAGGGGGTAACGCTTAATTATTAATAAGTGCAATTTATTAGCGCACATTTTCTGCTACGCGCTCGAATTTTAGAGGCATTTGTCTTAACACCTCAAGTTTAATCGGTTTCAACCCTGGTGAGCGTTTCCTTTCTGTCTCTCACATTTGGAGGTGAACCATTCCTGGTCTCCTCCCTGTGGTTTCTCCCTCACAGCAAGAAGCTAAGCGCTCTCCAGCTCTTGTCTTTAGCGTACTTTCTTCTATTCTTACCCAGTGAGGAGCTTCGTCACGAGTTTACACCCATCCCAGCGAAGCAACAGGAAACAGGGCCCGTTTTCAAAAGGCCGCTTGTCCTAGAAACGACAGAATCCGATTTACCAGGCGCCTGAACGAGCGCTGTCAGGCTGGAATATCAGCTTTTCTCGCATCGGCTGCTCCCAAAAGGCAGCGGTGGCTCTGGGAGTAGGGACGTCTCAGTAGCGCACCGGCTAGGAATTCGCATCCCCAACGGGGCCCTCAGCAGAAACCCTTATCCCTCCTCTCTGTTCTCCGGACAGGCGAAAGGTACCAGCTGATCCTCTCCTGCACTGCCTTCTGTTGGCTGGTCTGACAATGGTGGCTGTTCTTTCATAGCGAAGCGAACCCCCCACCCCCCACCTCCACCACACACCCCTGCTATCCTCACCTTCTTGCTCTCCTCCTCAACCCCCCTCTCTCCCCTCTCACATTTCACTTCTCTTCCCCACTCCTGACCTGCCACATTTCTAGTCTCCACCTCTCCACAAACGTATTGACGCTTCGACGCAGGCGGCCTGGTTTCAACCTTTCTTTGAATGAGCCTTTTTTTTTGGTGCGGTTTAGATAAAACCCAAATGGGACTTTCTCAAGCTTCTTGGGAATTGCAGAGAAAAGCAATTGTCTAGTGACTGCCCAAACAATAAAAAAAATTGGTGCTTCAGCGTATAATTACCCCTCATCCATCAAAGGAAAAGTTCTAGATGTCAACATCCTCCGTGTCAGGAGCATTCCAACATCTGTTAGCCTGGTCTACATTTGGCTGCCTCCAAAAACCATTAGTTTTGGTGGAATCCCACACAATCTCGTAATCATGGAAGCCAATCTGTTTCTGGGGCTGTGCCTAGGTTATTTACAAATACTCCCATATGTCAGTTCTTTTGGGTGGATCACCACAGTAGTGGAGAACCCGACCATATTTTCCTGTTTCTCTGATGTCTGATAGTAATTCCGCTTAAGCTTATCCAGCCGCTGCCTCTCACAGCGATTCTTCTAGATCCACAGATAAGCACTACACTTTATTTACCACAGATGTCAGGCACCATCGGCATTTGTGGTCTATTCTTTCCAATCATAACATGGTACGTTTTTGTTTTTTTTTTAGCCCAGAACAACATCATACATTATTCACGCCTAAAATATGTTGCTATAAATGATTAATTAAATGGCATGGATTTGATCTAAGGCTCCCTTATTGGCAAGTGCCCCAACAAGTCCGTCTGTGGTTTTCTGCCAAACCTTGGAGTTACTGCCCATTAGAAGACAGCTGCTATTTTTGTCGGTGCTCCCCACCGTCGGCAAAGTGCATCAACTCGCATGAATGCGAGAACACAAGGCAACCACCCTCCTCTCCACCTCGACAAGGCGTGGAACCCATCGCTCCACCTCAACCCCCACCCACTGCTACTATATTAGTCCCCACAATTGCTCTCCACGCATGACAAGTGAACATGGCTGACATCCTGCAAAGATCGCTAAGCACTCATCACGGGAACTAGCCATGGGTGGCAGAAGGGTTCGGACAGTATCACACAGACAATAAAAGCCCAGATTTTCTCCGTCTAATAGTAAGTTATTCCAGTCTATGCCCCCCCACCCCCCCCACCCCCAGAGTACTGCACCCCACCTTGGCTCCAGGTGAGCAGCAGAAGCAGGGGCATTAATGCACAGACCTGACGTGTACTGTGGCAATTTCATGTTCAGGGGAAAAACCAGCCAATACCTTCCACTGCAATTTCCTAAAGTACCCTGTGGAACTCTCTCTGAATATCGGGGGGGAGGGGTACCACGAAATGACATGGTTGGGAATTTCTGTAGGATCTGCGTGCACTAGCAGAGTATGAATAGAAAAGAAAAGCACGAGGTGTGTGTGTGTGTGTGTGTGTGTGTGTGTGTGTGTGTGTGTGTGTGTGTGTGTGTGTGTGTTTGTGTGTGTAATCACCAAAAACCATGATCATAATTCTCCTGAGGCCTAACTCTGGAGACTGCTGTAAAAAATTGTTTCAATGTCATTTGATCTGTTCTGATCAGTATAAGTACCTAATCTCTGAGAGTGCTAATGACTCCAATGTTATGCTTTGCTCTTTCAAGCTGTCCTGCATGTGTGAAATTTTGAGTGCTTTTCCCCCCATTCTCACAGTATGCAGGCATTGCAACATTCTGACGCTTTGACTCCTGCAAGCCAAATGATGGTGTGGCAATAACTTGGCAAAAAACCATCCCTCTCACTGGGGGTCCCTCCACAGAGAGCCTGCTGATCGATGCTAGGAATCAGGCTATTATGCCCTTTTAAAGTGCTACTTGTGCGATCAATATGTTATTATTTTTCATCTGCTGGCTGTATTTAATACTCTCATTATTATTTTCCTGCACAGCCCCTCTCACAAGCCCCTGGCCGGCTCCTCCACCTCACCCAGCCTGCCTCCACCTCACCCAGCCTGCCTCCACCTCACCCAGCCTTCCTCCACCACACCCAGCCTGCCTCCATCTCACCCAGCCTGCCTCCACCTCACCCAGCCGTCCTTCAGTTCCAGCCCAGGCTTCACATTCCCAACGTTCTCACCGTGGAAGGGAGGTCCAGGCGGTGCTGTGCTCTGCCGTCATGAGGGCGTTTCCATGCTTTCTGATTGTGTGATTTGGCAAATGCTAAGATTCTGTGTTATGTTCATGAGAATAGACGGGTTCACACAGGCATTGTTTTGTCTGTCCCCTTTGTGTGTGTGTGTGTGTGTGTGTGGGTGGGGGGATTGTGCAGAAAGAATAATTGTGATTCATTCATTGCTTTGCAGTTAGGATGAAGGAGGCGGCTTAATATATGAGATCAGGGCCGTATCCTCTTTTAATCATTATGGGGAATCTCTGTGAGATTCCAACAGGCATTATCTCAGCCATAATAAAGCGCCGGCTCTAGACGGGGCCACATGAATCAGGTAAAGGAGTCTGAGTGGAGCTCTGGCTGCGTGCTGTGCTCGAAATGCGCTGCAGGAACAAGAAGTGATACTCATTTTAATGTAAATGAGGTCTCAATAGCAACAAGCTGATTTTGCCTCGTGGTAGGAAGAGGGTTCGTCTCTCTCCGACGTTTTGGCAATGAATCATCTCTTAATTAAACAATTTGGCGAGTGGAGGGAGATGCCTGGTGCCCGTCTTGGTGGTCTTTTAATGAAGTCGTGAGAAGTGGTGGGTCGAGTGTGGCAGATTGAGCGGAGAAGGACCCGGCGGTGCCGGAGGTTTCTGGTACTAAAGCCGCGGGCCGCGGCCGCAGCTCATTAATCAGCGGCGCATTACGCTGCGTTCGCCTCCGTTTGCTCTCCTGACGTCTTCATGCATACTTTATGCGCAAGAGCACCGCGCCGTTCCATTCCCTTTTGGCCGAGAGCCTTTGCTTTTAGTGGCCGATTAACCGCTTCGAACCGGTGTCACGCGTGGTACCCCCCCCCTCCCCTGCGCTATGCGCTTTCTGCAGGAGGGGCGGAGCGAAGAGAGAGAATTGGACGAGTTCGAAGAAAAAGGCCGTAAAGATGTGGCGAGGGGGGGGGGGCGCCGGCATTATCTTGTCGCTGAGTTTGAATTCTTCACCTTGTTTACTTTCCACGTTTATTTGGGGAGCGAAGGCTACGGGCGCCGATGCCGTCAGGGGCCTGGAACGTGACGCTATCGCAAGCCGACCACTCGGGCTGGATCCGCCCGTGGCTCATTGGGAAGGGGTATAAATCAGAGGGTGCAGGTGACAGAGATTACTGAGGGCCCGGTTCATGGAATGACACCCCCCCCCTCACACCCTAGAACAGCACTGGGGGGGGGGGGCTGATAGGAGGTGGTTAGATATGGTAGTCATTCCATGTAAATGAACACTTTTACATCCTCTCTTGTTAACTGCTAATATTTGTTGTTGTCCTTTGTGAGGCTTGTAAATCCAGTGCCGGAGAGAGTGTGGCATGTGGCTGTATTATATAAGGGGGGGATGTCAGAAGGTGGGCATGACCCCGGGTTATGATGGGCGCAGGGTGGTTTGGGGCATCCACACATGTCTCTGGCTTTCATTTGTGACTCCAGTACACCTACGTGGCTCTTTAGAAGGTTTAGTCCAAAAAACCAAAAAAACCAAGTTTGTTGTCATTATCAGAACTGAAGGGTTATAATGTGCCTTTTTAAGTAGTTCAGCGTAGTTTTACGTAGGTGAAAGTGCATTAAACATTCGCATTTATTCTTCCCACCAATGATGCATAACATGCCAAACCAGCCTGCGATGCTATCATTCATTCATTTATTCGTTTATTCATTTATTCGTTTATTCATGTATTCGTTTGCTGTACAACATGACTTGCCTCTTTTGCTCCTGCAATATCTGCAAAGTCATTTAAAAAAAACAAAAAAAAAAACCCGGAACATCAATTCAGTAGTTGGGCATTATTCAGATCACTTGCATGTAATCAGAAAAGGCAGGGTAATTCACATTTAATGCACTAGAACTCCTGCACCATATTAGTATTCGCTCTGATGAGCCACTGACTTTTGAGGTCTTCTGAGCACAATGAAGACAAATGAGAAAGTGTGGAACTGTTATATCGTCCCCCCCCACCCCCCGGACCTATGCACGGGTACACGCTCTTACCTGCTGTACTCTGAAAGACTTTCATTTCCAAGCGTCGGGTTATTGGAAAGTGGGCGGGAATCCTCGGAGAAATAATTAAGTCTTGATGACATAAAGGCATGCGTTAAGCCCCCTCTGACCGGGGCCTACCAGAGCCCCGCGGCACCAGGCGAGGCGAGGAGGCGGTGCGAGCAGATTACCGTGTTTAGCATCTGTAGCACATACGAATCTAAACAGCACTGCACCTGATTTAAGCTGCAGTAGTGATTGGTAGGAAATGCTCAGGTTCATCTGTGGTATTTCCCAGCTGCTTGTTGATCTCATGTCACCCATTTGCAGATGTAAGATGGTGTGAGAATGACTGTTATTCATCATGTAACGGAGCAGGATCTCAATATACTTTTCTATAATAGATATAATAGAAACGTCTTTGCATCTGTACTCACTGGACCACTTTATTAGGTGTCCTTATATGGTATTGTATCATGGTTTTTTTGTTTTGAGGTACGTTCTATAGGAGCAAGCGGTGACAACACGTGCATTTTGTAGGTCACTGATAAAAATAAGCATCTGACCAGAGGACCACTGTAGAGGAGATATGGTTTTAGAGGACACACCATTCTCAACACAGCAGAGATGCTGGCATGGTGGAGGCATGGTGGTGAGATGGTAGTGAGATGGTGGTGAGATGGTGGTGAGATGGTGGTGGGTGCTTATGCAGGACTGACTATATCAGACCCAGCAGTATTCCTCAAGTGTTTACATTTGTCAGTGTCACTGCTGGGGTTCAAAGTGGTCAGCCGCCCCAAAATATCCGGCCAGCAGGGATCCTGTGGTCAAGAAAAAAAAAGAAAAACGATCAAGGGTGAGGGGTGGGAGCTACCAGAAACTGTGCTTAGCAACAGATGGGCCATAGTCCCTAACTGTACACCTACAAAAACATGTAGCTTTACAACATCTGAACTGCTCTTTTGATGAATATAATGTTTATACTAGGACTTCCAATGAGTCCTTTGTGTCATACAGTTCCAAATATGATACTCCATGCAAAATCTAGAATTCAATATGGAATTTGTAACTACGAAGACAGCTTGGAAGAATCCAGTTAGTATTCTCCAGGCAGTCCTTAGTCAGGAAGCACCTATTAAATGATACTAAATGCTCTGTATCAAGTGAGTGAAAAACCTTTTAGACAGTTTACGCAGCCGTTTCCTTCAACATCATGTGCATCTAGGAACCTCCATGTGGCTGAACATGGACGAAGATAGTGAAGGACATTTACCTTGGAGAATCCTATTGTTCTATCTAATCTCTCCATCCATCTTTCCATCTGAGCAGCTGCATCGATGGAGGCAGGATTTCATTAAAAATGTCGGAAAATTAAATTTCCACCCTTTACTGAGGACACGGCTGATTTAGCTATCCTTGTGATGTTGTACGTCTCTTTCTCTGCCCTCAGTCTTGCTGGTCCCTCTCCAAAGATCACTGCACTGAGTTTGAACATTTTTTCTTTTGCCTTTGTCTTGATCATTGTTTCATGGACTAGATGTTTAGTCCCGCGTCTGTCAGGGTCCTGCTTTTCCTCCGACAGGCCCGCCTTCTAATCACATCTCGTCTTGCCAATATCAGATTTGAGCCCACCAGGTTTGGCGTTGAGGCACAAAGCTTATCTACCTTCTGGAGACTGGCGTGCACACCGTTCGGCCAAAACGAGTTTACAAAGCGGCGTGCGACCAGCGGCCTTCCCTGAGGTCGTGCCCGGCCGTCCTTGAGAGCAAAGAGCTGGCTAGAGCAGTGGTGAAAGGCACAGGGTATGTGACCGGGCTCCATTTAGGTAGAAAGGCGTGTCTCCGCTGCTACCTGCGTTAGATATTTCAGGACTAATTAAGAAATCACCTGCGGCAGTGAAACGCTGATTTGATGAGGGTGGAGGAGATTAACCACACTGGCTTGTTCTTTCTGTGGACAGCAGTGTTGTGTGCCTCTCCTTGGGGGAGACGGTCTGTCCCCACCGTTCATCACACTCCCGTGTCTCTCCTGAACCCTTCTTCAGCTTCAGCTTGTCTGGGTTTCCTCCTGAAATAATGAGTTGTTTTAAAAATGTTTCCTGTCCTTTTAGAAAGTCCCCCTTCAGATTATTTTACTTGTTATCTTCTAAATGCACAGGTGGAACGCACGTCTTAAAAAAAACACAGCTATAAGACATTGCTTGAAAAAGCACAGTTTGTATTTAGCCAGTTTGACTCATTCATGAAATGTTGATTATTTCTGTATCAGCTCCATCTAAATAGCAGTTTGAACGCTGAGCTCCTCTCCCTCCCTCGCGGCGGGGGAGTGGTACTGGGCTGTAGTCTCTGACGCGTGACTGACCTGCTTTCCTGCAGCCCTGGTAAAGGGAAGCGAGGGCCTGCTGGCTTTCTGGGTTACTCTCAGGCAGCACCGAGCCAACTACAGCCACCCCACCACCACCACCACCACCACCATCCGCCCCCTTTACCTCCAGAAACCGCCACCATCACACAGGGGTCCTCACCTGTACATTAACTCCAATTAGCATCCCGGTCCCTATTTCCCGTGTCTGAATATTCCAGCGCAGATCGGGTTCAGCAAAAAGGTGGCAGTTATGTTTGGTCAGTGGGTTGTGTTACAGATGCACGCAGGGGAGGAAAAGCGTTTATGGCGTGGAATGCATTATTTTATCGATTGCAAACTGGCTGTTTTGGACAGCCGGTCTTTTCCATTTCTATCACGTACTTCTTCATTTGAAAATGTAAACGTTCTTGTTTTGCAGTGGTACGATCCGTTCTAGCTTCCTTCCTCTGATGGTATCTTCCCTGTGCGTTGGTCCACCTCTGCAACCATGCTGTAAACGTGCTAGCCCGCAAGAGTGTAGAAGCATTTGCTTTGGTTGTTTGGTTCACTTGGTCATTAAAGAGGCCTGTCAGGGCACCGTATCACATCTGTCTTGACGGGGAAAGGTAACCCTAGCAACTTAAAGCGTCTCTCTGACACATGCGCAGGCGCACACACACATGCACGGTTGCTATTTTGGTTTTCTATGTTTTTTTGGGTTTTTTTTCTGTGGTTCAATTATCTGTCCTCATTGGGGATCGAATGCCTCGCCGCTCCAACAAAACACACACACACACACACATACACACACACAATCACAAGTAAAACAGCATTTCACGACAGTGCCCATGAACTTTCTCTCCACCAGCCAGACACTGACCCATCTTTCACCTTCATTTGCCCCTTAGCTGCCGCAATACACAGTAACCGTGGCGTCACCGTTGGCAACGCTCAGCGCGAACCACAGGACACATGAACACAGGCAACGCGCCCCCCGCTGTTTGTCCCTGACATGAAACCGTGCACGAGAGCGAGTGGGAGGGGCATGGCATGGCATGGAGTGCTCCACATCCCCTGAAACGCACCACGTGGTGGGAGGCTGCCCCAACACCACCACACCGACCATCACCATCATCACCACCCCCACCACCACCACCACCACCCCGCCCGATGACCTGGCGGGAGGAAAGTGGATCCACTCTCCGGACGTGCCGACAGACGTCCAGCGCGCTGGGAGAAGATCTGTCATCGCTAACCAATGAGGCGCTGCTTCTGCCGCGTGACCCACTCCGCCTGCCTGGTGGAGGATACGGGGTGGGGGGGGGGAAACCCCAGTTTTCCCCAGAGGATTTGTGATGTACTGTACACTCCACGCCTGATTAGCCACCGGTGGACTGTTCCTTCAGGGAGCACAGTTATTTACACCACCTACATTCATTGCTTTCTGTACAGGCTAAAAAGCTGCTGGATGCTTTGGTTATGAAGGTAGCGAGAGATTATTAATTTCTGTTTGGCATAAATAGTGTGCAAAATAGTGAGTACAATGTAACTGCCACATTAATTAGGTGAAGGCTTGTCAGTTCACTTATATGCTTTGGTCAACTGTTACTCTTTGTGAGGATGAACCTCACTGCCCAACAGCTTCTCATAGTCCTGTCCCTGAACCTCTACTGTATATCTGATCTCGCAGGTCCTGCTGCAAGCTCTGTTAAACCCCACAGACTCTCACGCACGACGTCCCAGGGTGAGGGTGAGAGTTCAGCTTCTTGTCCAAGCCGCTCCTCCCAAAGGTTGCCAAAGGTTTCTCGGAATCCCCGCTCATGGTCGTCTCGTTATTGTCTGGGAGTCACCAGCGTCTTCTTCATGCCATATAAAGGAGCTCATTGACATTTGTGCAATGGGGCCTTTGCGAAGAGGACACAAAAGACCCCACCATCAGGACTGAACAAAGCGCTAGCGTTCAAGGGCTAAACCATTAGCATAATTTATTGCATACAAGCGGATCATTAACAGAGCTTCAATCTTACTGCGAGATGGATGTTTCCTTGTGCCTGCCCTCTCCTGGAACTTAAGTGGTACACCTTTGTAATCGATGGGATACCTAGGTCTCACACACACACACACACACACACACACACATATATGCGCGCATACACAAAAACCTATAACATCACTGACCGGGTGGTTGTAGATTTTTTTTTTCCCTTTAAAGAAAGAAAAAACACAGGGCCAGTGTGGTTAAAGCTTAAAAAGAAAGTAATTAAAATTGTGGCAGCTGAAAACTTATTATGCTAGGGTGAAAGAGGAGCTGCTTATACGTAGAGCAAGAGATCGTTCAAAAGTTATCTTTAATCCCCCATAACATTAAAGGCTGGCCATTCATCACGTCAGCTGGCTGCTTGCTGTTCTCAAAGGGCCCCTGTCGCTCGCTTCCCCCACAACATAATTGAAATTTTTTAGTGACGCTCTCGGAGGCCAGAGCTTGAACCAAAACCAGGCCGGTGTCAATAAATTTTTGTTTCACGAACAATAAATAACCTTTTTTTTTTTTTGTGGAAAAAAATTCTGACCTATAGCATTTCATTTTGTGTGTGTGTGTGTGTGTGTATGTATGTATGTGTGTGTGTGTGTTTTCTAATTAGACCCCCTTCCATGTCATCTTGGTCTCTTAGTTTGGATATGCTTGGATATTTTATAATATGTGATAACAGAAATGACTGAAAGACTGATTACTAACGATGTAACTATGTACTAATTATGTAAAATAGCAGTAATCTTTATTGCAGTATTACAGTAATTAGGCCCTTCTCTTTAATATTCCCCTTCCCAGAAAACACTATAATGCAATAGACATTTCTAAATACCAATTTAGATTTATAAATATTTAAAGAACCAAACACCTGCATATGTAAAAAAACGGAATCATATGCCATATTCTGTCCTCAGCAGTCATTTTTATCCAGGCTAGATGGGAGGGGGAGCTGTAAGTCACCAGTTCACGTCCCCGGTGTTGTCAGTCACTAGTGTATTACACTTTGAAATGTCTCTGTGCTGCCTTGCTTTCCAGGCTTGTTTACCTCTGCCAGAGTCTTGGTGGGGGTGGGGGGGGGATTGTCGTGTGTTGCCCCACTGCCATTACAGTCCCCCTAAGACCATGTGACATGCAGAGGTTGTGGCTGGCATTACCAGGGCTCTTCGCGGAGCTCGGAAAAGGTGCTTGGGTGACCCTCGTAATCTGTTGGGTCCACCACCATCCCCTCACTGCGCCGGGTGTTTCCCTGATTGTTTGGCCTCCTCTCACGCCAGTCTCTCCTGGACCTCTCGCCTGCGCCCACCTCCCCACCCACTTTTCCACTTCCTAGGGCAGGGGAGCAGGCTTGGAGAGGCCCTGGCATGGTTCAGCTCAGCTGGCCCCATAAACCGCCGCTCCTTCGTCGTTATGGTAGTCGTGAAAATAGGGATACATAAAACGGAAAACAGAAAGAGACGCCGCTATTTATGGACAAAGCTGCCTGAGTGTTAATCAGACTTGGAGGACGGAGGCCTCCTCCTCCTCCTCCTCCTCCTCCTCCGGCTGCTTTATGCTCTGTGTCCCATGGGATGGGTTTTCTCTTCTCTTAAGTGTGGGTCTGGACGGCTGCACCGTGCACGTGAACGTGCCCGGGGACGTGCGTGAGCTGACGCCGGCCCTCTCCTGCTTTGCACGTGTGAGCAATATTACTCTCATCTAGTCACGTTTTGTAGAAAGCGTCAGTGGTTTTTTTAAACGCACGCACATCCTGACAGTGACGTTACGTCCTGACATGCCGCGTTACGTAATGACCGAACGGAACGAGACGCGTTCATGCCCAATCACATCTACTGCCATGGATGAGCTTGACATTACGGTAACTGTCAGATCTGTCCACATGTTTGACTATGACCATCACTAGCAAATACAGCCACTCTGCTGCACAAAAGTGTCATGTCATGTGGATGACTCAGTCTGTTTCGGCCTGACTGTTCTCCAGGTGGGGGTGCTAAAGGTGTGTTTGTGTGGGTGGGCGTGTGCACAGAAATGGGGAGGGGGACACGGATATCTGACAAACGTTTCTGTGTCGCTCAGCCATTGGCTGTTTCAGCAGAATTAGCCGAGAGCTTCGCTTCCTCTCTCTCTCTCTCTCTCTCTCTCTCTCCATCCTATCCCTCCTCCCCTTTCGCATACACACTTTGAAACACACACCCACCCACACACACACACACAAAACACACACAGAGCATCCATCAATCTCTCTCTTCTACTGTTTTTTCAGGAAGCGTCTGCACGCTACCACTACTTACTAACACATCCTTTCTCTATTTTTTCTCTTCTCCTTTCTTTACATCACCCCTCTTTTCTCGATTTCTCCCCCTTTTCTCTCTCTCTCTCTCTCTCTCTGCCTTTGGGGCTTGAACTAATTAGAATCTAATGGACCAAAAGTGATTTGCGCACTTCAGGAAAATGAAAAGAAGAAGAAGAAGAAGAAGAAGAAGAAGAAGAAGAAGAAGAAGAAGAAGAAGAAGAAGAAGAAGATAGCATTTATATGTAAAGCAAACAAACACTAGTTTATGCAGAAATAATGCTGTGGCATATCTCACAGATGCCACAATGGGCCAAGAACAGTCGATGCTAAAAAGCATATTTAAATGCATGAGTTTTCCTTTTATCACTCTTATTAAAGAGTCAAAGCATAATTTCAGGCATCGGAAGGTCCTACACCCACACACATATGTATATGTGTGTATATATATATATATAATATATATATATATATATATGTGTGTGTGTGTGTGTGTGTGTGTGTGTGTGTGTGTGTGTGTGTGTGTGTGCGTGTGTACAGACACTTTAATCAATCATCATTATGCAATGATAAGCAACATGCCCCATCGACTCCCCAGAGAATTCAGCATGGCACATTTTCCACACAGACCAGCCCTTCCTCTGTCTCCCCTCTCACTCTCTCCTTCTCTACGGTCCCTTACGCCTCCCCTCCATTTGTGTTTGCTTTTATTTTGGGTTTGTTTTTTTTTATATATATATATAATGTCACTAAATAACCAGTTTGGCCACAATTTCGATTGCTAAAGGGCAATTCATAAAGGACACTTATGGCAACCGCTGGGAATGGATCTAAAACTCAACCTGCGCTATCCTTACGCCTGCTTTGAGGGGACGGCGTATGAATTCAAATGGGCCTCCCAGCGCATCCGCGCTTGCACCTATAGCATCGCTAATCGCATGCAGAACGAAGACACAACAATTACAGTGGAACGGCATACGGGTGGCGTGACCGCATGCACATTACAGTAGATAGAGACGCGCTCGGGGTCTGTGATGATAAGATCCCACGCAAGTACACCGAATGATGTATCAACACAGAATGATGATGCCCTCAATGTGTGTGATGCATAATTGAACTTCTAATAGAACTCTTTTGGATCACGGCTTCAGGAATCCATTATTAATGTGGGCCCCCTAGCCCACCTCAGTGCAGTGACATATAATGACATAAAACCCACTTGGGTTGCATAGCTTCTGTGATTAGGAGAAGGACCCTGCATCTCAGCTGTATCCTCAACATGCACACACACACACACACACATATGCACACACTCACACACACGCACACACATTTGCGAAGATTATTCCTCCCTGGATAGCACTGTGTATGATGCAAAGAATCAGTCAATACTTGGCTCTCCTCAATTTCGCGGTGAAATCGTACCAAATCCAGACATCATTGCAGTACTCACGGCCACTGGGACTTGTCGAGACTGACTCTTCCTACTGCTAAAAGGAGTTCCCTGCCATTACTTTAAATTTGCTTAAAGTTACACTTAAAGTTCAGCTTTAAGTGTTCAACCTAAAGTTCAACTTTTTTCGCCAATGTCGTAGCAAGAGACAAAAACCAGGTGCTGGGAAGCTTGGGTGTGAGTGTCATGGTTCTAGTGAGGTACAGGGGATTAGGCTGGGTTAGGGCTCTCCTCACAAACCTGGATCTGCTGCAGAAGGATGCCATGAGCAGGAACCAGCTAGTCAAAGCTGTGAAACGCTGATCCAGCTCATCCTTCCAAGCCCAGAACACTACTAAGTCTTCCAATAAGCAACAAGTTTATATTTTGTTGAGAAAGGAACCATCAACTGTCATCAATCAGCATCGTTTGAAGAGCTTTACGACATATTTGATGAACTTCTAGAATTCCAGGGGCCAGTGGCCTGGATTTGGGTCCCAGAGTTGATAGGTAGTAGATAATGTAGATGGCCCTGCTTAAAATACAAACTCAAGTTTTGGATCAAACACTGAGCCATATGTGGATATAGATTACATTGCGACAATGAAAAGCAAAGTGCTGGAACCCAGCTGTGTGATCGAAGGCATTCCATTACGACCCACTATGTGTCACGTGATGAATAACAGACCCAGCGAGGTCTTTACAGCCCCCCCCCACCCCCACCCCCACCCCGCTGTTTGCTCGTCAGAGCTGCATTCATTGCCTCTCCTCTTGCTACAGCTGGTTCTCCTCCAGCCACAGCTAATGTCTTTCATGCCTCTGCTAATTTCATCAGCCTCAGGTGAGATGGGAACAGGGTGTGGGGGGGGGCAACTATAAACAACAGCATCGGCGACATCATCAACAACAACCAAATAAAAACCTCCGTCTGCGACGAGGCGCCACCACCCCACAGCAAGCCCCACCCGGGAACCCCGCCCGGGAGCTGTGCGAGTGAACCGCCTGCCGAGAGTGCGTCTCGCCCGCGCTGACGCCCGACACGCCACTCAAGCCGTCGACATGGTCAGTGACGTAGCTGTAGCTCCGATATGAATCCCTCGGTTTTGCCTTCCATATACTTTTAAGTAATAGTGTCTTGACAGTTTACTGTCACTCCTGTTTGGAAACTTTCTGGCAAGCCGTCATGTTCCTGATTAGCACATCTCTGGAAGGATGATTACACAGAAATTGCGGATGATCTCGCTTTTTCTGAGAAAGCGTCTCTTTTGACTGTGTTGAGTTCCATTTTTTCGTCTACTAATGCAAGACAACCTGCCAGTCCCGCTTTATCCACTCTTCTTCCTCTATCTATGCTCAGTGACATAACAGGCAAACGAGGCATGACTTTTATTATGAAACAATGCAGATAAAGAAAGAGCTATAAACGTGTACATAGTGATGTGCAATTAGCATTCTTCCAATTTATCTAGGTTGGACATGTTACTCGAAACGTTCTTACTGTCAGCTCACTAATTACTGATTCATTTCCATAATTTGCCTATGACCTGTAAAAGAGATGCTGGGTGCTGAAGGCATAAACACGACACACGCCTTGCACGTCTTCATTAGGCTGTGTGCTTTGACAGGCGCACTGAGGAAACTTTTTTGGTGACTTCCTTGTTTGTCCCGTGCCAATCAAACATCTGTTCAGCTCCGGTTGTCTTATTTGACTTCATTTTCTTGTGCATTGCTCTTAACGTTGTCATTCGCTCCAAATGTCAACATGTAACCAAAACATATGAGGAGGGGTATTCTGAGGGGGAAAAAATAGGAAGGAAAAGACAAGTGAGAGGAATAATGAGAGAGAGAGAGAGTAACGATAGAGTGAGAGAGAGAAAAAGGGAGCGAGAGATGAAGATGGAGAGAGATAGAGAGTGATGGAGATAGAGATGGAGAAGGAGAGGCGGAGATAAGGAAAACAAAGGGGAAAAAACAGAACAGTGAAGGTCCCCTTACACAGCTGATCCTGTCACTTCACTAACAGTATACTGAGGCTGTTCTACATAAGGATCAGTCTGAAAAGCCAAACTACATTACCAATGTTTTTGCTCAAAAACCAAGCTATGTCATTCGAGTACACAAATACGAGGGGAAAATGTAGTGATATCTTCCCCTGTAACGAGAGTACAGTCTAGCAGACTAGCTACCCCAGAGAATAGTACAAAACAGAGACCTTCACTGACATATACAGGTTTCACTGAAAACTGCCTGTACATAGGTGTCTTGACTGAGTTCAAACATTTATATGAAAAGTACTTAATAAAATTTGACATTTTAGCTTTGTCCGTAGTATTTAAGAAATGCCCACATAATATTAGTGACACTGCTGACTCATTCTCAAATCATTTTTCAAACATTAGCCCAGCCCAAACTGTATTGTTATTAATTATCCCATATAAAAAACTTCACAACGAAAGGCAGGGTTAGAGGAAACGGAACCAGTGACGCCTATTGACAGGACAGGAAGACATATTGTGTTCTGTCTCTCGGATGTTCCTTATATATGAAATGCGCCCTTGTTACTGCATTTCACATTTCATTCAAGATGAAGATATATGTGAGTGTGCATGTATGACTGCTTCTTTTCAGAATATTGCTCGTAAGACATGAAGCCACTGTGTGTGCACGCCCCCTGCTGGGCTGGAGGGCTTCCACCCCCTCCAAGCTTTTCACGAGCTGGAGTGTTTTCAGGGCCTCGTGTGCCTTCTTTCCTTCAATCATAGTCTGGCTCCCCGTGGTAGACGCGCAGGCACACACACGTCGTTCCCCTGACACATGCACGGTGCTGGAGAGCACAGAGGCAGGTGCCCTGAACCTGGGGGGCAGCGGGACCGTGGGGAGCCGGTTGTTTTCTTATTTATGATCCCCCACCTCCAGCCACGCTACCAACTGGTGGTGATGGCCGCGGGGGCGCCGGCCGCCGATTTCGAGCCGAGTGGCGTCCGGGGCCCTGTTGCGTTTTATTACCTATTATTCCCGAGCAGGGAATGAACTGACCACTCCACTCTTCCTTTCTTTGTCTCTTATCTTTCTCCTCAGACAGCACACGGGGTTACACAGTGTCTAACTGAGAAGTCATTACTGTTAAATCACAATGCACAGAGCCGGGCACTGGCTAACGCCAGAGACTGATGAGGTCATACAAGATGGCTCCGCTAGTGCGATATCCGCAATCCGTAATTAACATGCAACGTCAGAGCATCGTAGCTTGGGCTTATCCTTGTCCTAGGAAGCGGAGACCCAGCCGTGATTGATACTGTGTTTATTACAGGCCATTTATGCTGGAGTATCTTGAGAATTGTTTTTAAAGGGGGTCTCTTTGGAGAAGGCTGTGTTCACTGCCACCCACCAACGCGTTCGTCCGTGCTGCTGGTGAGTGGGCTCTTCCGGCCCTCCGGTTCCCTTTCCGCGTCTTTTCTGGGAACGTGGTCTTCGAATATTCTGGTTTATGCGGCCAATCAAAACCTGCTGGATTACCACTTATATGTGTGCGTGAAGGAGCTTGTATTTGCGTGTGCTTGCACGCGTGCACGAGCATGTGTGTGTATGTGTGTGTCTGTGTGTGTAAAACATCTGAAAACTTCAATAGATATCTTATCTAGCAGCTGTATTGGTGTCATATACCTAAAGGTGTGATAAATAAGGTTTATGACATCACAGGTTACAGTTTTTTTCATTGAATACTATTGTTTATGTAACTATTGTTTATTATAACAATGAATTCCTGTATGTATAATTATATCTGTATGTTTCACACCATCTGTGCATAACTGAATTTGTGGTTGTGTGCACGTGTGGAAAATATTTTTTAACAATGTGAGCACTGTGAGTTTACAGAGTGCATGCTTGTTTATGTGAGGTCTATCAGAAATGCAGACATCATGTCTTTGAGAATATGCAATTTAGTGAGCAGGGAGTTGGCAAAGGCCAGCAGTAATGCAAAGTGCATGCACACACACACACACACACACACACACACACACACACACACACACGAGTCTGGGAGTCCCCTGCTGCCGGTGTGCTGATGAAAAAGTAATGTAGTGTGTCTGGAAGTTTCTCTCCCTCTTTCCCACCACATCCTCCCTGAGGAAATAACCCTTGCAGAAAAAAAAAGAGAGAGAGAGAGAGAGAGAGAGAGAAACTCAACATTGAGGACACTGTCATGCCTCTTTTACACTCAGAAACAAACAAACAAACAAACAAACAAGTAAACAGAAGGGAGAGGGGGGTGAAGCCAACTGTACCCTTCACCCCAAAATAAGCGAGTGATTGATGGCTCTGGCAGCGGGGCCCGGCTGTGCTCTGATTCCACCTCAGGCACTCTCCGCGTGGAATGAGACGAGGACAGTGGAGGGAACGCTCGGCGCTCCACGTTCGCTCTCCCTCTGGTTTTAAACGGGAACCGCTGCCCTTGTCTAACTGCTGAATCGGCCACTTCCTGCTCTCTGAAATCCCCAAGGCAGCAGCTTCAGTTCAGCACAGAGCCGGAGGAGCTAGTGGCGAACCAAACCAGGCTCCAACGTGTTCATCAAGCTCATATTCATGAATCAGTGATTAGAAAGATTAGATTCAGTATATACTCGATATTCTATTGTACTAAATGACGCAGACAACGTTTGCAATTGGATATTTTTATTTGTGCCTACTTTACCATGAGCAAAATTTGATTTTCTTACATCATGGCTATAAATATACTGGCTGTATGCACTTTTATATTTTTGTATTCAGGGCCATTTTTGCCACTTGCAGAAGCTTTCAAAGAAAATTTTCTCAAATAAATCAACCATGTAAGAGTGTGAAAGATGAGAAACTTTAACACACGGTGAAATGTGCAGTGTGTGTTTCTAAAGGAAAGCTTAACCTACTGTTGGGACAGTCTGTTTGCTGGCTGGGGTTCTTTGAGACAGAGGTTTGCAAACACAAATAACATAAAAAAATCTGGATTAGCATAAAACACAGGCCTGCCAGCCAAAGGAGACATAATTACTATTGACAGAATTAACAAACACATAAAATCCCCACATTAATTAGAAAGTCAAATATAAAGAGAGAGTGAGAGAAAGAATGAGAGCATGTGCGTGAGTGTGAGAAAGAAAGAGAGAGAGAAAGAGGGAGAGAGAGAGAGAGAGAGAGAGAGAGAGAGAGAGAGCGAGAGAGAGAGAGAGAGCGCACTACCATTTGTCATCCAGCTCATTTGGGTTTTATTATTTTTCCTTTGCAGTTTCCAATTTATTTCATTCACCATTGCGCCATCAACAAAACTTATATTCATTAAATCCTGTTTTTGGCGCCAAGGGTATAAATGTGTTCCTCCAGTGTCCTTTCACACCCTGACATGATTTAGCAGGAAGTGGGATGAAGCCATATGGCACCATCAAACATAATCACAGCGAAATGATAGGCTTGTTTATTGATAGATAATTGGGACTTAGGTGACAGACACTATAATAGACAGAAACTGATTCTATGCATTCATCACTAATATGTTAGCGTCTAATGCACTATGGTTTAATTTATCTTCTCCTTAAAATGTATCTGACATGCACATATCCTCATAAGGACCTCTTTTAAAAACGATACTTCATACAGTTAGATTACTGTTGCATTAATTATTTTTGTTAATTAACTCCAAGGTGTTCGTTTACTCCAATGAGGTTTCTTTGTTTTGCTTTGTTGTTGTTTTTTTTGTCTTTCTTTTCCACATTCCATGAATTTGTTATTAATACCACTTTTGTGGAAGCCGTTAAATGAAACGCATGGTTTGGCTCGGTGCGTGCTAGGTTCTGCCTGCTAGGTTCTGCCTGCGTAGCTGGGGACTCCGTTCTTGTAAACATCAGGTAGAGGTTTGCCTGTCCTCCTTGTTTGTTGTTTTCTCTTTCCTTTCATGTTCTTCCGGTTCCTCCGCTGGGGCCCTTTTCACTCTAGGTTAGGTGATTAGTACCTCGGCGTTGTTCTCACAACTGGTTCTGTGAACACCTACAACAACAAAAAAAGAAAGAAAAATATGACTTTTACACAATTGTACCTTGGACACTCATGCATCTTTAAGATGAGTCATGTAACAGAAGTGTCATGTATAGAAGAAATAATGGAATAAGCCCTAAGATTTCATATTATTCTTTAATGAAATAAATAAAATCTTTGCTATAAATATATGCTATATAGTAGCACATTTTGCATGGAGTTATGATTAGTTAGGGTGGTCTGTGCAGCTGTGTCTCCTATAGGTAGCTTAAATTGTTAGCTCTGTATTCACTGCGTATGGCTCTGTAGAGAGATTTTGTCCACCGCCCTTCTAAACAGAAATGGAAGCAGCGCAGATTTGCCGTTAGCAGCACCTTTAGCTCATGTCGTAAGCGCCACGGTCCCTCGTGCCTGTCTCATTTCTGGGTGCGTTCTTGGAGTGGCCTTTCCCACTCTCGCTCTCCACTCTGATCTCCTCACACACACACACACACACACACACACACACACACACACACACACACCGCCTTTGATCTCATAAACTCACGTCTGGTCTGTCTCTCCCTCTCTCACACTCGATGAGCGGGATCAGGGCTGCCACTCTTGCTGTCACGGATTCGTTGGAGTGCACAAAATGCACGTACATTGAAATGGGCCAACATCTAGAATGGTACACGAGACGTTGTCCACTGCCTGTGTGTTGGTCTTCACGCTTGGTTACCCATTTCCAGTCCGATTAATGTCTCGCGTAAATGATAAATAAACGTATAAATGAAAATGCCAACGATATGTGTGCTTTTTTTTGTTTGTTGTTGTTTAAATGTGCGGATCCACAATACAGAATGTTAATAGCCAATAATAACTTATTACAACCGTACGTGCGCTGTTTAGTGACTCTGCACAAAAAACACCGAACGCTGAACATCGGCTGACCAATCGCAAACGTTCCTACAGTGAATCCCAATCTAGTCGTGTGACCACGTGAAAACATTATTAGAAATACAATTTCTCACTCGAAGAAGGCCCCAGCATTGGGGCCGAACGGAGCAAAAAAAAAACTGCCTTCGCTCTCATCTCAGCCCTCGTCTGCGCAGGCAGTTGTTTGTCTGTCTGAGGCGAATTTATTTCAATTAGACGTTGCCCTGCATCACTCTTTCTCTAATCGATTGCCACCCTTGGCAACCTGGAGTGTTATATATTGCAAGTCCACCGTGGTTGTGAAATATTCACTCCGCTTTTTTCGCGAGAGTCCAGAGCCGCGCTGGCACTGTCAACGGTAAATACAGACATGCCAAATAATTAGCAGCCTAATGAGGGTTTAATCGTGTCAAGATGAAAGCCAAGTCCAGCCTGCCTGTTCAATGGAGCCATCTATAACCTCTTTATCTCCATTAGTTAAGAACTTGCGTGCTTCTTTTAATATCTGGGGAGTGCATCGATTTCCGCTCCTCTCTCCTTGGCTTTTGCTCTTCTTTTTGGACACAGATCGAGTGATATTATATGAGGATGTCTCGTGTCTGATATCGACTGCTGTTCCATCAATATTATAAATGCCTCAGTAGCAGTAAAAGTCATTTGTCGTTTATTGGGTTTGCAAAGTAACGTATTTATCAGTCTCGCTCGCCAGTGTCGTCTAGAGCGAATACATTAGTCCGAGCCACCTATTTACACCTCGCTGTATTGGCTATCTTAGATTAGCGACACGTGTTTGCGTGAGGTGCGAGTGACTGCTAGCTACGTTTAGAGCTGTCATCACCGACACTCTCCCCAAGGAAGACGGAGACACTTTATCATATTTGGGGCTTGCATGGAAGGTAATAGAAGCCTGAGGGCTTGCTTAGGGAGACCAGATGATGCTTAAATTAAATCACTTCCTCATTCACTTGTTGTTACTGTTACTTTTTTCCCCCCTTGACTCAGCTGTTGACGCCGTGTTTGCCGCTGACAGAACAGCAGATTTAGGTTAATGGAGATCAGCCCTCGGGCCCCGGTGCATGCTGGGTGTTTTCACTGCTCCGCTTGGCTGAGACAGAAACGGTCTAGCGGTGAAGCCCTGTCACTGCCAAACCTGAAATCGCATACAACGGTTTAAAAAAGAGCAGATAAAGTCTTGTGCATTAGACACTATCACAACACCCATTACTCCCTGTGTGCGGCAATACGCACAACCGTCTACACGTGACAGTAAATGAATTGCTTTTGCACATGAATCCCAAGCTGTTTGACACATTATTTCTGACACTTATAGCAATGTCCATCACTGAGGGTGTGTGGAAAGCCTTTTCCACCACAGGTTGTTTGTGTCTTCAAGCAGCAGTAAGTGCTCACATGTAGTTATCCCCCACATCTCAGCTCTGGCTAGCGCCGCAACATTGCTGGTCCGTTTCGACTCGTGACGTCCAACACAGTGGGGGGCGCAGTTCTGAGGAAGCCCCTGGCCATACACCGGCCCCACCCGGGCCCCAGCCCTGCCTCAACCGGTACATCACTTGCGATAGCCAGAGGCAGATGAGAGAGAGAGAGAGAATCGGGAAGAATCACGAGCTGGGGAGAATGGGGAAGGACGGCGTGGTGATATGCAGTGGTGCGACTGTGCCAGGAAATTATGATTTAATGTGGTCTGCGGAGGGTCTGAGCAAAGCAGAAGGGCTCCTTATTAAAGGAATGAGTCATTTGTTTATTTGCTGTAGGACCCTGCTATGGGGAGACAGGGACGTGCTGTTAGGGAGCACCGTGTCTCTCCACCGTCCCCCAGGCTGGTCTGCACTCCTGTGCGCTGGTTGGAGCTCGAACTCGCTCAGCTGTTGCTGATCCACACCTCACACCCATAACGGGTGCGCTGCCTCCCTGCCACCTGCCTCTGGGCCGCCCGTTACCCCGCCTCCGCCCGTAGCCCCGCCTCTGCCTGTAACCCCGCCTCCTCAGCAGGCCCCTGGTGCTGCCTGGGCCGTTGGGGGCTCCAGTCTCCCTCGCTCTGCCTTATAAACCAGCGCACCTGTCACGGTCCACAGCGCCACCTAGGGCCTCGTTAGGAAGGAAGCAATTGGCAACCGTCTGTGCAAGAACAAAGCTCCGCCTCGCGTCCTCCGTCTAGTTAGAGGCAGCGGTGCGGGCGTGTGCCGCTACCTCAGGCTGCCGGGGTGTGAGTGGGTGTGTGAGCATGCCGGGAAGTTTCTGCTGTCCTCTGTCGCCGGAAATAGTGCCGTGGTGGAACCTGATGGTAATTAAAAGCCTGTCAAACCCGGTAACAGTCTACACAGTTTCTTTCTCTCTCTCTCACCCTCTCTCTCTCTCTCTCTCTCTCTTTTCCTCTCTTTCTTTCTCGCTGGCTCACTTACACATGCACAAACACACTCACAACTGGCACACCCCATAGCAACATCATGGCACAGGGGATGGCAGTGTGTTTATGTGTGTTTGCGTGTGTGCCTGGTACTGTGGAACCTTCCTCCGCGGGTTCACATGAACTAGTCATATTCTGTCGGCATCCCGTGCCTTTGTAAGTG
>JAOXYF010000017.1:3705713-3718644 GCA_028565775.1 Sternarchorhynchus goeldii
GGGGGGGGGGGGGGGGTAGGCGGAGGGATCGATCGTACACCGGGGAGGGTGTTATTTCTGCGTGGGAGACATTTTGGATACACGTCTGGAACTAGATCCACCTTATAATCATATTCAGTGGGTCACGTGTTTTGCTCCATTATCTGGTCTGTGGGAACTCATCTGTGTGTTCCCTTGTTCCTTTGTGCACGTGTAGAAAATCCACCCTGTAACTACACACACACGCGCGCGCACGCACTCACTCCGTCCCACCCTGGCTCCTGCCCCAGGGCCCTTCCTCCGGGAGGCTGTCCGGAGGGGCAGCTCTCCAGAACAGGCCACGCCGAGCTCGAGCGACAGAAAAGCCGTCCTCCGTAATGCTCCGTCAACACCGCCGCTGCACATCGATCAGACGCCCCCACCTCCTGTCTCCATCGACTCCTTCCCCTCTCCTCTCCCCCTTCTCCTGCTCTCTCGATTGCCCTCCCCCGACCCCCTGCCAGACATTTTTAATGTTCCAGTGAAACAGCAATCAAATAAACAAATAAACAAATAAATAAAAACAACAACAACAGGCAACCCCCCCCCCCCACGTGGGTGCACGGCGATCTCCTGTTTGTTTGTGTCTGCAGGTTCCCGACCACGCGGTTGGGTTTTGGATTTTTTTTTGATCTGTGTGTGTTTTTGATCCATGGGCAAATATTCGAACCAGCTGTGTTGTTTTCACAGCCAGTGGTGCTTTTGTTTGCGGGTGGATCCGTTCCTAAATTTCTGTTTAGATGACGTGACTGGCATCGCAGTGTTGGGAGCCCAAGCTCTGATATGCAGTTATGAGATGATTTAGATTGACATATGATGCCAAGGAGTTATCCAGCACAAGTCTGGGAATGTTATTCTTGGATAGCAACACCTCTAAATGGGTGGACACCCCCAGCTCGTATAACCAGCACGCACACACACACACACACACACACACACACACACACACACACACACACACACACACACACACGCTCACACATACACACACACTTTCTCTTGAAAGAGATGGCACTTCCTGACATGTACCTTGCCGGCTGAGTGTTTGGTATTGATGAAACATGAGAAGCTGGTATATACCATTGTACAGTAAAAAAAAAAAACCTAACAAAACAACACAAAAAAACTTGAAATGACAACACTTTAATGGCAAAATAAATAAATAAACGTGTGAGCTTTTCCTGCCCTTTCCAATTCACTCTCAGCTCATGCCTCCTAGCTGTGAGCAGAACAGGTAAAAAGTGCAAAGTTGTTTTACCTCAACACCCACAAACTATTATTCAATTGCACCAGAGCTGTGCTGGTTGTGCGTAGTTACTGTGCTGGTGTGTATAGTTACTGTGCTGGTGTGTATAGTTACTGTGCTGTTGTGTGTAGTTACTGTGCTGGTGTGTATAGTTACTGTGCTGGTGTGCATAGTTACTGTGCTGTTGTGCATAGTTACTGTGCTGGTGTGCATAGTTACTGTGCTGGTGTGTATAGTTACTGTGCTGGTGTGCATAGTTACTGTGCTGGTGTGCGTAGTTACTGTGCTGGTGTGTATAGTTACTGTGCTGGTGTGCATAGTTACTGTGCCTCTAGATTTGTTCCAGGATTT
Source organism: Sternarchorhynchus goeldii (assembly GCA_028565775.1). Classification (NCBI taxonomy): domain Eukaryota; kingdom Metazoa; phylum Chordata; class Actinopteri; order Gymnotiformes; family Apteronotidae; genus Sternarchorhynchus; species Sternarchorhynchus goeldii. Next base: position 3,707,329 of record JAOXYF010000017.1, read on the forward strand.
GCACAGTGAATTATGCACTTTAGATGTGTGATGTCTAATTGTGTTTGAATAAACTAGGATTTGGTCAACAAAAGAGGAGAGACATCAAAAAAGCAATGTCCTTAATCATTTTTGTTGCAGATAAAATAACTGATCGCAGGGTGTGGGAAATAAAACATTTAAAAAAAAAACCCCAAAAAACATAGAGACTCGGTTTCAGACATAGACAGCTTGTTTTTTTCGAAATCCTTCCTGTTGACAGTTACTTGCGTGAGCAACCTGACGTTTTAAACCAGACGTGCAAGCGAGAGGGAAATATAAGTCAGGCAAAGTTGAGAGCGTTGAGAATAGTAAAATTTTTATCTTCCCTGATCAGTGTTAGAGCCTCCGTTGTTGGGGCTGTGGGGAGGGCAGCTGAAGAGGGTGAGATTTCAGCTCTTGTGTTTACAGGTGTGATGACAATATGAACTCTGGTCTGCGAATGCACATATATAATAACATATTCACACTCTGCAATGAGGCCAGGAGTAGACCTGCTGGCACCACCGCAGGGGGAGATGGACCCCCCACCATCCTATTCAGCAGCTGACTGAAAAATAATTCAGAAATGTGCTTTCTGTTCTGATCTCTCCCGCCCTCTCTCTCTCTCTCTCTCCCTCTCCCTCTTCTCTCTCTCTCTCTCGATCTTTTCTCTCGCATTCTCCTTCACGCTCTTGTGTATCTCACCGCTGAGAAAAACACAGGATGAATCAGTGCACCGCGTCCCCTCTACAGTGCACTTCCGAGGAAACCCTATAATGTCTCTTTGACTTATTACAGCTCGCCCACTCTCGTTAGAAAGGAAATTAGCCACGCATTCTGTTTCAATTAACCTTCTGTAGCAAAGCGAGTGGGACAGGATTGGGAGTCCAGGGCATATGTGGAGGTCAGGGTAATTGAATAGTGATGCGATGATGACATCGCCATGGAGCCTCAGACGTGGCGTTAAGGTGACGTAAAGGTGACGGACGGGGCAGGAGGGCTCGCTCTGACCTGCCTCCGGACCGAGGGCTCGTGCAGGTTGCCTGGGAATTCCGAACACAGTACATCCCGTTCTCTATCTCGAACACTCGTTTTAACGGAAGGCATCTGTCCGGTGAGACTTTTGTGAAGCATCCTCTAGCGTGCCTGATCAGCAGAATAAAAATAACAACAAAACAACAACAACAACAACTACAGCCTGTTTATAGCTGAGAGCGACGCCTCATGACCCTTCCTCATACACTCCTCCACAGGAACTCCTCGAGTGTGGCCTGGTTGGAAACACCACCTCCCCACCACCTCCCCATCACCTCCCCACCCTCAGCTAACGAACCTCTCCACTGGTTCCTGATCCTCTGTCGCGCGTGATTGGTGTCAGTAAAGCACACCTGGATGTAGTCGTTCGTGTGTGTGTGTGGGTGTGTGTGTGTGTGTGTGTGTGTGTGTGTGTGTGTGGAGTTGGGTCAGGAGGGAGGGTGAAGGGATGTGTTGGAGCATCACGGGCTGCCTGATGAATTGTCGTGTGGCTCAGTTGGCAGATCGATACAGGTGAGGGTGGGAGGGTGGGTGGTTGTGTGTGTGTGTGGGGGGGTGGTTGTGTGTGGGGGGGGTGGTGTTGTCTTGAGGTGGCTACAGGAGGTGGGGGATGGTGGATGTCTCTGAGACTCAAGAGCAGGTGCGTTCTGCTGAGCTGGAGATCCCATTAAAAGGCAAGCAGCTCCAGAGAGGCTGGGTGGCTGGTGGAGTTCAGTACACTTCCACCCTTCCACCCCGCAAGCCACTAGCAGGCCAGGCTCGGATGAACGGGAACCTGGCTGGCTTAAGTCTTCCTAACCCCTTTCACTCCCCAACACACACCCCACTGGATCAATAAATAACAGTGGAAAGAAACATGAAACCCCTGTACACTTAATAATGTATCGCTGGCCTCCAGCACTGATGTATGGGGTAACTCTGTAAAGAGCTTTCACAGCAAAGGGATTGTGGGTTTGGGGTACGGACCTTCCTCAACTGTAATGTGTAACGCAGCGCTCACACACACTGAGATCTCACTTTGACTCCAGCCTAAAGTCTGGTAACGGCACAAGACAATTTAGACAACTTCCACTCTATATAATTCTGCATTAGCTTCCAGTACATGTTACTCGGGTTCTCATTGGAGAAACGTACACCTTGGATGAGTAGTGTCAAAGTATTTCATGATTGCGCTGTTATTCTAACTGAAAGGTGATATGATGTTTACACCTTAACACGAGTCTCATTTAGAATCTCTTCAATAAGTGTGTGTGTGTGTGTGTGTGTGTGTCTGGGGGGGGGGGGGGGGGGTTTAGGTATGTGCCTGAATGTGTGTGAAATTCCGTGTGATGCCCTGTTTGTTTATTCCCACAAATTCCCACAAGCCTGTGCTTGTGCATGTGTTTGGACAGTGATGTCCGATATATAGTATCGGCATGCAGCCTCTCTCACGCTCGCTTACCAGAGGGGCTGGAGCATGACGCTCTATCTGTGACACATCTTCCTGTGTCTCTCTCTGATGATGCGAGCAGGGTGACAGATCACCCCGCATGCTTGTCATCCTCTCACTGACAGGAAAGAGAGAGAGAGAGAGAGAGAGAGAGAGAGAGATGGAGGGAAGGGACGGAAGATAGAGGCAGAGAGAGGGAGTGAGGGAGGGAGAAAAAAAAAAAAAACCCAGCACAACTAATGCTGCCTTTGGTGTGAAGCCTTTCTCTCTCTCAGCCAATCAGAATGCTGTCAGGGAGAGCGCCCTGCATGGGTGCTGTTTTTAAACAAGTCCCCAGGCTGAAGGTGAGTACACTAGTAAGACTAGGTAGAGAGAGCTGCAGTGTGGGGGCGAGGACGAGATTGTGTGTGTGTGTGTGTGTGTGTGTGTGTGTGTTTGCATGCTTGCCTGCTCATATTTTTGCACCTGCATTTTTTGTAAACCCTTTTTTTTTATTGGCAAAAAAAAAACAAAACCACACACCAGCAGTATTCACATAAACACCCACATGCCACTGACTGAGACTGTGTGAAATCCTGCTTTGCCTTTATGCTAATAAAACCTATAAAAAAATAAGAGTCCAAGTCATATTAGCGATATCGCTAAAGCTTCTGTTATTGCCATGGTTACGACTACCACTGAATATTAGCCTACATGCTGTTTGCACGTAGAAGATCTAGAGGTAGAATTTCACGTCATGCTAATGCTTCTGTAGCTATGGACAGTGACTCTTAGCTTGTAGCTGAGCAGCTCCGTGACCCTGTTCCCATGGTATTTGGCGCACGACCCCTGCCCTTCCGCTCTGAACTTATAACTCCACGTCTCGGGTGGTTCTGCTAAATCCCAGCGTCCCTATAGGCCGCCCGGAGGTGAATGCATGAACGTTGCCGGGGGCGACCACGTGACCGGGTCTGTCCCTGGACGCCCGGAGCGCTTAACCTCACACCACCGTTGCAGTCGGGATCACGCCCCCTTCAAACCCCCCCCCCCCGCTCCCTCCTCTCCTTCTCTCCCTTGTCTTCTTCCTCTTGTCTCTCGCTCCAGTGTCCCTCTGCGTCCTCACCTAACGTCCCCGCTGTATCGCAAAAGCTGCGCTGGTGCTGCCGTGGGAGTGTGTTTAACAGCGCAGAGGGGATTCCTGCACGTTCCTGCCCCCGGTCTTTCCTCAGTGACAGGGAAATTCCTCATTCTGCTTTCCTGCACCTGCTACTCCATGACGTGCAGTATGGGTGTTAGGGGTAGTGCTCGTTTCTTTTTATGTCTTCCTTCCATGAGATACACAGGTAAGAGAAGAACAAAACCATACACCCACACAAAAGAACATGAGATACACAGGTAAGAGAAGAACAAAACCATACACCCACACAAAAGAACATGAAATACACAGGTAAGAGAAGAACAAAACCATACATCCACACAAAAGAACATGAAATACACAGGTAAGAGAAGCACAAAACCTTCACCCACACAAAAGAACATGAGATACACAGGTAAGAGAAGAACAAAACCATACACCCACACAAAAGAACACGAGATACACAGGTAAGAGATGAACAAAACTCATTAACAACAGTACATCTTTTGGTGGCAGTTAAGGGGTTATACTTACGCACATATTAAACCATGTTAAATAATTTTTAAAAAATGGGTTCCAAGTAACTTTAAAAACATCTCATTTATCTTGTCTAATAGCAGTTCTCTGTTACACAATCATTTGCCGTGTTTAACAAATTGCTCAGTGTCAAATTTCTTCAAGTTTGTAGTTCTGAGCTATAATCTGTTTGGCTAGAGCAAAACAACAAAGCAAAAGAAACTGAACTCCTTGACAGGATGTTCAGTGGTGATAAATCTCACAAAATGCACAATAAAGGCTAAAGTGGAATGGTGCAGTGTAAGGATGAGCCTAATTTACAACTGCTTTCCAAAAAGACTGAACCAAAGCACAGTCCCACATGGCTCGAGAAGCGTTATCTATTACATTTGAAGTACAACGAGAACAATGATTAGAATTGATTGACCCCATTCTATAAAGTTTATTGTGAGTTAAACAAGCCCCGTAAGTCACTTTGTAATGAATACGCTTAAATTATCAATTTATAGATGTTTGCTGTATATTCTTAAAATTCCTTTCCAAAGAGATTCAGAGTTGCACAGTTAAATCCGTTCTCTACTGACTAGAGATAGAGGTTAGTTTTATTACTATTCAGCAAAATGTTCTGCAGAAAGAAATGATGTTACGCTTCCAAATGACTTCATTCATTAAAGGAGAAGGTTTAAGAGGATTTTTTTTCCAATTATTTCTTATTTAGTACATGTGTAAGGAATTATATCAGTTCACGTGTTGAACCTCCAATAGCTAAAGCAGAATGTTTTACCATTAATGCCAAACTCAGGTGAGTATCTGTTAGAGGTGAGTATATAATTCAAAAGCATGTTTGTGAGATTAGTGAGATCATTCCTAACATCGTTGCTTCAATAAGCATTCGGTCATATATGGCAAGTCATACACTGAAAGGTCTTCACAATTGTTTATCTGTCCAAGAACATTCAACAGGTTGTAAATAAAGCCACAATACTGCATCTGCACTGACAACAACAACAACAACAACAACAACAACAACAATAATAATAAAACGTTTGGAGAAGTACAACCAACAACAAGAAGTGATATTACATTTTGGTTAGTTTCAAGAAAATAAATGTTTTTTATGTGGCCCTTAACCCACTAATATTCCAGAAATAAAAGTTTGTGACATACTAAAACAGAATTGAATTCATATTCAAAACTATAAACATTTCATAGATTTCTGGCTGAAAATAATTAAACCTTGACAAGGTGCTAATATTTGCCTGCTATCATATCCAATAAAGAGAAAAATATAAACCATTATAAGTACTGGCGAATATTCCAAAAATAACTGCCACTGATAGTGATAGAGGGAAAAATGACAATGAAGTGAGAGAGGAGGAATTTGAATATATTGTAGAAAAAAGAACATACCAAGTTGCAAATATTGCCCCATGACAAACCCCCGTGCTTATTTTCAATAGTAAAATATTATACATTAAATTCTAGCACTTGGCTTCCATAAGAACATTTTTAATCAACAAATTTCATAAATAATAATAAAAAAATTATGCATTGGCGGTGCACCAATTTCATCTACTCTTAAAAGGAAAAACCACAAACTGGAAAGTTCTAACTAAATCATGTCAAAAAAGCCATGAATTACATGTGGTGTCCCAATACAGATGGCCATCAATATACAGTCTGAATCACCAAGGTGAATTTTTTTTATTTCTTTCAGAGTTTCTTGTTCCTTTCTTTGGAGAACTGGTCGTTGATACCAAACAGGATGCCCTTTAACTGTCTCATCTAGCTTCCAATCCGGTACTTCTCCGGTTTAAACTTTATGTGGGTCTCAGGACATTTGGATATGCTGAGAGTTGCCTAACACTGTGCTCTCCATGGAGTGTAATCGATTGTCTGTTGCGGTTGTAATTTCAGACAAAATAAATAAATAAATAAATAATAATAAAAAAAACAACACAGTGCAGTTTTTGTCTTTGGGATTTCCTTCAGAGATTCCAGTGAAAATAATATATTCCTACGCAGTACAGCACTAAGACTGTTTCTTTGACCGCCTTGTTTTCAATTTCTGAGCTTCTTACAGTGGCCTGTAGCTGTGTAGCTGTGTAACAGTTATTTCATTCTCTTACCAATCCTCCTCAATCCTCAATGGCTAAATTTGGTACTACTTTTCAGCTCTTCAATATCACTTTCTAAAGTATCTAGTAAGTCAAGTGTAGTTAGGTTCCCACGAATAGCCAGAAGAATTTCATGACTCACTTCAGTTGTTTCTGAGCCGCTGTCATCTGAGAGATGGGTGTTCAGTTTCTTTTTTTTTTTTTTTTGTTCCTCGATGGAAGACGTGATGAAGTGTTTCTGGAGTTTTGGACATGTTAAATTCCTCAATATAGCAGTCAATGAAATGTTCAAGCTCTACAACTGTTTGGTCAAGAGCAGATGCCGATGACGTCCGTGTGGAAAAAAACCCTTCATTTCAGACTTGTAAAGCTGACACTCCAGGAAATTCTGATACGCAATTGGACACCAATGCATTTTAAACTGTCTGAAATAAATATCACATCTATTTAAAAACCTAAGGAAAAAGGTCTTAAAAATCGGCGGAATTGCTGTGTGCAAATGGGCGCTCTCACGGATGCGCATCCTCTTGGAGTCCTCCCAGAAGGGGGCGTGGCTTATCCATCTGGCACACCTGAGGACAAGATTTCAGGAAAGGGGGAGGGGTTGTTCAACACAGAGCTTGTACTGTATATTTTTCAAAGCGACAGTGCTTCTCTATGAGGGAAAACTTATTCGTTGTGGCTGTCGAGGGTAATATATGACCTGGACCACAAGCCTGTCCTTTTGTACTGCATCAGCGAATGCCCCTGCTGTGTATTTAGATTTTCATGCATCTGTATAGGACGCTCTCTGTGGCGCCTCGCTATTCTTGACATATGCACGGGCGTTCAAGCATACGTTCTCTAGCTACTCGCCCTGTGACCCAACACGAAGCTCCTTCACAGGCTGCGGTAATCAAACCAAACCCTCCTGAAGACGCCACCCGTGAGCCGGGTGGGTTGGCACGCAGGGTAAAAGAGTCGAGAGCCTCGTTCTTGCCGTGACCTGCCCCGTTGCGAATGTTCGGACACGCTCGTCAGCGCCGGTGTCAGGGGGCAACCGGGCGCGTGTCTTGGAAAGGCTCCGAAGGAGGCCGAGGTGCTTCTTTTGACGCCACCAGGGCTGCTCCTCGAAGCCTGCCGGATTTGTTGCCCCCATAATGGACTCAGTCAGGGAAAGAATGAGCAGGATTAAGTCAGTCGGCATCTGAGAAAGGATTTGATGATGTCATCCGCATGAACGAAGCAGTTAACGGATTAACATCCGTGAGGCAGAAGTGATCCAAACAAATGAACATGAATGCCTGGCCCAGAAGTGTGTGTATGTGTGTGTGTGTGTGTGTGTGTGTGTGTGTGTGTGTGGACGGGGGTAGGGATTGGGGGTGTATGTCCAGAACCGTGGTTCTAAAGTAAACGTGAAAGGTGAACCATGGAGTGCTGATAATAATTCAGTAAAAAAAACAAAAATTCTGACTTATTTCTTCTCATAGCACTCACCTCACCCTTTCTCCCCCTATTTAAAGGTATTTTCTCTTGATTTCGCTGTTCCCAGGTTCCTGATTAGCAGTTTGCTCTCACAGCGCTAACATCAGGATGGGCAGGCAGAGGTTGTCTGATACAGGAACACTTCACTCTGAGAGTTCAGCTCCAGCTCTCCACCACACAGCTGCTATAACAACTAGCTGCACCATTTCCCGGGCATAGAGGGTGGTCCCCACACAGGATCACTCCTCCCTGCGGAGAGTACAGCTCCAACAAATTGCAGGGAGCCCATCACAAGGTGGGTTACTCTGGGAGTTTCTGCGGCTCACCTCAGAGTTCAAGTGAAATCGCTGTTCTGCTAAATCGGAACAGAGAGAGGTACGGTAGGGGATTCTGCTGATTGGTTTCAATTTGGTTTGTTGGGTATTTTGATTCATCTCTCTGGATGCCGCAGTTATCATCTTCTGCCACCATCTGTTTCCTTTACTCTGAACACGCGAGCCTCTTGAACAGCCATGTTCAAAACGACCGTGTTCGAAAGCAAGAGAAGTATTAAATGAAAATTAAAGCGTCCTGTTTGGTTTTTTGCTGAGGCAGCAATAACAGTAATAACGGTGTTATAGACAACCCTGTTTGGAAAGCAAGGTGTATATTGAAAACAGTATCTACTCTACAATGATTTCAATGGGACAGCCATGAAATGATGAACATAAATGATAAATGTAGTGACTCCAGCACATTCTACCCAGCAACACGTTCCAGGTCTTTTCCCTGCTCTTGTTGATTAACCAATCATGTCAGGTGAGGCTATAGAATTAGCCAATGCCTTAAATTAGATGTGCTAGCAAACACTGAAGTGTACAGGACTCCAAGTACAGAACATCGCTGTGTGAGGTGAAATTTGTCCCTCAGGTCTGAACACAGTAAGTCAATATCAAACCATCTGAAGGTCTCTCTGCGGTTTCACAGCTGACAAGGAAGTCCACTGAACCTGCATCTACTGGCCTAATTTACGAGGCTCTTCAGCTTCCATTCCAAACGCATGTCCAAGGTGCGTAAATCTTCCACTCCGAACGGCAGGTATTTGACCGCGGTGTTCCGGACCGTAGCGACCAGGGCGTGGGCCCAGCCAGTCCTTGATGAGTCCGAGTCCCGTTCTGTCACTGCAACCACTCGACTATTTGAACACATGGCATGAAGAGCACCCCCGCCAGCCTCCCCCAGGATCGTACTCCACCCCCCCCCAAAATTAACTGCCGCATGTGCCTGTTTAGCCGCAGTGTCCCAGGCGGAATGTTAGCCTCTCAGCCGCAGCTGTTGGAGAGGTGGTAGGCGGCCGGCCAAGACCTCCTGCTGTCTGGCCTCCTTATCAACCAGGTTGGCCGCTCAGAGCTTCCCCGGCGAGCGGGATAAGGACAGGGCCATGCCACCCTACCCTGTCAAATGGACCGCCCTCGACCAACACACATGCCACCCGGCTTAGGGAGGTATGAACCCCACCAGCTCATTTTGAGCACCGCCCTTTTATCTATTTGTTTGTTTATTTTCTAATGTGGAATGAGGTGCCTGTATGTCAGCACAGAAATGTTCTTATGCCCTTCTGCAAAAAGTTCAGGTTGCTCCTCATGTTTTTGGCCGAGCTGCATAATATGAACAAAAATACCACTTTGTGATAATACAGTATTGCTACATTGTTGTGTTAATAAGCTCTATAAGCAGTATTGGATTGGGTTAATAAGCTCTATATGCAGTATTGTATTGGGTTAATAAGCTCTATAAGCAGCATTGTAAAACATATTGGTACAATCTTGATGTGGCATAGCAGATTGCATTATGAACATTTGGTGGATCATGGGAAATGCTTTGATTTACCAAAACAGCCATAGAATACTCGGTTTGGAAGACTGGTCCACATGGTTACAGCATAATATCAAAACCGTGTTTCGATTCATGGTTCACTGTCATAATATAAATATCACCAACACAAGTACTGTGATGAGGATTACTACACAATTTATTGTGCTGCCCTGGTTTATATTGACCTTAAACTACCCCTTGGATCAATACATCTCCAAACGAATGTACCCAGCTCTGGATGTACCCAGCTCTGGGTGGACCCAGTTCTGGATGTACCCAGCTCTGGGTGGACCCAGTTCTGGATATACCCAGCTTTGGGTGGACCCAGCTCTGGATGTACCCAGTTCTGGATGGGCGAAGCATTTAGCTCTTGCTTTGTACTGTTTTCCCATGCGGTAATCTGTAAAGAGAACTCGGAAAGTCTTTCTCTGTGGCATGTCAGTAAGCTTCTGTTTTTATTGTGGGCTGTTCTTTTTGAGCATTTGGGAGGCCGAAAGGTGGTGTGAGGGGTGGACTGGACGTGTCACGCCCTTCCGGCTCGCTCGGAAAGACCTTCGACTTTTTACGATGCCCCGAGGAGGTTGTCCGAAGGCCGCAACGTGAACCAAGGCAGATCCAGGTAGCACAGAGCAGGAATCGCGCTGTTACCGGGGCGCTCCACCTCTGCCTTAAACTCACAGACCACTTGTCTTTACTAAATCTTATCTGACATGCACACGAGAGTGCGAGTAATATTTCAGGGCCCTGCGAATCTTCAACCAAAACTGAAGAAATAGAAAGTTATTAAGTTCCCTAAAGTGTCTGTGCGTAGAAGCTGTCAGACATCCTGCAGTGTACCTGGCTGCACTGAAGCACTGTTTGTTTGATCAGCAGAGATCTGCAGTGCAGTAACAGATGGGTCACAGAGAGATAAATAACTGATGCACCATGTTCCAAATTCAGCTCGTGGCTGCCAATCAGTACGTTTGGGTTTTTGGGACCATGCGGAGGGAAAAGGGAGGTCGGGAATCTCGGCCTTGCCACGGCGTGAAGCCCCGGGCGCCGGTCAGCGACCTCTACACCGAAGGAAACCCAGGACACCCTTAAAACCTCACGCCATCGCGAGAAACAGGCTCGCCCCGTCGCTGCAGCATGCTGCTTTTTATAAACGCCGGAGCGCGTGTCGAAAACGAAGCCCGAGACGGTTGTTATTTCCTCCGAGCGACTCAGCATCTTAGAAGTGCGCAGTCAGGTAATGCATGTTTGGCTTCTGCAGCGCCTGCGGAGGGGGCGTGTCTCCCGCACGTTCCTCCCGCCTCCTGGACGCACACACTCGCCGAGCGCAGGTGTGTTAGTACCCTCCGTCACAGCCCACGGGAGAGCTGCCGTCATCTCCCTCATCGCCGGGCGCTGTGTTCGGAGCGCGCGCTGTTTTTCCGTTCCGGCGCCTCGGTTTCCGTCCTTGGAGATTTAATTACCATCTTCCTTTCACCTCTAATTAGAGGGGCCAGGCCTCTCAGCCCTAATGCTAATTCACCACAGCGTCCTGTTCACTTTATAAATAAATCTGTGGACCTCCCCTGCTTGGAGTTCATGCTCACCCCTTCCCTGCGCTCCATGTCTGATGCAAGCTCGCCGGCGTTGGCTATATGAGTCTAGTGATTATGTGTTCAGGGTTTTAGCTTATCAGAGCAGTTTAACGATACCGCTGTGTAATTCACTGCATAATGTTAGCATTGCTTGCCTGACCTTCTTAAGGAAATGTAATTCTGGGTACATATGGAGTAAGGTAATGCTGCGACCAGTGA
>JAOXYF010000017.1:3727648-3744529 GCA_028565775.1 Sternarchorhynchus goeldii
ATATATGAGATTGGCCTGGTTGATTGACCATGTGCCTCCCCTCGCACGCTGCAGCTGGAAGGGCAGATGGGGGGGTCTGATGGACTGGATCTTTGCAGCTTTTGATCTTACACTAAAACACGCCTATGGCCTGATCCCATCTCGCGAGTGCCCCCTCCCCTCCCCTTGCCGAGCCCGTCTCTTCTGGTTCTCTGGGTCGCGTTCCCTGGGTCGTGTGTCATGTTCCTCCAGCCCCTGTGAATTTCGCAATGTTATGGAGCCCATGTTTCTCTCCCTCCTAACTTGGTACTTCCGTTCTTGTTCCTGACAACTCTCTCTCTCTGTCACTTCCTCTCTCCCTCTTCACTCCCTCTCTCTCCCAATCCTTTTATTCTATCTTTCTGACACGACCACCTCCAGTCACTGGCCAAAGCAGACCTGAACTCATCCTGACACGACCACTTCACTCCCCTTCTCTCATCCTTCAGCGGGGGCAGGAGAACATGGAGGGCAAGACAGCCTCTCCCTCTGCATGAGTTCTAAGCCTGCGGGAAAGTCCACAAGTGTAACGTGAGGCTGCGGGCACACGTGAGCACACGCGGGCACACGCGGCTACCATTAATTGCACACAGAGGCATCCAGATCACACCTGTAGTCACGCTGCTCTCCAAGCTGGAGTTCACATTTCACATCAGAGTGTATGCAATAGCCAGAGTGTATAGGGCTTGTTATATTGTCTGTGTGTATGTGCATACATATTTGTTAGTATGTGTGCGCCTTTGTGAAGAGCAGTGCTGAATCTATATGTGCTACTAAAAAAATAACATGAGACACAGTAAAACCTACAACTCAGACTACAAGCTTGTGATCGCATGCACACTGTGCTGAAGAACACCCTCATCCATCCCTGTACAGCAGAACTGATATAAACTTGGTGGTGCTTGTGTGCACAGGACAGAAGGACTGAAATCAGTGGGTATAAAATGTATTTACACAGGCACCCGAGCAGGGGGTTTTATCCCAGTTCTGCATTCACAAGCACCGTAATAACACCAGGTACCTGGCAGCAAACACAGCTGAACTGAAGTGAACATTCGTGGAGACCCTCATAAATATGTATGGCCTTAAAGAGATACATGCACATAGCTACATATGTATTACCTCTGGAACCAAAAGTAAGTGGACTTCAAAACTTCATTGATCAAAAAACCTGCCCCGTACACAAGTTCAGCGTTACCTCTGAGGGCCGTCACGTTTCCACCGTCTGGAACAGACGAAGTGGCTCCAATAAAAAGGGCGTGAAGGATGAAGGAGCTCTTCTGAGAATGGGTTCAAACACCTCTGAGTGATTCAATTCTATGAACAGATAAAATGCTCTAGGTTTTGGCAGTATCTGAGTCCAAAACATACATGTGTTTTATCTATGCATATAACCGCTCGCTGGAATAAAGGCTTATTAACTTTTTATGTGCAGATGGCATTGTGTCCTACCCACCATTTTATTGAAGATGTTGTAACCCTTGACCAAAGAACACCTGCAAATCTTTGCCTGTTTCCTAGTGGGGTCATGAGAAGAATTCTTCTGAGAATCTTATATCAAATCTTACATTCATACTGCAGAGAGGCAAACAAGACAATCTACAAAACACTACAGAAATGGGTTAACAAAACTTCTTATTCTAGCCAGAGTATTTAGGTGTTTTAATTGTAAGTGGTGACCTCTAGTATTAAAATAAGGAGAAAAACAGATTTCTGGGTTCTTAGTTTCCTAGAGGTCCTGTATTTTATTATAATTCAGGTTTATTTTTATGTTATTAAACATAACCCAGTGGTTTGATTTCTAACTAGTGTGTGTTTCAACATCGACAGCTTGAGCTGCTTTTATAGGTGAAGCTGTTCGTCTGGGTTCGGCTGGTTGAGGTGGTGTTCTTTGACAGGGGCTAAGATTTGAGTTTAGAGGAAAAGTCCTTGGTAGATTCTAATAGTTTCAGCTGATCTTAAAAGGACGAGCCTCAGTACTCTTCAGAGTCAACTGTACAAATGCTCACTGGCACCAAAACAACGTGGAAATGTCTAACGTCAACTTCCTGTTTCTGCAAGCCCTGAAGCAGCGTTTGGACAAGCTATGAGCTCTAGCTGTGGTGAGTGTACCTTCCCTTTCCTCCAGAATCCGAGCTCCGAGAATCCGAGAATGGTCCCTCAAAAAAAAAAACCCCAAAAAACCTCAAGGTTAACACCTGCCAAGCTGAAACCTTCACCTCCGTCGTTCAGGCGTCCGGAGATCGCCAAAAGCTCCATGGAGTAACCGGCTGGCCCTGCCTGCTGGCCTCCATAGAAGAAGGTTCCGGCGTGGTGCTTGCCAGGCCGGTGTTCCTCTCAGACAGGCGACTCCCATGAACTGATGGGACCAGCACAGTTCCTGCAAACTGTCTACGTGTTTGTATAACAGTAGCGCATGAGGCTGTGAGAACCTACTCGAAACGTGGATTATTGTAGCTGGCTAAGTTCATGCTAGTTCAACACCAATATGGGGCCCTGTGTGGGTTTGTGTTACTGTATATGCCTTACTGTAGTATCTGCGTCAGTCTGTGTGTAGGTGTATGCACTGGAGCGTATGACTGCATACATTTGTTTTGTTGTGCGTTTGTCAGATTTTTTGAAAAGTACATTCTTAAATGCTTGGAGACTTATTTATAGTATACCATCTCTCGTCTCTCTCTCTGTCTCTGGTTGCTGAGTGTGTGTGTGTGTGTGTGTGTGTGTGTATGTAAGGACAGTGTGTGTCGATGTATGTGTGTGTGTGTGTGTGTGTGTGTATGTAAGGACAGTGTGTGTCGGTGTGTGTATGTGTGTGTGTGTGTGTGTGTGTTTGCGTGTGTAACGTGGGGAAGGCTGAAAACAGGAAAAGAAAAGCTAACACAATGAACTAATGTTAATACTCTGTGTCAGTTTACCTCAACACATCCTTTTACCCATATGCATACAGAATCAGTGGTAAAGTTTCCTGTGAGCCCTGGGAGGATAGACTCAGCGTTGTACAGCAGATGTTCCTCTGTACTGTATGTCATGAGTTATCAAGCATGATTAGTTTGCCTACATGGGCCCACTGACTCAGCCTCCCTCTCTGCATTGCTCTGACTCATTCACAGAGACGTGACTGCATACTGAAACAAACTCAAGCCAAACTTCTAAACAGTCACCCAGCTTTTTGGAGAATTAGTACTTAGAGGACCATTCCAGTTTTGCTGTAATATTAATCCTAGATTACAGCCCCCTCTCGGCTCCTCCCACAGCCTCTTCCTCGGTGTCTGCTGATACCCCTCCGTTGTCTCGCTGCTGCCCCCTGGAGTTTGGCTCCCAGGCTGCAGGCTGCCCGTGGCCCTCATATCAGTGCTTCAGCCCCAGAGCAGAACATCAGAAGTGCCTCGATATTAAAGATATTATGTAATCTAAAATGTGAAGGGCAGTATGCTTGCATGGCTGATGACGCACCTCGTTCTGAAACATGTTCTGGATGTCTTTCACTACAGTGTTGACTGCATCTACATCCCTAGGAATCTTCAGATGTATATAAAAATATCCATTCAGTCCAGCTCTCAGTCATGTTTAAGACCCTGTTTTTATGTCTCTCCAGTGCAATGCTGCGGTTTATCTCCTAGCCGTTGACCATTTTTTTGCACACTAGACCTTTAAATTACATTTTTATATAGTCCAAGTCAACTCTTTTTTTAATTACCTTTATTTTTTGTTTGATTCTTTAAAACAGTTGTCATTCATGCATTTTATAGTTGCAAAGCACCATGAAAGGTCTTGAATGTGCTATAGAGATAAATTTGCCTTGCCTTCAATTAAGCAAAAGTTCAGCAGGGGCCACACCAGGGGCCCGGGGTCAGCTGCAATACTCCACCCTTCGCAATCCAGCTTCTGTTGACAGCGCAGAGTTCGGAAACAGCAAGTTAATTTCCTACGACACCCCTTAATCAGAGAGTAAGGAGAGGGAAGAGAGAGCGTGTGTTTTAATAGCTTGTATTTGCAAAAGAAAAGCCTTTTTTTTTGTTGTCTGTGAGTAGGAGTGAGGCATAAACCAAAGCACAGTCCAGTCAAACAGCACCCTGCAGGGCGCAGAGTGTTAGAGTAGAGCCATCACCACACAGAGAACAGGCAGCGGGAGAGACACGAAGTGCTTCAAATGAATACACACGAGCTCGCTCTCTCTCTCACCTTCTCTCTCTCTCTCTCTCTCTCTCTCTCGCTCACTCTCTCTCTCTCTCTCTCTCTCTCTCTCTCACACACACACACACACACACACACACACACACACACACAGGTTTAGACACCAGCAACCAAGAAATCAAATCTGGACCAAATCAAACATGTACCTGACACATCCAGAAGAAATTTCTGGAACTCTCGCGTCTGCCGACCAGAACTGCACCTATACCCGCCTTCCCAGCCTAACATGTCTAATCGCACGCCACGTTCCCTCGCTCTGAAGGCCACACGCAGGGAAGACGTGTGCGGCCTTCGGAACCACCTGCCTGTCGCTCTCGCCGTCGTTTTTCTCCAGGAATCGCGGGGGCTTCCCACTGGCGCCGTGGCAGGCAGATTGCACGCACGCAAGGTTTCGCATCGTTAATCTGACAGCCTGCGCAAGCGAGCGGAGGATGGGGGGCGGGGTGTATGGGGAGGGGGGTGGATCGCCCAGGCTCCGCAACGGAGCTTATGTTCTCTCAGCAGGGAGCGCATCGTCTCCGGCCGCGTTCTCTGACTCACCAACGCTGGTGCCAGGGCCAGGAACTCCGCCTGCAGCCTTCATTGTACCTAGAACACATTAGGGTGGGACACGCTCCCTCTGTGTGCCTCTGGAAAAATTTATATGGGACAGAAATTTATGTAACAGTGCCGGTGTAGGCCAGAGAAGGTGAATCACGAGACCTGTGAAGACTAGGGGAAAAATGGACTCTTTGGTATATCATGAGACCTGCTTTAACATTTTGCTAGCTTAAATTTCTTGCGATAGTTATAAGATCTCCACAGATCTTAAAATTTAAATGAGCATCATTAGCTAATGGATGGTAGGAGCTAGTCATGTCTAGGATGAAAGACATCCCCTGTTTGAGAAGAAGCAGAGATAACTACGACTCAATCTGATTGGTGCATTATGAACTCAATGATGAGTGACACTGGTATAAACAAGTATCATCCCACATCCTTCCCAGCAAACCATTCACTGATGCTAATTTGTCTAAATACCCTGATGATGTGCTAACATCTCTACTCATTTATATCAGTAATTTGGCCAGTGATAGATGGTGTCACCAGTGTCTTATTGGATACACTGTGAGCCATACTCCCTCCTTTCCTCTGCATGATAACCTTTTAAGGTGAAACTGGAGATGACACTGTTACACCAGATGTGGGCTGCTGTGTACAGTCAACAGACCATTTCATACTGGTGACAAGGAGATTTATAACTGATCTAATATTTGGCCAATTTTGACATGTCTAACAAAAATCGTTTCAATTCTTCATTTCCATGTTATTCCTATTTGCCTTATGCATGACCAAAAATACTGGAAATGTATTTTTATATAGAAAATGGAAGCATATATTTAGTAATTTTTACTCATTTTTATGTCAATACAGCAAATCTAACTGCTTGAAATCATAAAAAAAGAATTTTGGACCCTTTCAGTTGTAAAACAAAAGGACGTCATGAATATTTTCAATGCGAATTATATTCTATCCTTGTCTTTCTACTTGGGAAATGCGATTAAATTAATGGGTGACATTGAATGCATACAACATATAAAGCTTTAAACAGCTTTAAAATAGCATTAAACTCTGTGTGACGTAGGTTCAGATGTCATCTCTTGTGCTGAGCGCAGTGACAGGCAGAGCACTAGTTGGAAGTCCCATTATCCATGACCTTGCACAAGTGAATGTTGGTTTAATAGGGAAGAAAAGTAATAGAAGTTGCTTTTTTCAGGGTTCCACATACATTAACATTTGGATGTTTGGCAGACGATCTTATCTGGGGGAATTTTCAATAAATTTGCAACCAGGTGAAGGTTTTAAATACAAGTTCAAAGGGTAAAAAGTTCACAGAGGGCCCAAAATCTAAATAACCAGAACCTAATAGACAGGAGTTCTGTCCTGGCTTGAGTTAGATTGGACTGGGTGAATTTCATGCCCTGATCACAAATATACAGCAGTATGTCATAGTGTAGTAACAACATGCTGAGAAATGTGGAATGCTTGGAACTAACACTGATACAAAAATGTATGTCGACTTATCTTCTCTGACCAAAATCACACCGCATGCTCTCAATGTTAAATTTGTCATCTCCATTTGCTTAATGTTCCTGTAATCCAATAGGAATCTCTGGCTCATTTTGTTTTACATAATGAGGGCGTGTGCATGAGGTCCCACCAGCCAATGGAGCGCTTAGGGCCATCTCCAGTGATTGAGTCATGTCGGTCACGTCACCATGCACAGCTGCATGGTCATGCAAATAGCCACTGTGCTCATTTGCATAAAGACCACATCCATCCTGGAACATAGTCACTGGGCAAAAGATATAGGGAGAGAGGGAGAGAGGGAGGGAGTGGGAGGGAGGAAGAGAGAGAGAGAGAGAGAGAGAGAGAGAGAAGCAGTGACAGATACAGGGAAAGAAAGGGAGGGAGGGTAAGAACGAGGGATGAGAGAGGGAGAGAGTGAGATTCTTCACAGTGCATGAAGATGGGTGACGTTTCTCATGAATCACCTTGTGTTCACATACACACAGTGCCGTGATGGAATCCAACCAGCCAAACAGCTGCTCCAATAAACATTATTGATCCCCCCTCTCTCTCTCATCTGTCTTTTGATATACAGCTTTTTATTACCTAGACGTTATAGGAGATGATCCATATGCTGATTTATACAGCTCCTTCTGTGGGCTCTCTCTGAGGTTGCTTTATACTGCTGTCCATTGGCAAGGTTTTGTGTACGGCATCAACTTAAATGTTGTGTATATACGCATACATTACGCTTTCAAACATTCACGTGTACAGTTTTAGCTTCACATTAACCATGTTCTTCCACGCTGATCCATTTGCATGTAAGGGCTTCGCACCATTTAGCCAGCAATCCAGGTGGAAAGCTCCCATCTGCTCTTTTAGACCGGTCTCTTCTGGACAAACATGGCTGCTATTATGTCGATTGTTAAATGCGAAGTTCATCTTGAGCCTTTAGTAGGTGGCCATGGGTTTCTTTGTTCTGGTGGGCTTCAGGTTTTGGGCTTGGACTTTATTTTAGTGACCATTCTTCTTTGTAAGGGATTATGGTCGAAATGAAAAGCCTTGGCTGTTGACTGTTGATTACCAGTTCTCTTTGCTGAGGTGAAGTGGGCTAACACACACACACACACACACCCACCCACCCACACACACACACAAACAAATTATTTAAATAAATAAATAAAAACAAGAAAATGAAAAGGCAAACTGTTCACCAGGAAATCCCTCAACCCAAATCCTTAAAACACCAAACCACTGTACCGGCACCTTCACATCAGCAGAAATATTCTCTCCAGTTATAACAGTCATTATATACAAGAAGCTGGATTTAAAAAAAACAAGGGGATCGGTCCGTTTCTCGTTGATTTTTGTTGTGAACAGTCGTGTGTGTGTGTGTGTGTGTGTGTGTGTGTGTGTGTGTGTGTTTGAAAGGATCACACTGATCTCATTGTGTTCAGTATACTCGTATATAGAGCAATGTCTGACACAGTGAGTGAACCGTGCTGTAAAAATTTGCTTAAACTGGTAGCCTCAGGTAACGTCTGAGGACTTTCTGGGTTGTTTGTTATGCTTCAGGTTCATTTTTCTCTCCTGTTACATCCAAACTGTATTAGTGCCAAAAGGCAGAACTAGGACTGATATTAATGACTTTGCCCACAGAGTGAATGAACAGTCCTTAATAGACATACAAAGAGACAGTGCAAGCAAAGTAATAATTTTCTAAACCTGCTAATGTTAGCAAGAACCTTCCAGCTCTAGACGCACTATCGACTCAAGTTGGATCTTAATGGTAGTACTGTAGACATCGCAGGCCCTTGCAATGGCTCAGTGTCTTGTTATCCAATTAAATACACCGCAATACTTAAAGAGGTTACATCAGGGTGCTTTGGTAAGACTTTTCCAATGTATAAGAATAACTCTATATCCTGTTGTGTGTCCTGTTTATCTCACAGGCTGAAGTGCTGCACTTTTGTATATTTTTATACTCGGATGTTGGCGATTATTTGCTTGGGTTCCCAAGCAAATATAACTCGGACTTTATTTATCATGCTGTGTGAATTCGGATATTGATACAAAAAAAAAAAAAAAAACACAGTCGGTGTATTTGCTGTTTTTCGTTGAGCTGTTTGGCCCTATGGCGCCACTTTTCACTTTGGCTCTTCCAAAACACTCTCAAATTGATCACATCTTTGTGCTCAGTCGTGGCTTTTATCTCCTCAGCCTATAAAGAGCTTTATCATTCCTAGATGTCTAATTCTGATCGAGAACTCCCTCTCCCCTTTTTTCCACTTTTTTTTTCCCTCAAACAATCAATAGTCCATAGTTTAGCCTTTCATAGGAAAGATTACAGAGAAATAGCTATTAAGGCTTTGGTGCTATCAATTCTGATATCGTAAAAAGCCACTTGAGAGCCTGCGAAGATCCGGTTAGGATTCTGGACCTAACTCTACAGTGCAGAGAGAGAGAGAGAGAGAGAGAGAGAGAGACTGAGGGAGAGAGAAGAAAAGAGAGACACAGAGAGACCGGCCTTTAAAAAACAGTCTTCCACATTGCAAACTGAAGAGAGAGAGATAGAGAGAAAGAGAGAGAAGAAAAGAGAGACCGGCCTTTAAAAAACAGTCTTCCACATTGCAAACTGAAGATTTTCAGTATTAAAACTCCTTGAAATAACATTATAGAAAGCAAAGAACACACGCTGTCGCTCGATTACAAAAACCACAAAATAAACTCAAAAGCACCCAAGCACTTTTGTGGCAGTTCCCACTGAACTGATGGCACTATTCCCCTACCGATGTTTCCAGAATGTTCCTTAATGTTGGGCAGTGATTGGCTAGCACAGTAGGCAGCCTGAATCTCAGGCAGCCCACATAATCAGTGCAATACAAATGAACTTCACCTCACCCACCTTCCCCCCCTCCCCCTTCCCCCCCACCGAGGACTTGGGGAGTAATGGGCAGATTGAGGGCACATGACCCCCAGGGCTATGGGTTTAACGCCAGTGCAATGCCAGCAGGGCTCTGGGTTCTCATGGCTCGCAGTAGGCAGCTTTCAGCCCGGCTATGCACCACCCGGTCTTGTGACCAGCTTTCATCTCCCCGGCGTGTTTCCGAATGACACCCTATCCCCCGGCCAAGCAGCCTCATGTGACACGGCAGAGAGGGCCAGGCTAATGGAACTGAGGGGGGTGGTGATGCGGGGGGTGTGTTGGGGGTCTTGGGACATGCTGTGGTCCATGTCACCATTTCCATTCGCCAGGGGGCTTACAGAATCCTCATAGTCATTTAACCCTCTACAGGTCACTAACGCGTGCTTTGGGCCTGTATGATAACACCTCGGCAAACAGCTGTCACTGGCTGCAGCGAAGTTGAATGTGACGAACTTATTTAGAAGTACATTCGCGCACCGCAGTCTGAAACAGTGTGTTGCTCTATATATAGAGCACATTTGTTGGCAGTGGATACTGGCACTGCAGTGGCCTGCACATTACGCTTACACTGCAGTGACTGGCATGGCCGGCCAATGAACAACGTGCATTTCTGAGTCATGACAGAACCTCACCCCTTGGACTAAGTCAAACTTTCAAGATTTGAAAGTTTGTTTATCATCCTCGCTGAAGTGCAAATACCATTTCAGCTTTGAAATTTGAGCCTGGGCTGAAGTGAGTGAAATATTCGATTTCTTATAATATGAGTAAAATGTTACAGTCATATAAGGACAAAAGAAACTCATTTTTATGTGAACTCTGTTTTCAGTGTTCTTCACTCTTGCTTTCTCTCTCCTGATCATTCATTTTGTGCTCATGAAGTCCAGTCACTCTTGAAGGGTTGATCTAGCCAAGCAGTCAGTGAACTTGAAACCTGACTATGAACCGAGGGGCCGGTATAAATTGATAACATAATGTTCCTCTCGTTGTATACTTAAGCAGTCAGTTAGCAAATCTTCCCCAGTGCTAGCGAATTTGGCTGACCTAGCTTTCTCTCTGTTTAGCATCTTCTCCTCCTCGTACCTCCCTCTATTTACCTGGGTACCATAACCTAACCAGGTGGAAACAATATAGAAAACCAGTCAATGGAAAATTACTCCAGTCAGTGGAAAACCGTGCTGGTCAACAGAAAACTGCTTCACTTTGACATTGTAACACATGAACTGCAGTTTGTTTAGCTGTGGAAAAAACATTTGCGCTCGTACAGTTATCTGAGAAATGGAACTTAGGTCTTTAAATGTATAAATGGGAAGGTCATGTTTTAAGAGTGTGTTGTGTTCCATGTCTGCACTATTTACCGGTGTGGCAGGGCTGGTTCTGGATGAAATCAATAACGTAACACTTTTCAGAGGACTTCCCGCAAAGGCACTGATTCGCCACCTGATTCGGTCCTGCTGTGTCCGTGTGAGTTAACATAGCACGTCAGACTCCCCAGTCAGACCTGCAGTAATCCTCGTGTCCAAGCCAGGCCTCTCGCTAGTTGGCCTGTTGCTGTGGTTCTGTGGTTCCACTCTAGGCCCCAAGTCACCTGCACCACCCCCACCCCATTTTTCTGGCCGGGACCACAGTGGTTTTGGGCCCTGCTCCAGCTGGCCACCCACGATGAAGGCTGGTCTGGGCTCGGTGAGGGGAACCGTGGTGTGATGAGGACATCTGGCCCGCCGTCTCTGTGGGCTCAGGAGGGTGCGGACACACATGCACCTTTCACTGCTTGTTAGACTCACTTCTGGGTGAGAGACGGAGAAGACAGTCAAGTATGTAAGCACTTTTTTACGGGTGCAGGTGAGACAAATAAATTGCCGTTAACGAAAATATATTTCCAGTTATTAAATCTGTGTATGGATGTAAAATTAGTTCTGTATAAATGTATTCTTTTGCACTGACATGATTTACTTTATTTAA
This sequence comes from Sternarchorhynchus goeldii, assembly GCA_028565775.1. Lineage (NCBI taxonomy): Eukaryota > Metazoa > Chordata > Actinopteri > Gymnotiformes > Apteronotidae > Sternarchorhynchus > Sternarchorhynchus goeldii. Next base: position 3,738,795 of record JAOXYF010000017.1, read on the forward strand.
TGTTCCGACCAAATTTGCTTATTTAACCTGGTCTCAAAACAGTTTTCGTTCTTTTCCCCTTGTCCTTAATTGATCAACGGGTGACCATGGAAAATATTTGTCAATGTGACCCATCAATTATAACAGTGAAGCTTGTCCACTCCAGCCATCTCCATGGCGATAGATTAGCATAATTAAATTGCAAAGGATGCTTATGAGGTGACACAAATCCGGGGATCAAAGCGATAAGCATTAGCGGCCTTGTGGAAGGTGTTATCGGGAAGCGGGAAAACCGTTATCCTTTTTAATTTAGATGATGATTTAAATCCCCCAGGATGAACTACTCATCAAAAAGAAGTAGCACATCGTGTCCAACCCCCACACAAAAGTGCTGCCAAGCTGAACCAGGCTTGCCGTTTCTCCAATAACTTTTTGCATTTTGCTTGTATTTGTAGCCTGCATTTTGGTTGTTGTTCACATTCACCATCCATAAACAAGGAGCCTGTTCGCTCGGATTACCTCGGAAATCAAAGTCTTGAACTCTGAACTCAGCTTCCAATGGCAGTAACAGGATTAGACATGTGCTGGTCCAAACATACACAAACCATGGTGCAGCATTCTAGCATGATAACCATAGACTCTGAGCTTTTTTTTTTTGAGCTGATGCAAAATTCTATTCTGGTGTTTCCAATCCTCATCACGTGGGATTAAATGATGCAGACCTGTCTCACGGAGGGGGCGTGGCTTTGCTGTCATTTCACGTTCGAACGTCATTACCGCCAGCCCTCGTCTGACAGAGCCGGGGGGGCATCGCCGAACGCCGATCTGGTAGCGTGTTCCTTTGAAATGAACCCCCCAGTCCTTCCCCTCCGCTCCGCTGCCAGTGGGCCAGGAATACGTCCCCCCCCCCACTGTTTACTGAATCATTCTCCGAATGGGAAATGATCATTTGCGAAAACTAGAGGCTTTACACATTACGCAAGTGCTGCTTCATGACTTTTGCAAGAGTATGCGCAAGTCTTATTAAAGCCTCACTGGCCGCCTTCTAATCTATTTCCAGGATTTCCGAAGTTTCAGCAATCCAGGGATTAGAAGGTCCCCCTCCCACCCCACACACACACACACACACACACACACACACACACACACACACACACACACACACACACACACACACACTTCTGCAGCTTTAACCCCTGTCCCATGCTCTCACAGCTGCCATCCAACGCCGGTTTGTTTGCTTCTGCGTTTTTGACCGTAGCACCGCTGTTCGTCTGCGTGTTTGGGATTTAGGAGGTTCTGCTTGTAAACAGTACGAAGTACAATAGTCCCTAGCGCATATAAAGGCAATTAAAATATTTAGGGCTGGCTGTCTAGACTAAAAGAGCTTTTAGCCCATGAGTTCCTGCAGAAACTGTTATTTAGTCTAAGATTAAGTTTAATCCCCATGTGGAAGACCAGGTCATGTTTTAGCATTTCCAAAACATTTCAGAACGTTTATTTAGAAATTTCATCTCACGTCTGCGCTAGTACCACATTAGTTAAAAAGGCCAGGCCCCCCCGGATGGCGTGTGAACGCAGCCTCCCCCCAGGCCGTGCGTGTTCCGCCTCTTCTCACTCATGGGTCACGTATGTCGAGTCACGTCACCTGTCCCAGCTCAGGTTTCTCCTCATCTCATCTCCACATCTCCTCAGCAAAGCCCCATCCCACCTAGTTCAGTTCATCCTTTGACTGGGATGGAAGCTCCAGCAACCAAAATGCTAATAATATCCTCAGTGTGTGTGAGTGTGTGTGTGTGTGTGTGGTGGGGGGGTGTCTGTTTGTTACAGTGGGCCTGAAATGGCATGCTTCTGAAGAGAAATGGTGTTAGAATTGACCCAAAGCTTTCCAGAACTTTCACTGAACACAATTACGCTGTTGGAGAATAAACAAGCCTACACTAGCATTGATAGATTCTTAAAATATGACAACAAATATTTTCATATTTTGGGTTCAGAGGTTGTTTAAGAGCTAATGAGGTTTAATGTCATGTTGAAACTGCATTGTTGCTGTGTTTGGAAAACAAATGGTATGAGCTAATGCACAAAGTGTGTGGTTTTTTGTTTTTTTTATTTTTATGATGAAACAGCTGAACGAGGGGGGGGTCTGGAATGTGTCAAAGGTCATCGCATCCTGGCTGATCTTCTATTTTAAACTGCGAGTACATGCATCCAAGCACGTGCACGCGTGTGTGTATATCTGTGCAGAAAATGCTTTGTGCTGTCTCTGATTAGTAATCCGTGCCATCTCACCTACCACCAGAGCAAAAGCACAGTACCATAGTACATTATATAGTGCTGTACTTCACTAATAGTTTCACCCAGTGACGCTGGAGTGATTCTTCGCATGCAGGCTTATGGGTAATACAATTACAAAGTAAGTTCACAGGTAATATTGTAATATTTGACACGCACTTATACACACACACACACACACACACACACACACACAAACTCATGGTGGTTTTCATAATCAGTTTGTGTATGTGTGTGTGTGTGTGTGGGTGCGTGCACGTGCATGTGTTTATGTCCACGTGCACGAGTACACACTGGACTCTTCAGGCTCTGGGAGGTTTTACAGTGCTGTCATCAAGGTCAGGGTCTTCCAAACGTTATTTAACCCCCTACTAACCCCTGAGGACAGAGCCGTCCGCCCTCTGCCATGTGGGACTATGAGTGAATGCCAGATTATCCTCATGCCTCGTCGAAGCTCATCGCGGCTAAGCTATCGAGCAGCGTGGCGCTAGTTCATGGTAGCTGCAGATCCAAGAGAAACTAGAGCACAAATGTCGTATGTTCGACTCCACTGTGCACATACAGTACAAGCACAGTGGGCATTGATTTAAGTGAATACACTGTTACATAAACGCTCTACAAATTAGCATGAAGCCAAACCAACTGATGCTCATTATAATGCAACAATAATTAGCCCAAAGCATTGTTCTCGTAGAATGATAATGAGCCTTTCGAATTCCATGGTTACTCCAACACAACAAAACACAGCTCTGCGTCTGCAGGAAACCCTTACATTCTTGTTCACACAGGCAGGCTCAGGCCCACCACGTGGAAATAAAGAGAGGACATTAAAGCCATTCCTAAACAACAGATTTGGTCATAAACATCAGCTAGCTATTAGCGAATGAAACCGAGGGTTAGACACAGGGTTGTTTGAGAGGGAAGGGAGTACACCGCCCAGTAGCAAAGCCTTTCCCAGCATTCTAACCAGCGCTTGCATGCGTTTCCAAGCACTTTGAATGTAACATTAATGCAGCTAATATTTGAGTAGCCTTGGTACTGACTGCTATATCGTCAATCTAATGTATCAATCTATAACACAGAAGGTTGGTTTGATAACTAGATTATCTGATGTCAAAGTTAATACATTAACCCCTTAAACAGTACATCCAAACAAACAAACAAACAGTTGTGAGGTCACAATGGCTGGTTACAGCAGCATCCGTCTCTCTGCAGGGGAGCACATGCTACAGTTCCCTCCGCAGATCCTTGCCCAAACTCTCCTGCCCACGTTTGTTGTCTGCATTGATACCAGCCTCCCCTTTTGTGCCCTTCCTCATTGTGCCCCTTTATTGCTACTTTATCAATGAGGCCATTTCCTATTCATACGCCAGTCACAGCAAGCCTGTCTGGATTACTAAACAGAACACTGACCTTCCACCCGGCCCACCGACACACACACACACACACACACACACGCACACACGCGCGCACACACTCCTCCACACACGCCAGCATTTTTCTCCACTGCTCCTTCTTGCTCTTTGAAAGGGTGCCCAGCGGCACTCCTGCCTGATCAACGGGAGTGGTGTGCCCCGGTCGCTCCGGCGCTCGTGGGCTCTTGCACCTCCGCGCTGGAGGGTGGAGGCTCCCAGAGGTCACTCGGATGCCACAGGCTACAAAGAAAAAGCCAGTGATCCACGCCGTTCTGCGGAATGTGCCGGACTAACGGCCAGCGGGTTTCATACCTGAGCTGCGCTTCTGAGAAAGGGGCGCACTGCCTCTGTAATGAGTTGGTTTAAATTCTCGGTAGTGCAGGTGTGTAATAAGCTGCACTAATAAATATATTGTTGGGAAGGTAATATTTGACTCAAGCTGAGAGGCAGCTTGTGCATATTAAGGCCTGGAGTCAAAAAAAACAAAAAAAAAGCAAGAAAGACTGGAGGTCCAATTCAGTCAGTGTTTCTACCAAATTATGGCCGCCTGAAATTTCACTCAGTATAGATTCCAAAGTACGATATAGTTAATTGGTAATCACATACCTCATATAAAGCCATAATGAAGATATAAATGACTTTGATATGTCATTAAGGGTTAAGTGTGAAATCATTTACATCAGGAGCAGCTTCCAGCGTATGATCAACACATCCAACCCCTGTGTTCACTTTGACCAATGCCTGAACGTATAAGAGCATGAGTCTCTGTCTCCCTGGTACAAAAGAGTGAAATCTCTGATCTGTCTGAAAGTGTGGGAGTTAACACATCAGAGGGCATTGCTGGAGTCTGTGTACGTGTGTGTGTGTGTGTGTGTGTGTGTGTGTGATGTTTGTGGGGTAGTCCACAGTAGAAGGATATCACACCTGAGGTGTCAGCTCAAAATGACGTAGAGCAGCTGAAGCCTTTGTGAGGGTGGTCTTCAGCAGATGGGTCTTTCAACCTCACTCTCCTCTCTTTCACTCCATCTTGGGGTTCCTGTCGTCCCCCATCTCAGTCTCCTGTGTGAGATCCTCTTGGGGCAGCAGATTGAGAAATGTCCCATTTGTCAAATGGCACTAAAGACCATAGGAGTTGAGGTTCAGTTTTAAGGGGCGTAAAATGGTGTTGGGCTATAGCCTGTTGTTATTCACAATAATTCATCCATGTGTGTGCCTGTGTTTTATACAATACACTTGAGCTGATCTTACAAGCACCAAATCCTTTATGGTCACACCATCTAGTCCAGCTGAACCAGCCGCCTTTGGATCAGGAGCGATTTCCAGAACCGCTATCAACGAAGCTATACATTACAACTGATCGTTTTTTAAAAAAAAGGCTTGCGTTCCTGATTCACCGACGTTCTACTTTGTGTTAGCTCGTATCTTTGGGTGTCAGGCTTCCACTTATCCGCACCTCAACCACCAGCACCTGCACATCTCGATCCTCATGGCAGTGCAAACGCACACCAGCTCGGCTCCGAACAACCACCAGCGTCCGGCTGCGTCATTACTCTTTTAGCTAACATGGATGTGACATTTTCTTCCTTGCCAACAGGGATATTTGCGCACATTCCTGGGCATCTATTTTGCATGTAGCCTCCATAAAGGGGCCTGCAGTGGTCGCCTGGGCTCCGAGGTGCGTTATTGTTCATATGAAGCATGCAGAGAACTATATATTGATTGCAAGCTACACGCTGGTGTTTTCGCGCTCTGAGCTTCGTGCCTACAGAGCCAATTCCCAGTTTCTTGTTTATCTGCACCGGTGCGTGCACCGTGAGTGGGGTGTGTGTGAGCGTGTCAGGTGGTTTGGGGGGGGGGGGGGCAGTGGCGGTGCTGACTGCTCATGTGGAAGAAGCGAGAGAGGGAGGGAGCACGTGCTGGTGCTGCTTCAGATCTGCCTTTCAACATGGATATACACACTGGTGTGGGAAACCAGTTGGATGCTTGATGGAGGTTCGGGGTAGTGGTGGGGTTTGGGGGATGGTTTGAGGTGTGCGTGTTTGTGGT
>JAOXYF010000017.1:3744560-3759411 GCA_028565775.1 Sternarchorhynchus goeldii
CATGATGGGGGGTGGGGGGGTGGACTTGATTGACTATTCACTACAACCTGCCCTCTGGGTGTAATTCCTCTAAGGTGCTGAAGAATTCACAGAAGCCATGCATTGAAACTACTTTATAATGCTGCTTAGGAGACTTGGTTTTGCTCTGATCACTGAGGAGTGGTGCCCACATACAGCTTGAGATGTCAGCGGCTCGCATTAGAAGGAGAAACGACAGAATGAAAGAAAAACAGACTGTTCTTTAGACAACGGGAAAAAAACAAGCTTGTTAGAACACTGTACTCAATTTGCTAGAGTAAGGGATAACTTTATTGCAAGTAACGGTGTTTGGGGACGAGGCGGCATGATAATTTGCATGTCAGAACAGTGCATTTAATAGGAGCTGTAAATGAGGTTACTCAATATTGGACAAGTCCACAAATCTGGTTTCCTAGCAATCTCGCATGAAAAAGCATGCGCGACTTAAAATAGCCGGTGGAGAGCCAATCATAAAGCTTTATTTTGAGAATGTAATTTTCTCGAGCCTCGCCAGTAATTAACCTCGCTACAAAAAAGGTATTGGAAGCACGGTAGCCGCGATTGCAGCTATACGGCGCGAATAGAGCGACCACAGTGCATGATAGGCCGAGCGGGGGAAGGAACAGGAGAAAAAGGAGACAGAGGGAGGGAAAAAAAAGACCGGATTCAACTTTATCTGCGAGCGTAGGGGAGTCTTTTCATTTCGCGTTCTCTCTCTGGCGCGCGCGTTTCTATTTAAAACTGCTGCTTCTTTAGCTTGTGCTGAATTGGGGGTTTTGTTCACGGTTAATTCAGCGCCCGCTCATCGGAGGCCTCTTCAGTGCCACTGGGATCGGTTACAATGATGACGGTCAAACACCTTGGCGTATAATTGACTGTGGCCGACTTGTTTTCCAAAGTAGCAACAATGGGGGGAAAAAGTTCCCGGCGAGGCTATAAGGGGTGGACCTGAATTCTGGACTTCATCTCGCAGGCAGTGTGTACTCTTTCACATATTTGCTCAAGTATGGTTTACTCAGTCCGTCGATAATGTTAGAACTAATGAATAACGCTAAAGAATCTCTCACGTCGTTAATGACAACTGAAGCTGTGTGAGAGTTAAAAAAAAATCTCCTCTGATTTCCTCCATTGCAGGGGAGTCAAAGTTGAAGATACAGGCAAGTGAGGCGAGGTGTGTCGAGGTGTGGGCTGAGGTGGATGTTAAGTATTGCAGGCAAAATGTCAGGATGGAAGAACTGTGAGTGGCTAGCCTTCGGCCCAGCTGGCACATTCATATAGTGCTTATTATATACACAGAGTTATTTATAAAGGCTAGCATGTGTCACTACCTCCTGATGTGCCATCACACACTCTGTTTTGGCCCACTGGTTCTTACATCTCAGACTTGTTTACTCGCCAATCTAAATTGAGGGCAAACTGAGGGCAAGTGTTAACGTACATAGTCCTTGCTGGGTCCTGCATACCGCTAACCACACACATCCGCCTTGACTCATGCACACGCGCGCGGACACACACACACACACACACACACACAGCCATGTGCAAGTGGACACACATGAGCATCAGGTTCTGGGTTAGAGAATTGTTTCCAATCCCCTGCTTGTTCTCTTACAAACACACACACACACACACACACACACACAAACACCTGTTTACCTGACTACTTTCTCCAGCACAATCTCTTATGTCTCTCTCATTCTCCCTGTCTGACTCCTTGATTGTCTTCTGTCATTACTATTTATTGAACTTGTCAACACCGTTATCCACTGTGTTTTGATATGACAATGCAAATCACAATAGCTTATTGGTTTACCGTGACATTGTCCTCTGTGTGCTCAACAAATGCCTGCCAGTAAAACTCGACTTATCCAGCGCTACCTTAACAACCGTTCTGGCATTTGTGCATCGGTACCATGTGCGTCTCTGCTGCCAGGGGAGCATTGATTCAGGATGGATAGTCCAGTGGAGAAACGTGTTTGGAGTCGTCCTAGTGGCTCTTGGTCGCAGTGCTGACAGGTGGGATTAGTCAAAGGGCAGGGGGATGGAATGTTACCATTCAGTGAAGGAGAACTATGTGAGCGAGTCCTGCTTTGAAAACCATCCAGTACAACAGCTATAACGGCCCGCCACCAACGGTCCTATAAACAGACCTAGGAATGTGCATGGAAGTTCTTAAGAAGGCAAGTTCCCTCTTTTAGGGAGAAACCATTTCTAATAAAAGGGGGGAAGTTGTCATCGGTTGTAAAGCAACGAGGATTCGTTCGTGCTGGCATGCTGCCGTGTGGACACCTCCGTTTTTGTTCCCCCCTCCCTCCTCTGAAGGTCTCTCATAGGTGATCGTTTTTTGTTTCCTCCTGTCAAAGGAGCTGCAGTGTGCTAATACAGCTGGGTGCGCCACTACTGTCTTTTCAGAAATGAGTGTGATTCATGTTTCATATGCCGAATGACTTGGAGGGAAAGAGTGTGTCCGGTAGTTCTTGACTCACAGACCACTTCTGCTCTCTTTCCCTGAGGAAAATTAGACATTTGGCCTATCTGTAAGCAGAAAACCTGTGCGTGATGCATATAAGTACACAAATGTTCCCATTAATTAGCACTTCTGGCAGGCCAGTGACCACTTTTGACCTGGAACACAAACAGTATAAAGACACGGAGCAGATATGTGAGGTCAAGCCCCAAGATTATTGCATCACATTCTCATAAAAACCTATTTTTAGATGATCTGCATTCACTCCTTGTTCATTGTGCAATCTACTCCTTTTGCCAAATCACCTATACATTGTGAAACCTGAGGGCTCCCTGTGCCGGCTTTAATTGCATCAGTTTATAGACTGTACCTTGAGCCAGAGTCACAAATACATACACTCACTGCTCCAGCATATTTTTTAATGGGGGCTCAAAGCTGCCAGGCTACATTTATATAGAATGAGAATCTGTTTGCCGTTTCGAGAGACTGGCACGGAACGAGAGGCCAGCTGGCTGTCACGTGTTCGCCAGGAACCTGGCAGTGCCCAGCACAGCTTGGTCAGCCACATGAAAAGCAGTACCCCCCCCCCAACAGTACCCAGATATCGATGTATAGATCATGCCAGTCTTTCTATTGCCTCTGTACCGAACGTACACTCACCACTCTTACCGACTTGTAGATACCATTCAGATAGTGCCTTTAGGTTGACCTCACACAGCCGCACACACGAAGGGCTAATCACAGAGATCCCGAGATAACAGGATGCCAGTTCACCTCCACGAAAGGCTATTCATTCGACTTATCATTGAAAAGTCTGAGTCGCACAAATTGAGAGCTCAACCCTTAAAACGAACGTGTCTCCTGCACGCCGCGCGCGATGCCGAACCGGCTAAGCGCACTGCTTATTCTCGCGTGAATTAGCCAGCATTAAGATAAGAAGAGTCCGTCATCGCTGGGGGAATAAAAAGCATGCTAGCGTGGTCAGATTGCTCTCTCTCTCTCTCACCTTTTTCTGTCTCGTCACCATCTCTGCTTCAGAACCGTCTTCTGTGGTGAATTTGCTGGGCTAGCAATTCCTTTTTTCGTATTCAGATTGACTTGTATTTTAAACGGACAATTAGCTTCAGATTTCAGTTTAGCACCATACAGAGTTTAATCAGCGTCTGCTCTGCCTGATGAAGCTTCTGGAGCAGAGCTGTGCGCTTTAAAACTTCTTGTTTTGCTCTGTTTGGGTTATTCTGTCTTTTTGAAAGTTTTTTTTAAAGGTTAAAGTTTATTTACAATGTTTATTGCCTAGAAAAATACCCAGAATTTGCATGCTGTCATCAATTTTACATAATGTATGTCATAAGATCTGGACATAGTAGCCCCAGAGATGTATTAACGCATAATCCCATGTCATTGAAAACCTAATCTGTTTTCTTCAGGTACATTTTTCTTCAGCCCTTGCATTATGAATTATTTCGAAAATCGCCATTGTCCTGCATGGTAGTCCATTACGTGTAAGTCATTTAATTCACCCACCGCAAACTAATTGCTCGCGTCCTTAAGGAGAGTAATAAAAATGCGATTACATTAAATACCTGTGTCATTAACCTAACTGGGTTAATATGGCAATCAGCAGGACATAATAAACAAAAGCAGTGGTGCCTATTCCATGCAGGGCCAATTAAAAATGTGCCGTCATTAATTACGTATACCTTCGTCAAAGCAAGAGTTCGGTGCTCATTGACATTAGAAGTTTATCCTTCTCCGGGGTCTGTTTCTTCTTTGGCTTGTTCTTTTCGGATAATGATTTGTGCCAGTGTTTGGAGAAATAACATGTAAAGTTATTAACGAACTGCTAATTAATTATCGGATTCATATGTAACTTATATTCCTGCATGAAAATATGTCATATAGGTTTTAATAAAGTCCTGGAGGTATGAGTGAAACCAGCCGTAGTTCATCTGGAACCCTCCGTAGCTGCTCACGCTGCAATTAACGTGACACATCAGCGTCATTTGTGAATTCTGCTCCAAATGACATTGTAGAGTAGTTGAAATGCATTGTGTGGATATATGCTGCATCTATAGACAACCTCTGGAAATTAGAGGGGTCAGCAGGGGTCTGTCTTGACCTTGCTGTAAAAAAAAAAAACCGAATCATTAAATGAACATGTGGAGCTCAGTGAAAGTGCACAGTATGCACTGAAGACCAGTAGTCATTATAGCCTCTTAGATAGCAAACAATATCTGGATTTTTCTGATACGTTTTCAAGAATCGGAGTAAAGTGTTCACACTCTCAGCTGTATATCACACCAGGCCCAGTGAGGGTACGGTAGCTTGCCTTCGCCAGGCGAGCACAAGCCGTCCTCTGTGTCTTTCTTTCTTTTTATTGACTTGTAGCCAATTAAATCTCAAGCCGACATAGTTGTTGGCCCCCTTCATTGGCATTTTCTCAAGGTGAGTTCACCAGACCCTGAGGCAGAACCAGGAGGGTGTGGATCGGGGAGAGCAAATTGTAAATGATACAATGCTTGTCCGAGCGGAACACATGACAATGGTGGTATTACGGTAATATTCCTGTGTCCCCTTTAAAAAGGTCCCTCACGAGTGTCCTCGGCCTACGGTACTGCACGTGTCCCAACTGAAGTTCTGAGGTCAAGAAAACCATAAAGCTAAACACGTGAAGTTACACGTTAACCATCGGGTAGACGAGCTCAAACTGGGTTCCTCTGATCTTCAACGTGGCTCTAGGCCTGAGTAAACAGAGTTTAGTGGAAGCACCAACCTGACTGAGGTGCTGGACAGGTCCTGTCGGAGGGGAGTTAGGGCACAGCAGAGTCTGGACATAGGTGAGGGCTAAGAAGCCTTCAGGCAAACTCCATGTGTCACGTGAGATTCTGGGTCTACTGAAGCAACATGCATCACGTGAGATTCTGGGTCCACTGAAGAGGAACTTGGCATGACAGATACTGGGAAAGATACAAAATATCTGGCCATTTAAAAATAGCCAGCATCCAGGGAAAAATGCCCCCATGCAAGTTTTTTTTTTCCACGCTGGTAGGGAAAGGCAGCACTATTTTCCATATGTATAGAGGAAGAAATCTAATGTCCCCCAGAGAATTTGTGAGCTACCTTTAACTTCACCTTTAAAGGCAGGCACCTTGAATGAATAATGGGGTGAAATACATGTAGTATTCTGACTTAACATACTAATACATAATAAATATAATACATAATAAATATGCCCAGGAATGAACAAGTGATATGTGACAAGTGAAATGGGTTGTTTTCTGTTTCAGAGCTTCCAGAAAATTGTAAGAAGCTATGACCTAGTTAGTTTCTCCCTGCCATATATGCATATACAAGACATCTTTTTTTTCTTTGTTTATCGCTCTCCCTGGCTATCTCTCTTCTTCTCCTTCTGTCTCTGTCTGGCTCTCTTTCGCTTAGGCACACACACACACACACACACACACACGCATGTTCAAGAGAAACTCAAAACCGTGATCTGATTGTGGTCTGATTCAAGCGGTAACTCTCTCTCTCTCTTTCTCTGTCTTCATCAGTGTCTCTCTGCCCAGTCTCCCGTCCTGTTGAGAATGATATACTCGTTCTGTACTCAGTGATATACAGTCCCCAACCCGGCACACCCTTTCTGATCTCTCCTTTCTTCCCTCTGTCTCCTCCTCCGTCTCTGTCTGACTCTGGTGGATCGCGGGCGGAGGGGGGCTGGCGGTGGCATCGCCCGACAAAATCGGCGCGATGAGCAAAAACCAAGCTGTTCTCCGTGAGCCGTTGGGCTCAGCGTTTAGACCCTCCACCCCATGTCACAGAGAGTCTGCTGGGCTCTTTTTTTTGAGGGAGGGGGGTTACGCAGCACATTACCCCAGCTGCTCTCACAGGTTTTCAGCCTCGCACAATGCTGACTAGAGGGTTAGGGTTAGGGAAACACCCACCCTCCATACCCTGGAGTGAAGGACTCTCCAACTTCAGTGTTTTTCTGTTCATTTCCGCACTCTGATGATAAACTGACAGTAAATGACTGTTTTAACGGAAGCACAACACAGTGGTACTTGTGTAGTGGATTTGTTGTTGTAAGCGATTCAGCTACTAGACTACAAGATCAACACCTGATCAACAATACGACCTGTGTGAACTCGGCCCACGAAGATCTTAAACCACTATTCAGAATATTCAATAATTCTGTTATTATATGCTTCATCTGTCTCATTCCATATCCATCTGAGACTCTGGATAATGCTCTGTTGTTGAGATATACTAGCAAGGCCTGAGACTTGAGTAAAAATGTGACTAAATAAGTAAGTTGGCAATTAAGAACACCCAACGAGTTACTGCATGAAAGAGTGTCATTTAGTATGCAAATCAGTGCATAAGTAAGTGACCAGGAGTATAAGTGAATTAGAATGGAAATAGACAAAGAGGTAAACGAATAAAAAATGTTATATAAGTGAGTTTGTATGTAAATGGATGCATAAGAGAGTGAGGGAGCAAGTCAATAAATAGCTTAGTATGTAAATAAATGAACAAATACACGAGTTAGAAGAAACGAGTGTAATTTTTGAGAGAGAGAGAGAAAGAAGCAGAGAGAGAGAGAGAGAGTATGCACAAGGCAAGTGAACAAAATGGTGACAAAGTCAACTTCTACATTTTTTTTTTAATGACACCAGCTAGAGCTTTCCTTCCAACTTTTATTAGCCTTGCAAAAGAATATTCCTTGGGCAGTGTGTGCCCTCGTGGGTTACCATGTTTCTACCCACACAAGTAAATACATAAAAGCAGAGCAGCCATTATTAATTGAAAGACTTTAGAAGTGTTTCTCAGCTGCAGGCAGACCAGTAAGCCTGCCTGGGTCCTGGCTCTCGTTTCCATGGATGCTTCTGAGCGCGCTCTGTGCCGTCTGCGCTATCTCTGCCTTACATGGATCATTTTCCCTCGTGTCCAGATGATGTGCCAATTACTCCCAAATTACATGCGTTTATGTGGATGCGAGCGGCTGACGGCGGCCTGATAAATTCTGTTTACCGCGGCGACGAGCCTCCTGGGCGGCCGCGGCTAGACCCCGAGGGACGGGGTGGTGGTGGTGGTGGTGGAGGGGACTGGGGTGAGGAGCCAAGCGAGGGGCCGTTGTGAATGGACGTGAGATCGGGGGCGGGAGCTGGATGGGGGCGTATTTGGAGCAGATGGGAACAGTGTGGAATATGTGTTTATTTGCAGGCAAATTTGTTTCGAGTGGCACAGGATGAGTTAGAGAGCGTCTCCTGTAATGCCTCCGTGGCAAAGCGAAGCCAAGTGCTTTGTCAGTGTCAAGAAACAATGATAGGAGACATAGCAGCAGCAAAAATACTGTGGGCTGTACCGTCTCTTGAGGTGCTTTTGAGGTCACCAATTCAATTCCATTGAAACCCATTTTCACAATGCAGACATTGGTTAAGCTTCAATATTACCACGCACTGAGTTTTTTTTTTCCCTTCTCTTGCAGCATTAACTGCTAGCATCTGAGAACCATCCAACCATCCCCACCTTAATTACACCAGTGTTGTGGAGCTGACACTTCGCTGTATGGCCAACTGAGAGACCAGGCTAGGCTTCCACACTTGATCGTACAGAGTTGAAATGGAGAGAGACATCAGCGATAGACTTCATGACTCAGGACTTTAGGAGCTAGACAGAAAAGCGTTCATTAGCTTAGCAACACTAGCAGCTTCCAAGTGATCAGATCTTGACTGAGAACACCCACACAGCCCCTCAAGCGAACGATTCTTATGGCCAACAACCCAGGAGGGCCTTAAATGATCAGTAGCCGCAGATTCCCCCAACTGTAATGATTAAACAAATTCTTCAACGGTCCGTGTTTTTGTTTTGTTGTTGTTTTTTTTTGCTTTTCTCCCAACAGACTGAGAGTGTTGTTCACACTGAGTGAATCAGATCGCAATTAATCAAGTTACATGTTGAGATTTCTCACAACAGAATAGTTCATAAAAATAACTGTGAAAGTTGTTTCACAGTTTCTGTACAATGCAGTATTCACTTTGGCCTTAGTCAATGGTTTGCTTATGGTCTAAACCCAGGAGGAGGGAACAGATATATTACTGATGTTGCTGTAAATGAATACACAGCACGGCCAACGACGGGTAAGATGTACATCATGAACAAGAAGATCCGGAAATGGAGGGTATCAGGTCAGTGGCTTATGTGAGGGTAGGAATGGATGAGGGGCAGGTTTGGACAGTGGGGTTTGGTGAGGGTGGGGCTTTTTGGATATCTGCTTCTCCGATTAGCCCTTGTTAGGTGTAGCTTTCTTTGCTAATACTGTAGAAAGTCGTTGACTTCTTCTTGTTATTTACATCGAGACGTCTGTTTATTGCTGTCTTGTCGAGCATCACTATCTCTGTGATCTGCTCAGTATCTGATTTCACTGTTCTCATTCACTTAGTCTCCATTATCCCCCTCCACCCCCCCACCCCATCTCCGTAACTGTGAATGTGTGTATAGGTGTGTGTGTGTGTGTGTGTGTGTGTCCTTGTGACGGTAAGAAGCCTCAGTGGAAATAGAAATGAACTGTGTTGTCTCTTCCCAGTTGTCCCAACAAAAGTCTGTGTTGGAGGGGGGGGGATGAGTGTAGAGAGAGAAAGTTCCTCTGTAAGGGGAAAAAAAGATGATGATACACTGTTTTTTATGATGCCGTAAGGATATTTGGCCTCACCATTCCACCGTGTATGCAGGCCAGCCACAGAAATGCATCTCGCATTTAATTTTTTTTTTTTTTCCCCTCAGCTCCTCACGTTTTCTCAAAATAATTAGGCTGGTCATGGGCAGTGCACAGCTTTCTGATAACGTTTCTAGAATGTTCCACCTACTGTGCCGTAACCAGCCCCCACCCTCTCTCTGACTTCCTCAGCCGCCACCACCTCATGATATGATTTTAACATAGAATTGCAGCTAGCACACCATTCAAATAGTGACCTAATTCTTCTCTGGCATGCACACACTGCTGAGGGAGCAAGAGAGGCGAACTCATCTTCTCACACAAAGGGACTTCTAGTTCTAATCATACCACGGTTTCATAAGAGCAGCTGCTAATGGTTCACTTTTTCACGTTTGCTCGGTTTAATGATGATAACACTTTCAACGCTTCGGTCTCACGGCCTCTATCGCTCTGACTCTCCACAGAAGAACTGAAGACTGGACGTAATGTTGTTTTTTTTTTTTTTATTTAACACCAGAATCGAAACTCCCCCTGGCTTTTGCTCGCGTATGTCATTCAAGACTCAAAGAAAGTTGCGTGACCACCGAATCTTTCTCCTGACGGATTGCCGTTGATGGCAGTGCATCTTTTGTGACGGGTGATTCTAACTCACCTTAATGGCACCCTCAGACGGGGTACGTTTGTTCACACAACACTGAGGCGTGCAGTGGGGTCCTGCTTGTTTCCGTGGCTACGGGGAGTTGAGACTTCCACTTGCCGAGGCCTCTCTACAAAACGACTCAGGTCTCCCCATCAAGACCCCCGCCCGCCTCCACCACCTTTCCCCAAAGTCATATCCTGTTGTTGACACACCTCTGTTTCGCACTGTCGTTATTCCCGATTTCATAGTCCTGGCTAGCGTCTCCCAGCCAAGGTACAACATTCACTGCAGTAATACACGCCGGACTCTCCAAGGTGGCAATCAGCCACACTCCAAACCCTCTGTGAAATGGCTGACTTCGTCAATAGAAAGCCCATTGTTCTGCCAGAGTGAGGCTGAATGGCTTTCTTTCATTCTCCTCTGGAGATGACTTCCTTTCAGAAGTGTGGGCTTTGATTTGCTGTAATTATCCTCAGCATTATTTGTAGACTTAAGACGGTATCCTGTGCGCCGAGGTGGAAATGCATTTTGTGGGAAGAATATTTGTGTCCTTCTCATTATTTTTTAAGCAGCTTTCATCTATTTTTCCCTTTTGTTTTTTTGTTGTTGTTGTTATTTGGTTTTTTTTCTTCTTCTTTTTTTCAAATGATAAGATGGTTTCGATTCTCAGGGAGCGGTAGAATGTTTTACAGATGCTGGATTTGAGCAGGAATTGTGCGCATTAAAAACAGTATTGTATGTTGGTTTAAGGTTGCTGTCACTATGAAATATGAATTAAAAAGTGCATCATATGGAAGCAGACATGACTTCATATTTGTATATCAGATATGCATATCACTGTGTCCGTCTCCCTTTCCAACAACCGCCTGGTTTCAGTTACAGTGGAAACACACTGTGGCAGCAGGGCCCTGAACTGAAGCACAAGCCAATATGTTAGCCGTATACTCAGACTGGCACACCAACATGGTCCTCATATGTTACCAGAAGTGACACAATGATAGAATACCAGTGAATATCAGCATAGCTAGCAGGCTGATAAAACATTCCAAACCATTCGCTCACTTCCAGCTTAGTAACACTGTTATAACACTTAGTAACACTGTTATAACACTTAGTAACACTGTTATAACACTTAGTAACACTGTTATGTTTTTTTTTTTAAGTACAAAATGCATTGATGCCATGGTCTTCCCTTGTTTCTTGCAGCTAAGGTTCCCCCAGCACAAATGGTGGGATACAGCCCACAAAAGAAGAGAGTCAGCTTAGCAAACATGAGCACAGATGCCTTCAAACTGCAAGGTAAGCTCCCTGGGCTTTGCCCCAAATCTGCCTCCAAGCCCATGTTAATAAATGTTTTACTGGGCTGGTGTCTCCAAACCTTCAGTGCACATGGGCTTATCAGTTCATTTTCTATGGGCGAGTAGAGTCTTATCTAAAAGAATTATATGTATACTATCTTAACTAGTTAGCGAACCAAAAAAATGCATGGTCTACTCCCAGCATGCAATTATATGGTCATATCTGAATTAACTGAGATTTTATCATAGTTTTAAATAAGACATACTCTCAATTTGCCGTATTTTTGGATTACTGTGCACTACTGAGATTTATGGCATCATGATTTATCAGGCCCAGAATATGGGCCAGAATGATTTATCTTGTGATTCTGTTAAGTTGATTTAAGACAGTTGTTTGTGTTTACCTTTAACACGTAAATCAACATTACTTTACCAAATTAGTGTCCGATCCTTATTCTTGTTCGTATGGAGTACTGGTATGCCCTACATGTTGGTTTGCCTGTAGTCTAGCTCAGTCTAGAACATAATATCTACTTTCTTTACATACTACATCTGGAGGTAGGGAGACAAGCAAACCAAATCAAAAGCCATTTGAAAGGAAATTACAACAGAGGCGAGTTATTTTTAGTCCACGTTTTCTTAATTAGCATGACGAGTGCAATCAGATATGGTATGTATGTTTGCGCGTGTCTGCGTGCGTGCGTGTGTTTGTGTGTGTGTGTGTATGTGTGTGCGCGTGTGTGTGCGCGCGCGTGCGCCACATGTCTACCGTGCAATATGCAGCCATCCACTTCCGTCCCTTCTGCTTTAGCCTATGATCGTAGCACTGGTGGACACATTCATTTCTTTTACCCTGATATTGTATTTACTCAATCATGCACGAGTTACCTAATATTCTAATATCCGCGTGGCCGCCTGTGGCACTTCTTTGAGGAACTGCTATTGTCGCTGTACATGCCTTTGTCACCATAACTCCACAAATGATTTCGCGTATTATGAAATACATCCTGCTTAAATCTCATGTCTTTGGCTCAGCATTGAATCATTACGTGCACAGGTGCCCCATATACGTTTTCGTTATTTGCTTGTAGAATATCATGAAATGTATGCGGTCGATGTCCCAGAAGTTCGCGAATATTATTGCGTGAATTGTGACTTGTAATGTTCCCTAGGGTATCGTTTCTGCTGAATATATATAAGCTTCAACCCGGTCTGACGGACAGTTGTTTTCCTTTAGACTGAAAAAATGCGTTCGATTATTTTCAACATAAAAAGTCCACATAATATTCCTACCGAAGACAGGATTAACTGACTTGGCAAATTAAGTGTTCCTCGTGAGTAGCCCATAACAGTGGGATACATTTCAGAAGTTGGCGTTAGTCAGCGTAGACTATTGCCTTGTGCTTTGTTTTGACTGTCTACAGACGTTTTGTTTTTGTTTTCTGTGGTCGTGTTTCATATACATGAAATGTTGACACCGTACACTTAGTCACCTGCTGCTTCTTGCTGTTTGTGTGAAAAAAACATTATCTATCGAAAACGGATACAACTAATCGTGCTGTGGCGACGATTTTCCATTACAGCCAAGTCAGTTTTGATAATTGAGCCCAAACTGCTCGCGATGCGTACAGCCGAACTGTCAAATCAAGAACGGGGTTGAATAAGCGGAGTCTACGCTCAAACGGCAAATCTATATGCTATAGGATAACATAAATAAGAAACATGTCTCTGTTACTGCTTCAACACCTGTCAAGCTACACACGTAAATGAGACAGAATACTTCTCGCTCTAGTGAAGTAGGAACAAGACCGCTTTCCGTGGTATGCGCATCACCCATGGGACAAGTAAAAACGACTCGGGATCACGATGTTACCGAACGCATGTCGACGCGGTTCTCATAGATCGTGCGTTTTTTCCCCTAAGCATATTAGAAAATCTGCGATAGATTTTCTTAGCAATATAGCCTACGGTGACTGTTTACCTCGCTGAACGCAAGTAATTAAGGATTAAGAGCTTTTCTTAAGCAGACCCAATCTAGTAATTACACTGATACGCAGCAAAAAAAAAAACAATTCGACCTCAGTGTAGTAGCATACGATCTATAGTCCCCATAGCTAAAGCATGACCGTTATGTTTGAATAGAGCAGATAACCTGCCTACTTTAAATATTAGCCTAGTTGTTTTAAATGAAACTTGTCTCAGCTGAAGCATGATAATATAGTGGGCTGCTTTTTTTCACTTCCAATCAAAATCTACTCCATGATTTAAAATCTGCGTTGCAAATTGTCGGAGACGTCTAATATCAAAGCATGTAGTTAAGACTGAGCGGCTTTATAGTTGGTGGAAGATTTACTATGCGCGTGCCAGACCCCGCCTGCTTTACAGTACGTCATTGGCGAGTAGCAGCAAAGGGGAGTCACTCCCCTGCCTACTTTTAATAGCTTTGTCATGTGATGGAAAGCAGTTGTAAGACAGGTGCCCTCAGTTCATTCTCAGTAAGGGGCACTTCCCTGTATGAGAGCAATCTGGAACGGTTGGATTTTCTCATTTCCCCTTAATTTCTTTTTTATTTTTTCGTACCGTCATTCAGTGGCTGGATGGCGTGGGACAGGTGCAACCAGGATTCGGTGTGGAGAGAACTAGAGGTGAGAATTATTGTGAAACTTGATTATCTGCATCGGAACTAAATTTTGGGAAAGGTGGATCGTATAGTACGTTCTGCACCGGTCTGACTGCTTAAAATTCACTTTCCGTTATGTGAAGTCGCCGCTATCCGATAACCTGGGCAAAGGATACGGGAGCTCCAAATGCACGGGAATATACCAGGTCGTGAGAGAAAGGCTGGTATTTCAGCAGAATTGCTGTTTTTTTTCCTATCTGGTATATTTTTTATCCGATGGTAGCCTGTGCTTTTGCAAGCAGGGCAGGAGGTGAGCGGCGCCGGTCTACTTAGGACGTCTTGTCGTCGGAAATTGTGTTTACATGCCAGTGGAAGTGTTTCCAGTCACGGAGTGCGCTCGGTCTAACGCTGACGATGAGACAGGTATCTGTTCGAATCAGAGCTTAGAGACACTGGCGATGTGGTGGAATTACTGATATGTATCCGCGTCAGGTATTGTACATTGCAACTTTTTTCGGTTTTTAGCTTTTATTGGACTAGAAAGGTCCATACGTTACTATAGCTTTGCACAGAGTGAGCATTTTGTGTGCGCTGGCATAACTGTCGATTCACAATTGGCTACCTTATATTTGATGGCAAGGAGAGACTTTGAGACATCGTACCGTGGGTTGATATAAGTCGGATCTTCGCCTGAGTAGAACTGATTAAGATTTACAAGTAGGCATCAAATGAATAAAACGCGTTACGCAAATTATTCAGACAATCTTGCCAGCGTTGTTAATAAAGGGCAGTATTGTAATTTAATCATATCTAAGTACTGTCATTTTATATAAATTGCATATAAGCCTCGATTTTGTTATTTTGCTAGTGTTTTTAATTATCGGAAGTTAAAATCTTTTTTCCCAACCGTTTTTGCCAATAGCCTTTCTTCCAGCGCTTGAGTGAAATGGTGAGATTACACTTTATGATCGCGCCGCTATATTTCTAATGTGGATTATTGATAGTCTGCTGTCATTTGGCCAGGGCCGGACAGAAAGCGACTCGGTTATGTGGGTATGTATGTATGTATGTATGTATGTATGTATGTGTATAT
>JAOXYF010000017.1:3759458-3772659 GCA_028565775.1 Sternarchorhynchus goeldii
TTGGCTCGCTTGTTCATTTATTCATTTGCTTACTGGACCAGTAAAATATGTTACTATTGAAGTAATATGTAACACTTCAATTATTCATAACAGAGATGGCTCAAGGCTGAGGTTCGATATCGATTTTCTTACCCTATGTATAGTCTTTGTATCTTACATTACTTGTGTTGCTTTTTTGAGCGCGGTGTATTTAATATTTCAAAACGTTCGTATGTAAACAGTCTTGGCATAGGAGCATAAACCTAACACAGAACATTTGACGAATTGGTGCTCGCCGATAGTCCTCTAGTTCTAATCACCTAAGCATAGACCGTCCTCGCAGGTGCAGTTGTCTATACTTACCGTAAACCAACATCGCAGCAGCGCACTCTTAATCTTTCTCCCGGTCTCTGTCCCTCTCTACCTCTCGACCACTCTCTCTCTCTCTCTCTCTCTCTCTCTCTCTCTCTCTCTCTCTCTCTCTCTCTCTTTCTCTCTCTCTCTCTCTGAGATATTCTGTCAACCACCACCTGAGGAAGTCGACGGAGAGCGAAAACCATTTCTTTAGTTTTCGAAGCATTTGTTTTTAGATCTGCACCATCATTTTAATCTGCTTCATCTCTCATTTGAATCAGTGCTCCGCTGCAGCGCTACGGTAATGAATCTGTGTAGTTTTGCCTACTGCAGACAGATTTTTTTCCGTGGTAAATAAAAGCGATGTCATATAGCGCACGACGTTCTAGTACTAATCAAGTGTGACACATTGGCGGGAGTCCGACAGACTGTATGTTTCTTTTGCTCCTTGGTAACATGGCCGTGGGCCTTGTCCATGCCCTGAATCGAACTCTGGCGACATACTCTCGCGCCTCAGCTCTCGTGGGCAAGCATCTACCTTCAAGAAGCTCTTATAGACTGATTCCCCGCCCCCCTCAAGTCAACCATCCCTCTCTCTCTCTCTCGCTCTCTCTCTCTCTTTCTCTCTCTCTCAATCACAGACACATACTCGAGCACAGACACGCACGCACAGACACGCGCTCCCTCCCCCCTTTCCCAAATATGCACAAAAAGACGAAGCTTGCAGAAATAGCTCGTCATAGAAAAGGAAGAAAATAATAAGAGAGGCTGGGAATTGAGCAGCGTTATGTAGGCAATGTTAGGTTCTCATAAGTACAACTAAAAAGGGGCAAGGGTGACTGCAATACTGATGCAACTCGAGCGATTCGATTATACCCAACCATTTCCACTTTACGCCTGCTTCCTTAACGTTTTTAAGTTGCAGACACGACCTTCTTGGCTTTGATTCTTTTGACACATTTCTAACGTCATAACGTAGGCCTATGTAATGATACTGTTACACGATTTGGAGACTGACCAAATATTCCAGTGCCTGTATAATGACAACAACAACAACAATAATAATAATAATAATAGTGAATATGAAAAAATACGTGGTAAAATGTTATCGAAATTATCGACAATTAGATTGTCGAAATTATTTCAGAAATTTACACAGTGAATACCACCCGTTTGTACACTTAAAGTGCTATACAACCTCAGCTAGAAGTGAAGGTTGGCAGATTTAAAGTGTGTTGATCCCTGTGTTAGCAGTTCGATGAAGCCTGTAATTTGTGTGCGAGGAGCCACAGAGCAGCTGTCGTGCTGTTGAATATTGAGTCAGGCAGTGAACAGTCGAAATATTAATAGGTGGCTCTGTATAACAGTAAAGTCTTTTTCCAGCAGAAACAGAAAAAAACTAAAACGTTATCGCTATGCTTGTAAAACAGTGTGCTCAAAAATGGCCCAGCATCTATCTTCTCCATTTGCAGTGTGCTGCTTTGGTTGGGGAAGATCAGCCCCTTTGTCCTGATTTGCCCGAACTGGACCTTTCCGAGCTGGACGTCAGTGACCTGGACGCGGATAGCTTTCTGGGCGGACTCAAGTGGTACAGTGACCAATCAGAAATCATTTCCAGCCAGTATGGCAACGAGTCATCCAACCTGTTCGAGGTAAGGAGGGCCATTTTTTTCCCTGTGTACACTGTGGTTTTAAGGTATGGTTTTAAGCTGGACAGGTGCATTTTGGATTAGCCTGTGCCCTTAGTGCACTGTATTGAAGGCCTTGACTGAAACAGTGGGAAAGGATTCAGAGCTCAGCAGACCATGTCATCAGAGGAGGCGTCTGCCCATTGGATTCTCACACCCTAGTTTACAGTGATTAGAGATAACAGAAAAGTGTGCTGAATACTGGATATTTAAAGGCTGTAGTAGTTAATATTGGATAAATTGCTGCGCGTGAGCAGTAGGCATCGCCAAGAACAAAGTAAAACACTCCATACACACAATTTTATGAGATTGGTAAGGTTTTGTGATAAGCAGCCAACCTTTGCCTAGAACTTTAGCTTTGCCGTTCCCTTATGGATGTCTTATCAAATCTTTAACAGCTCACATACAAAAGCCTTTATGGTCAGACCTCTTATAACCTCACCATTAACTACTCAAGGGTTGTGATGGAATGTTACTGTTTTGCTTCTGACTGCAAAATGGAGGTGAGTGTGACCATGTCCAGACATCATCTGTGGGCTAACGCCTGTAGTGAGGTGCACAACCGTTCCCTCACTGGTGCTGTACTTTCATACCGCGGTGGATCGTTCAGAGTTAGCAGGGCAACTCGTTGTTTTCACGCAGGGTTTGAAAACTCTCGGCCCTAGAAGTATCCATAGCTACTAAATCACACGTGTCAGGTCTCTAAATCACACGTGTCAGACCTCTAAATCACACGTGTCAGGCCTCTAGACCAGCTCAGGCCCATTTCAGTGCTGTCATGTTGCTGGAAGAGTCGGGGGGGAGGGGGGGTTGTGGGGGATAGAGCTGTGCACTTGTTTCTCGACTACAACGTTGCCATCACTCACGCAGGAAGCAAAGTCCAGAGGAAAAGAAACGTGGCAGCTAAAAGAGAGCGGCCCAGGCCTGTGTGAACCGGATAGCTCGTTATGCCTTATCTGTCGAGATAGGCGCCCTGCGGAGTGTGTTTTTGTGTGTGCGTGTGTGTGTATATGTGGGGGGGGGGTTCGATAACTCTGCTTTTCGTCAGCGGAGGTGTGCTCCTGACCAACCAGTGGTTTTGCTCAAACTCGTGGCTGTTTGTAAGTGCTGAGAGCCTGTGTGACTAGGATGCCCTGAGAAGGGGAGAAGAGGAGTGATGGAAAGACAAAAATACCTGTGTGTGTGTGTGTGTTATGTCTTTCTTGAAGTAAGTATCAGCGTCGGGGGTCATGCAGGGGCTAACAAACCATTTGCAAACACTGCAGGTTGTGTGTGGGTGTGTGTTGTTGTGTGCGCACATGCTTGTGTGTACATGTCTGTGTGCTGGAGAGCATGATAAGGGGGGAAAAAAAATTACTGTTCATCTCAACAAACCTATAAAAAGAATACAAAAATGCCATTTTGCTTGAGCTTATTTAAAATACTAATATTTTCCACTAACTGTGGTGAAGTGTCTGCTCTCGTATTCTTAGCTGTTATTAGGGAGGGAGGAAGGTTCGAATTTCCCCAGGTCAGCCCTGACTTTGGCCAGGGGCTACCGGTAGGGCCCTCCAGCAGTCACTGGGTGTACAGGTGCCAGCACTGGTCTGTGCGGGGCCACTACAGCGATATGTTAATAGACAGGTTAATGAATGTCCAGCTCTTGTGTAAAGCGACTTGGGGAAATTTTGTCATCCTTCCCTCTTGCTTCCATACAGACCCCTGGCAGTGTTGGTTTAACCCACATGACTGCAGTGTAGTTAATAGGTGGCCCGTCTACTCTAAACTCAGGCGCTCATACTTTCTCGCACGTGCTTTATCGGAGACTCTCGCTTTCTTTCTCTCTCTCTCTCTCTCTCTCTCTCTGTCTCTCTCCCTCTTTTTTTGTCTCTCTCTAAACCTCTCACCCTTTTTCTCTCTTCCTCCCCCTCACAGAGCACACGCGCCCTCACAGCCAGCTTCAGGCCTTTGTCATGAATCAGATTCGGCGGAGTTATTTCTTTCATGTCTTGCTCTTTTCTGACATTTTTTACATCGTGTCCCATTATTACAGGGCGGCGCGGGGCAGCCTAGCAGGCAGATGAGGCTGGGAGACGGCAGAGCAGGGCAGTGCAGCCTAGCGACTGTGTGTGACGTGACAGCTAATGCCCCTCAGTGCCAGCTCAGCCCCGCGGTTATCAGGGCCGTCTCTGGGGCCAGAATGTTCCGGAGTGGAGGGGGGGGGGGTTGTTGAGGGCCACCAGCCTTCCTGTTCCAGGGAGAGTTCTCTCAGGCAGGGCTAGGCTGTCACCAGCAGTGCCTCTACCAGGAAAGGACAGAAGGTTAGCACCACTCACGCTAACACAAACCATTTTTAAAAAAAATTTAATTCAGCTCGTTCCTGATGGATATGTTCATTTAATTTGCTGCTTGCTGTTCTGTATGTTCCGCACATTTACATCAATGTGGAATATTGCGTCATGACATCATAACAATGTTGATGTTACATCATGTCAGACAGATTTTATGCATTTTGGGGGGCGGTACTTCAACAGACAGGTTTTATAGCATCTTCCCATGCAGCCTAGTTCAACTACACCTGTGCGATTATTCACCAAATATCAATAGACATGGTGTGGACAGAGTGGTGAGAGTCAGCCATGAATACATTCCCTATGCTAAATGTGTAGAACTCACAGAAACTTCTTTTCTCTTCTGCTGTTATTTATAAGTCTAGTAATGTGAAAGTCACTCGCAGAGCTAGTCTCTAGTCTATAAATATTAGTTTAAAAAGAGGTGTGCAAATCTTCAGGTAGAGAGACAAAAAAAAGAAGCTAATGTTTACAGTAACCAGTGACGGTAACCAAAGAGCAAAAATTCTCAGGAATGAAAGAATCTGCACTTCAGCTAGGGGGCAGGTTTGATGATTAACTGGCAAGGGGGGAAGTGGGGGGGGAGGGGGGCTTGAAACTGTTTGCATCTGACTTGTTTGAATAGCAGCTTTGACGCGAGCAGAGAACGTCAGCGTTCTGACCAGCGTGGAGCAAAAACACAGCTCTGCAGGCCATCTATACGCAGGACGCCAGTACCTTGAACATCTATTTATTCCTCCTCAAATATAGAACTTCCGTTAATTTCGTTCACAAGCTCAAACGTGCCAGAGGCTGTGCCCGCACCCGTCTGAGCCGTGCGCCAGGGTGGCACGCTGTGCCCGGAACGCGCCACCTGCCTTACGAGTGCCCGCGAGACGCTGCTCGTGGCAGGCAAGTCAGTCACCCTCGTGAGCCAGCCGACCGAAACCTGCCACGCTGGCAGTCCTTGCTTTGTGACTGCAGGCTGAAGTATGATCTCTGTGGACAACGTGTGGAATGGAGCACTCTTCCAGTTCCAAGAGACCACAGCAGTCTTTTATTTAGAGACCACTTGACACCTAGTCAAAAAAACCCAACAACAAACAAACAAAAAAAAATTTATTCTGCCCACAGACTGCGCTCCTGGATTAGGTCGCCCAGTGAGGACCTATTTCCACACACGAATGTACTGCCAGAAAACGTGTGGAATTGTGACTTGTACACAATGTAAGAGGGTCTGCCTTTTCAAAGTGAGGCATGGCTGGTGTCAGTTGATTGAGATTTTGATCACATATCGACCTGTCACTCTACACGTAGGGCGTTGGTGCCAGAGGGAGTGTGTGTGTGTGTGTGTGTGTGTGTGTGTGTGTAAGCACCCCTGCAAATTATTTGCTGAAGGAAAAGACTACAGAATATCGGATAGCACACATGCACACATATTCCCCCAGACAGTAGACTTCCTGCTTGTCTGCTAATTCATTGATCTATCACATAGACACATCTGCCCAGTCATACATCAAACAAAAAACAAAGAGTTTGATTGATTATTCCTTGCCTATGCTGCATTCCAGGATCAACAAGCATGCCCCCAGAACACCCCCCCCCCGCCACACACACACACACACACACACACACACACACACACGTGTTACCAGTGACTGCTGATGGCTGATGGCTTTGCATGTTTAATTTGCAAATTTATGCTGACATTTGAAGGCACAGCACTACTTCAGCTGCTGCAGTTCAGCTGGGCCGAACACATTATCATATTGTGCTGTATAATATGATGTCCTCAAGTGAACACTTATGGAACACACACACACACACACACACACATGCACGAACACACACACACGCACGCATGAACACACACACACACACATACATACACACAAAACTCAAACACACACTCCCTGCTTCTCTTCTGCATTTATAAGTGGCTCAGTCAGCCTACTCAGATACACTCGGTAAATCGCTGTATAGTTTGGTTGTGTTTAAAAGTGTCTGAAGTGACTGTGGGGTGGGGGGGGTGGGGGTTGTTTACAGTGTGGTGTCATCTCACCTCCAACAAGCTGTTGCCAGTTGCTCTGCTTTGGTCCAGCTGTTTTCTTCAAAGGAACTTGTGTAATTTAACCACTATTTGAGAGAGAATTTAATTTTAATCAAAGCACCAGAGCTTTTGGTTGAACATTGATGGTTTGTACATTGCAGACTACGCTAATTTATGCGAGAACGATTGTAGGCACATTTGGCAAGAGATGTTACGTTGAAGATTACGCCCAGACACACTGCTGCAAGTCCAAACACATTTGAGATACAGACATATTTCTGCAGAGACACACGCTTTACTGCAGGAACACACACATTACTACAGGTACAGACATAATACTGCAAGTACAGACACATTACTGCAGAGAAAGATGCATTACTGTAGGTACAGATGCATTACTACTGATACTGATATATTACAGCAGGTATTGACATATTACTTCAGCTATAGTTGTACACATTGCTGGTACAGATGCATTATTGCAGACACAGACGTTATGTTGCACATACAACATATTGTTGCAGGAAGAGACACTTTACTGCAGGAAGAGACACTTTACTGCAGAAACAGGCACTTTACTGCAGGTACAGACACTTTACTGCAGGTACAGACACTTTACTGCAAATACACACATTACTGCACTTTCCTGCAGGAACAGACACTTTACTGCAGGAAGAGACACTTTACTGCAGGTACAGACACATTTCTGCAGGTACAAACACTTTGCCGTAGGCACGTATTGTGTCTAGAGACATTATTGCCGGTACAGATACAATACTGCAGCAGACACAGCACTGCCAGTGTGTTAAAGCGTGCTAAATTAGCCCCTGTTCAATGCTTTGGGCGTTTTGAACCTGGCCACGTGTCTCAGCTTGTTGGCCTCTGCGCAGGCGAACGCCCTGGAGGCCAGGCGAACAGTTGGGGAGGAGACGTAGTCACAGGAAAATGTTTGCCAGGGAGTGAGGAAGGGTGGGGGAAAGAAACATAAGGGAGCATGGAGAGGAGGTGAGCAGAGGGGAGAGGAGAGGAGAGGAGAGGAGAGGAGAGGAGAGGAGAGGAGAGGAGAGGAGAGGAGAGGAGGTGAGCAGAGGGGAGAGGAGAGGAGAGGAGAGGAAGGGTGGGGGAAAGGAAATGCAAGGGAGTGTGGAGATGAGAAGAGAAGAGGAGGAGAGATGGGGAACATAGAGGATAAGAGAGGAGAGGAGAGAAAAGGAGGGAATGTATCACTTGCAGTCGGAAAATTGTACCCAAGGGGTATGTTTGGAAAAGAGAAACTTAACATCTTAACATCTTATGGGTGTTGCTTGGCTCTCTGCACATGTCCCTCACTCTCTCTCTCTCTCCCTCCTCTCTCTCTCTCCTTGTTTTTTCTCTTCCTCCCTCTCCCTCACCTCGCTTGCTTTTCCATTTCCTCTCCATATTTTGCTCTTCTTCTGCCTCTGGTTCCCTCTCTCTCTCTCTCTCTCTCTCTCTCTCTCTCTCTCTCTGTCTCTCTCTCTCTCTCTCCTCCAGCACGTTCCTCCTTGGTGCTATGCTCCACATGCCCAGCCTCTCGCCGTGTCTCCTGTGGCCCACGCTGCTCTGGAGGTGGGGCCTGATTCAGGATCAGCTGTAAGGAGCTTTAGGGGGGAAGCTAAGGCTAACGCTAGCTCACTTTATCGCATACAGCACATTGTTGTTATGAGCTGAAACGGACTTAACAGTGAGGAAAGAGACACTTGCTGAGCAAAAAATAAATAAATAGACATAAATAAATAAATAAATGAAAGAAAAGATAAAAGTCTAACTAGCACAGTTGCGCGCAGCTAACTTTGATAACTTGAAGCCAAAACAAATCTCAATTATGGTGAGCGCTGCATATTGTTTAGGTGCGATGAAGTTACAACCATGTAAGAAGTGGCAGGAGCGATTAGCACTGTAGCATGTTTGTGTAGCTCAGCCAAAGGGCTCGCATGCAGCCTGTGGTCCTGCGCAGAAACGGAGAGGCTGCTGCAGTACGTCTTAGTGGGAATCCAGAGGGAGAGGGTCACCGACTCCAAACTACAACTGGGTCGACTGAAAAGGATGAGAAGCACCAGTGGAAGGATCCAGAAAAAAAGAGAGAAAGAATGAATGGGTAGATGATAATAAACGGATGTGTGATTGAATCAGTGTTTTTGAAAAAGCCCCAAGCGGGGTAACTACACTGTGACTAACCATGAAGTCGTCACAGACTTTTAAATCTAATGTGTGTGTGTGTGTGTGTGTGTGTGTGTGTGTGTGTGTATCCATGATCAGCAGTGTTTACCAACACTTTAGATGTGAATCTTAATCATCATGTACTGCTTTCATGCTGGTGTATTACCACAAGTGTGTGTGTGTGTGTGTGTGTGTGTGTGTGTGTGTATGTGTGTGTGTGTGTGTGTGTGTGTGTGTGCGTGCCACCCTGGCATTTGTCTGCTTATAAAAAGCTTTGCTGCAGTCCAGGGGACACACTGTTCTGTGGCGTAAGTTTCAGTTGACCGGCCCACTATTTGAGTCTAAGGGCTGAAGCTGTATGTCTCTCTATGACATTGAGACCAGTACCTTCATTCACATTTTATTCGTGTAAATTCAGTTCCTCCTTATAGAAAATGTTAAAGTGGCTATTTTAACTCGCTCATCTGAACCGTTCTTCGAGAAATTGGCACAGGAATAAATAGCTCGAACAGCACGGGGCAGACAGCTAAACTTATAAATACAACCCCAGGGGTACCGGAGGATTTAGGGTTCGCACCTGTAAACAGTTCGGTTCAGTTCCGCGCTGTTCAATTATACATGGGCTACACAGACAACATGCGTGCTCTGCAAACGACATGCAGCCTTTCCACCCGCAGGTGCATGCACGATTCGGAGATGTGTGCGTGTCCCCGGCAGCTCTTCGGCTTTAGCGCTAGCGGAGCATTATCGCTAGCAGGGCATTAGCGCTAGCAGGGCATTAGCGCTAGCTGCGTTTGCGAGTAGCAGGGGTGAAGTAGCATGGGCTGTTTTTAGCTGGGGATGGGTAATCTCTTTTAAGAGCTTTTTCGGTGCCCGGTGCTCTCTAACCTGGCCGGAAACACTAAACCAATCACAGGCGTCTCTCACTCGGGCGGAGAAACAGGAGAGAGAGGGAGAGCACCTCTGCGCTGACGTTACGTAATTGTTCATCCCACTGATAAGAGGAACTTTGGGTATGTGATTGCAGAAATACTGCTGGTCTCTGGATGAGCAGCAGCTGGAGGGTTGGAGGGGGAGGGGAGGGGTGCAGCGTAGCAAGAAGGCGAGATTCCAATTCGGGCTTTTGCTTGGTTAAGAGACAGTGAGTGCTTTGAGGCGGTCGAGTGTTTTGAGGTGGTAATAATGAACATTTTAGCATTCGACTCACAGCAAACTGCATCCATCTGTGCAAAAGCCTCCAAACCATCTCGACAGAAGATGAATCGTCCGTTTCTGGGAAAAACCATCATCATCTCTTCCCGATGGAGGTAGAGAGGTCCCGCTTACCTGATCGAGCCGGGCTGAAGTGGCCCACAACTTTCTGATGCCAGTCACTGCCGACAGATTGACTAATGAAGTGTTCGCATCTGTTAGAGCAGTGTATCCTTGTCACTGAGGACAGTGATAGGGAGATTTCGTATTCTTTCTTCCAGTGAAATCCAATCCAATCTTCCTTCCTGTTTTCTTGCCTAGCTATTGATTTCTGCTCCCTGTACAGGTTTTCCCTATTTAACCACACGTTAGATGGGTTTTCTGAGACCTCCTCCTATGTTTAACACCCACGTGTGGCCTAGCCAAAGTCTTACCCTTAGAAGGTCACAAAAGGAATGCAGGAAACACAAAGGAATAATCTCCTTACCAAGTCAGGGTCTGATAGAGCTTCCCTCAACGATACCCCAGGCCGTTTGAGAGAGAGAGCGAGAGAGAGAGAGATATGGAAGTCAAGGTAAAAAGATAATGCATTTATTTAGTAATCAGCAAATAGCTTTTATGCAGTGGGTTGTGGGTGCAGCGGTCCACTCTGATAAGATCATTTGTTTTCAGGTGTTTTTGGCTACTGTACTCTGCACCGAGTGTAAATTGAATAGCGTGACCTTTTCCCGCTGAATCAAATTGACTGCATTTCCACAAAGATTTGGTGGTTTCAATTACCATAAATTTTTGATATTGGGGATGTAACCTCTCCCCCTCGGCACAGATTCAAACGCGTGCACACACGTACACACACACTCGCATACACACAACCCTGCAAACTCAAGCAGCAGTTGAAGGAGGTGTTGCGGGAGGCAGGAGGGAGGGAGGGAGGGAGGGAGGGGCTTCAGTGACGCCCGCCCGCCCGCTCCACCGCTGTTGACGATAAACAGCAGGCTAACTGGCCTCAGCTCCGCCCCCCGAGCGGCCAAAAGGTCAGACGGGGGCTGTGGAGGCTAATGAAGAGAGGCCATGCAGGTGAACACAAACAAGCTATATACACAAAGCCACGTGCGACAGCATGGTGTAAATACACATACACCCACGCTTCTCCATACGTGCCAGCTCCACCTGCAAACTTCAATATTACCCCTTAACACACACACAAACAATCTCTCGCTCTCTTTTATACGGTATTCTCTCTCTCTCTCTCTCTCTCTCTCTCTCTCTCTCAGCTTGTTTGTACATTTTTCACAGCGTGCTCTGGAATGAAATGTGACATTCCCCTTTCACCAGCATGAGGTCAGTTTTGCATTCCCTTCCTCTCTAAACACATCAGTCCAGTTTCTCGGCGCTGAGGCCCTGTCCGCTCCGGTCCAGCGTGCGACTCACGTGCCTCCTCCAGCGTGCGCCTCACGTGCCTCCTCCAGCGTGCGCCTCACGTGCCTCCTCCTCGCCTCCTCGCAAAATACTGTGTTTTTCTTTTTTTTTCTTTTTTTGCCAGCGGGTTTTTTTTTTGTTTTTTTTTTTGCTCCACCGCGTCCATCGAAGTGTTTGATTTCAGTGAAAGGCTTCCGTGAGGTGACACGAAACTGCCGTCTCCACCTTCTGACGGCACAGCCGTGCCAGACGCAACAGAAGAGCTGTGATATGTTCAAGCATCCAAACATTACACTCTAATAGAACGGCGCTGGATCCAGACCACCCCCCCCCCCACACACACACACACCCCCCCACTTGACCATCTGTTGAGGAACTTTAATGCTACACATAAGATTAAGCAGCAGTTTTTCCACCTTACGTTAATTCTCTTCTCTTTCCTGCTTTCCATTTGGGTGCCGTTCCGTGCTGTTTAATCCGGCCAGCTCTGTTCCTTTCCTTTTTCTGTGCTCATTCTCATCTCTCTCTTTCTCTCTCTCTACCAGTCTTCCACTTCCTCTCTCATTCTCCCACCCTTTACTGCCCTCTTCATCCCTGGGGGTTGGGATGCTACTGTATGCCTGCTTGAGTAAACCCCAATGGAACCTGCTCTGCTTGCTGGAGATCTCCAGCTGGCGTCAGAGTAGGCGAGCGGCGCATGGTTGACCCCCTTGGGGGTTCTGGGGGCTTGGGCTCCTGCCTCCTGTTTACACCCTTACTGTAACAGGCTTCTTACTGTGGTTCCTCAGGAACTAAAGTAAATACATATGGAACGAGTTTATTTTTTTTCTTCTACCCACTTTAGGTGCTCAGTGTATGTGACTCGGTTCTGTCAGCTCCAGCAGTGTTTCGCTGAACCGCATCTCTCCGAAAGCGCTATTGACTCTTAATGGAGTACTCCAATAAGCGATCGCACCACTCGTCAATATGTTTGACCGGTGAGAATTACTCCACGCTTTACGACCGAGCTCCTTTTGCTCGCGATGGTCCAATCGGGGGCGAGGGAACGGCACCTGGCTTTCGCCGGGGCGGGTTTTTACCGTCCGAAGGGGAAAGGAGGCCACGCCCAGCCAGGTGGGGGAAGGAGGCGGGGCTGTCTTGCCGGGATGTCGGAGGACGTTATGAAAAGTTAATCCGCGTGGAAGCTCCGCACTGTGATCACTGCCTCTGGTCCTGCCATGCTTCAGTGGGCGGTTTGCGGGATCATTTGCAGGGGAAATGAGGTCTGAAATAGTGCTAGTGATTCCACTGGCCGAATCCTATTTTGTGGTTGACAGATGAATGCTGGGCCGTTCTTATATGTGCTCTGACATTATCTGGTAGGGGCATTAGAATATGATGGATAAGGTGAAATTACCAGGATTTTCTCTTTATTGTAGGTCCTGGGTGTGCTGTGTAGCACAGTTGTGCTCATAAACACTGTTTTGTACAATGATTGAAGAGCACACTCCTGATTTTGTATTTATCTTGCCCAAGCTCCTTTGCAGATCAAATTTCCCTGCCTTTTCTCTATTAATCTTGCAGCTCTGTTTCTGGCTTTGCTGCGACAACCTGGATAAGTGTTGCTGGGATGGCCAGACAGCGCCAGTGTGCGTCGTTCACGTGGTGCTTCGAAGTGATGTTGAATTATTTGCTCTGAAATCAGGAGGCAAACTAATCATGCAGAATGGCAATATTTGCTTAGCAGATCTAATGTGCTTTCTCGGGGTGTCCGAAACACAGGGACTCAATTCCTTGCACACACACTCATGTTTCTGGTTGTGTTTTGATTAGGCGGTCTGCCAAATTCCTTAACTTACTTTGATGTTTGCATGCGCGCACACACACACACACACACACACACCTTTGGGATGAATTAGAGTGGAGACTGAGAGCCAGGCCTTCTCGTCCAACATCAGTATTTGACCTCACAAATGAGTTTCTGGAAGAATGGTCAAAAATCCCCATAAACACACTCCTAAACCTTGTGGACAGCCTTCCCAGAAGAGTTGAAG
>JAOXYF010000017.1:3780317-3792696 GCA_028565775.1 Sternarchorhynchus goeldii
ATATATATATATTTATTAATAAACCATGTTGATAAAAGCTATAGGCAAAATGTAATTAAAGTCAAATGAAGTGAATGTCAGTTAAGGCTAAAACACAAGGCTTCAGCAGTTCTCTCGCTCCTCTCGTTCCTTCTCTCTCTCAGCGTAAATCATGCAGGTAATTATTTCAGTAGCCCCCATGCAGAGATTAATCATTCCAGGTCAATAAAAACAAAATGGCTGCCCTTTTCTTCCCCCAATGTGTCAGAATGAATAGGCCATTTGATATTCATTTACCACCTCGTAATGGCCCTCAATGCACAGATTTGACCTAGCCATGGGATTCAAGGTAACACGTTGTTTAGTAATTCACACATATAGGTATTATCTAATAGTGGGTTAAAGAAGGCACATAGGATTTTTATGTAATCTGTGGTTCTCTGGATCTCGTCCATTTTGACCTTGTTGGAAATACCACTTAACCTTGTGTTTATGTAAGAGTTAAAGGTTACAGTGGGTCTCCCCTCGAGCCACTAAAGTTGTGCTCAGAAATCATCAAGGGCCATTAATTTTCCTCTCTGTTTATTGCACATGTCTCCTAACCTGAGGCAAAATCCAGCTCCGGTTGTGCCAAATGCATATATACTACACAAACTCTCCCATTACATAACACAGATTTGGGATTAGATATTAGCATGAAGAAGCCATTAGGACAAGCACTTTGATGAAGTTTTTTCCAAGGATTAGTTGACCAGGATCCTATGCTGATTCTGGGTCCTGTGGTCTACCTTAAGATCTCCAGGATGAGATAATGTTAAGTTGCTCAGGATATTTCCTGTTACAGCTGATAAATTGGTAAGTGGTTAGTGTAAGGGTATCTGAGATGGTTTAATTAGAGTAAATGTCCACCTGAGCAGTACACCTGGTGAAATTTCTATTCTGGGGGTTCTGTGGCCAGGTTTTATTTATTTTTTTGAAGTTGAGGAAACTGGAATGTCAAATGCACACGTAGAAACATTGTTAACGGTTATGATGTACTAGAGAAAATGGTTAAGCTAGTCAAGGCTGGTTTGGAGAAAATGACATGAGGCAAGACACCTGCAGTACAGACAGTGAACAGGAGCTTTCACACTGCTCCCTAATCCCCTCCTCTCTAATAGATTTACTGTGGGCTACTGGTGTCTTTAATTATGGTATCTATAACAGCCAGGTCAGTCTGTGTGTCACTCCTCTCACGGCTTTCAGAGATTACCTCGGGGATCAGCTCCGTAAGCTTTCGGTAGTAATTCGTTCAGAGGTCCCTGTGCAATTCCCACCTGGATGGAAACAGATGAACAACCCCCCCCACCTGCCCCCTTCAGCTGTTTGATTGGTGTTCATGTATTTGTCACATCCATCACCTACTGAGTGGCATGTATTTATCTAATTCTGATTTATTCGTAAGGCAGTAATGGCTCTTAGTTTATAACCCTATGTGCATTGTTTTGCCCAGATGCTGTTTCACTGGTGCAGTTCAAACTGCCCTGGCACCTGCCCTCCTCCCCAATTTTCACAGATCGTTGTTTTGCCATAATGGTGCTTATAATGCAAGCGCCATGTTTTCGAAATACAGCACCAGCCATGCTGGTAATGCTACCACATACTTGTAATGGACAGGTGAACATAAACAATGCTAGAGGGTGGTTTAAGGAGAAAGAATGAGGTATTTCCTTTTGTTAAAATTCGAGTCTAAAATTTTGCCTCAAGTCTTGCTCAACTACTTAATAATCACATCTATAACAAACCGAGAAAGGATTGTCATGACAACAAAAGCAATGTCATGACAACAAAAGAGGCACAAGAGGCACCTTTCAGAAGGAATTCAGAACTATACGCTTTAGGAACTCAGACACAGGAAGTCAGACAAATATTCAGATGATTCCTAGAGAGGAAACACACAGGGAAGAGAGAAGCAGAGATGGAGAGAGAACTACGTTCAGTTGTTTGTGCAAGTGCATTAACAATGTCATAAAACGACACATCTCAGGATTTCTCATATAACTGCCATCTGGTGCCACATAAATCTGTCAGGAGTGCCGTGGTTCATGAGGAGAAAGCGCGGTAGCAGGAGGCGAGGAGAATAATAATACCTTCCCCAGCAGCCACCCGGCTCTCGTTCCAACCTCAAAGACATGCAGCTCATGTTTGTACCAAAGGAAGCCATCAACATGCTGGCATAGGTGGACTTAAATATAAGGACCGTCTCAGGCCTTGTTGAGGTTGATTGGACCAAAATGGTCAGTCTCTGTTACAAAGAAACCCTAGAACTCTGTGCGTGTCCTGTGTTTTGTTTTGGGGGTTTTTTTGCTAATGTAATATGGCTGTCTATCAGACTGATTTTTTTATTTCTAAAGAATGGGGTTGTCCAAGGTCAGTAGGAAATTAGGAGGAGTTACTCAAGCCCTTTCAGTGTGCCATCTGAGGTTTCATTAATCTGTCAATATTCCAATAAAATGCGGATCAGGATTAGAACCGAATGCAAAGGAATATTATAATCAAAGCTATTTGTGACAAGCCGACCAAGCGGATGGGGTCTGGGTAGTGACGTGTTGTAACCATAAACCAGCACTGTGAACTCATACCCTCTGTCTTTCCTGTTCTGCACAGGTCTGACACCACCAACCACGCCTCCTCACAAAGCCAGTCAAGAGAATCCTTTCAAAGTATCACTCAAAACCAAGCTGTCTTCATGTTCCTCTTCAGCCTTGACATGCAAGAGGGCCAAACTGAGCACTGGAGGCCCTTGCCCTCAACCAGCCAGTGGCCCAGACAGGAAGGGGCCCAAGCAGACTGAGCTCTACGCCCAGCTGAGCAAGGCAGCCATCGTCCTGCCTCTGGGAGGCTCGGAGGAGCGTCGGGCCAAGCGTCCCACGCCCCGCGTCTTTGGAGATCATGACTATTGCCAGTCCTCGAGCACAAAACGAGACAGTGGCTCCACTGTCCCCGCCGTCGCCGGGCCGGCGGGGGGCCAGCATGGGGAATGTAAAGACTCGGCCATGCCGCCCTCCTCTACCCCCGTGCCCTCTTCGTCTTCCAACTTCACCTCGTCTTCCTCTCTGGCCAGGCAGCTGCACAGTGGTGCCCCGTCAGTGGTCCAGGAGGTTTACCCGGACAAAGGGGCTAGGGGGCAGCACTGCAGCCCCGCGTCGGGTGTCGAAGCGTCCACGGAGCTCAACGGTTCTGCCGGCAGGAAGCCTCTGCGCGATCAAGACATACGGGATGAGCTCAACAAGCACTTTGGCAACCCCCAGCAGGCCTTCTTCAACGAGGTGGAGCAGAGAGGCTTCCGGCCAGTGGACGAGAGTGACTCGGGCGACGAGCGATACTCCCCTTTCGGGGGATACATGCACCCAGGCCTGGCCGACTTTGACGGGCTGGAGGCGGGAGGCGAGCACTTTCTCTGCCCGTGGGAAGGGACTCCTCTGGAGCTGCTCTTAGAGAGCTCGGCCTCCTGCTCCCCGTCCAGCAGCTCGCCGTCCCGGAGCTCCGTCTCGCCGCCCTCTGCTGCTCTGCCGTCTCCACGGTACCTCCGCTGGCCGCAGTCGGGCTCACGGTCCAGGTCTTCCTCTCGCCACAGACGCAGATCCCTGTCCAGATCCCCCTACTCGCGTTCACAGTCCCCGGACAGCCGCTCCCCCTCTTGGTAAGTACCAGCGGAGGGGTCTTACTTTGCTCTCGCTGACACTGTAGCCTGGACATGAACGCACACAGTTCACTAAAGGACATGTAAGGAAGAAAATCTGCTCCCTGGGCTGTCATGGGATAGACCCAGAACGAGAGTCTCTCAGCATGACCACTTAAGGCCAGACAGCTGACAGTGCACATCCTGAAGGAGAGAGACTTGTTACACACTGGACAAAGGGCCTTGGCGTCAGGAGGTAGAGGGGAAAATGCACATCAAGAGTTCTTGATCACGAAGTCTTGATTTAGCTTCTGTGAACCAGCTGAGCCATCAGCTGCACCCACTATATTTGCAATTGCAACATGTTAACATTAAATAAACTGATATAGCACGTACAAGTTTAACACAATTACTGTATGTGTTCATTTCTACGTAATTAACTCATTCTTCTCCGTAGGGGCTTTTTAATGTTGTCTTGATTGCACAAATGTATTGCAGTATATACCTTCAGTGAGTGTGTGCAAAGATCTCTAGTTCTGAAGACCTCTTCCCTTCTGTGTTCCACTGAATGGAAGATTAGGCTGTGTCCCTCACTGTTTGATGAGGCTTTGTTGTTTTTATTGGCAGCTGTTATTTTGGCTCATCAGCATTAGCCACTCGGGGCCCCTGGGAGATGAAAGCAGCAGAGCCTTTTAAAAGCCATTACATCATCACAGGAAAGCCAGGGAGAGAATATTTACAGTGCTGCCTTTGATTTTGCAACTGAGGATAGAGGGAGAGTGCAGAAAGAGGATTCTCCAAAAACCGGCATTTCCCAGGCATTCCTGGGGGTGGAGCGCTAGTCGGCTCCCGATTGCTTAGCGAACGACGCCACCTCGCAGGTTCACAGGACGTCCTCGGATTGGATAACTGCCGGTTTGTGTTTGGCTGATTTCCCCAAAAAATATCTTTTCATGGTCCGTTCCATGGATATATAGGTGGATAACTTCAAAGCAAACGTATCCAAACAAGATAGTCCAAACGGGAATTTTACACCAAACAGGAATTAAATACCCCCATCTGCAGTGGAAAACATATATAAAGACAGGTAGTTTTGAAACTTTGATAGTGTTTTAAGTGCAGTAGTATTGTCTGTTCTGGTAGGTGAGAGCAAACTTGCAGTTTGGAGCTGTTACCCTCATGAAGTACAGACTGTATATGTGCTGTGATGTTAAGACCCAGTACAGCCCATTTATCTTTCTAGTCCTAAAGGAGTGTAAGAGAGAGCCAGTATTTTATGGAAACTAGGTTACCTGTAGTATGTAGTCTTTACATGCTTACTTGTTATTCAACACGCAGGTCTCGTCACACTGTCGACAACAGCACTTTCAAATCCAGGAGTCACAGAAGCCCTCAATCCCAGTCACGCTCTGTTCTTGGTCGGAGGCCCAGGTAAACATCTAACAAAGCTTCTTTGCATCACTACAGTGCGAGCAGCCTCTCCTGCTCCTTTAAAGCCTGTTTTGCAAACGAGTTTCAGCCATTTGCAGATCAGACGAAAAGCTCCACTTCTGGGTACAAAGCTCAGTCTAAGCAGACAGTAATGGCACATGAAGCTGTGCTAACAGAGGCAGCTGCCCAATTCCTGACGTGACCCCTCAAGAGTCACACTTAAAGGAGCCAGGAGACATCTTAATAATGTGTTTACTTGTCTTCTTCACTCGGGGAAAAATAGTGGGGGGAGGGGGACACAATTTCCTCACACCACTGCTAGAGTGTTATATATATATATATATATATATATGGAACCAATGCTAGAACATATGGTAGGTGGATGATAGTTTTTGTGGCTTGTCTACCTGTGTCTAGGTACGACAGCTATGAAGAATACCAGCATGAACAGCTGAAGAGGGAGGAGTACCAGTGGAACCGCGAGAAGCGGGAGGGTGAGAGGTCCGAACAGAGGGACGGACAGTGGCAGCAAGCGATAGTGAGTGGAACTGCATGCCCTCGTTCAGTCTCGTTCCTTTTTTCGTCCGTTTTGCACGTCGTTCTTTATTCGCGGCCCCGGAGTCCCGCAGGCTCGACGCGTCCCTGTCCGGATCGCGCCTGCGCACGGCTCTGAACACGGCATCGTTCCCTCCTGAGCTCTCACCCAGCACCTGAGCGCTCGCCGAGCTGGAAGCCTGAATCTTTCGGACTACCTGTGTTTTTTTTACGCCTCCACGGCGTCTCAGAGTGGTGTCGGATCCTATTAATCACACCACCGGGTAAATACTATCGACTAGACAGCAGGGGTCGGGGGTGGTGTGTGTGTGTGTGTGTGTGTGTGTGAGTGTGTGTGTGGGGTGGGAGAATAATCATGTTAAGACAGCCCAAATCAAAGCAGCATAAACATGACTCAGATTTAAAGCAGGTATCTCTTTTAAATAGTTCCCTGAGACACAATATCAGGTTTTCCTTCCATTTATGCTTGACCAAGTTGTACGAGGAGACAGGCTTCCAACTTGGCTCAGAGCTTCACTGATAAAAGCTCACATCAAATTTTGCGGGTGTGATTTGGCCGTGCCATTATCTCCCACCCCCAGCTGCCCCCACCCACACCCAGTGTCGCACCCCCCCCCAACCCACCTCCCCTTCCCTTTTGTTCAGAAGGGAGATGATTCCAGGTAGCATAGGCCAAGCTGTCACAAGCTGTTGGGTGGACCAGAGGATGCAAGAGCCTCCAGGTGTCATCTTTGAAAACCTCTGCCACATTTATCAGCTGTCAGCAAATGAAACCACAAATTCAGCAAAACGCTTTTGTCTCTCGCACTAACATGACGGAGGAGGAGGAGACGGCGAGCGAACGGGGGAATAAAACAGAAAACAAATTCACACGCTCCGCTTATTTTGTAACGTCTTGCCTCGTCAGAAGAAAGAGTGGTGTCCTGACGGGCAAACCTGCGTCATGTGTCAGGGTGTACCACTAGCTTGGTGCCAGGCAATTGATTTACATGTGTAAGATACAGCAGGCCTCTGGATATGACTCTAAATTATAAGTATTTGTAGATTTTTCAGTGAGCATAATGACACGCAAGTGTTTGACTGCATAAATAAATAATGTCGGTAATACAAAAATAGCCTGCGGCTCGTACTGTGCTTTATGATTAGCAAACGAGAAATAAACGGCTCTGAATGTACATATTCGGCCCAATGAGGCCTATAAGCTCTGAGGCGTGACGTTGCGGTTCTCGTTCCTCCGTAAAACGGCGGGACAGTTGTTTTTGCCTGCATTTCTCACACACTTGGAGCTTTACCTTGGAGATTTGTAGGACTCAGCCAGTGCAGGACTGTTTGGCTGGTCCTTCCAGCTTCAAGACGACTCAGCTATTTTGTTTGGCTTTTTTTTTTTTTTTTTTTGCAATGAGGCAGGCAGCGTTAGAGCTGAGGCCCGAGTGCACGCTTCTCTGCTCAGAGGGACGAGAGGCACAGCAGCTCTGTATCTGTATCCGAATGAGCAGAGGCCGTTATTCCATAAAAGATCCATAAAAGAGGAAAAGATGAGTCCTGCTCTTTTTTTTTCCCCTCACTCTCTTTTATCTGACGTTCATACTTCTGTGGTCAGTGCTTAGCTGTCGTAAACTGGAACGTTCTAGATGAATTCTAGGGCTGTTCAGGACTGCCCCGATTGAATCTCACATCAGATAAGAGGAGGAGTTTAACTGTGTTGTACACACACACACACACACACACACAAAGAGAGAGACTCAAGGGATGGGGAGAGGGGGGGATAAGTCAAAGGAAACGAAGAGCCGTCCAATCACTCTCCGTCTAGCGCTTTTGCCCTTCCCACAGTGGTGAGTGTTAATTACAGTGGCGGAGGGAAGGTGGAGGAGCCGAGCTTTTCTAATCCCCCCCCCTCTGCCTTATCGTTAATGACCAGGAGGAGCGGCGGGTGCTGTACGTGGGACGGCTACGGGACGACAGCACGTGCTCCGAGCTCAAGAGCCGCTTTGAAGTCTTTGGCGAGATCGAGGAGTGCGCCGTCACCCTGAGGCCCAACGGGTAAGGCCTGGAGCAGGGGGTCCATGTCAGGTGGCGAAGAGGGTCAATTCCCATCTTAGTCTGAAAACTCATTATGCCTTGCCGTTTTCAGGTAAATAGAAGGGCAAACACAGATTCTGAACCGTCATAGCTAATCATACCATAGCTAGCTAGAAAGCTAGTTTATAGTCGAGCCAGACAAAACGCAGTCCCCGCTTGAATATGGGCTGTTATGAGCCCTAAATGAATAGCAAAATGTCACAGTTCTATTGATTCCTGTTTTTGCATTTATATGTAAACGGCAGATCGGAGTCCCCAGCCGCAGCCCTGACGCTTCGTTTTCTGTTTTCGCTGCAGGGACAATTTTGGCTTCATCACCTACCGCTACACCTGTGACGCCTTCGCGGCCCTTGAGAACGGCCACACCCTGCGCAGGCCCAACGAGCCTCAGTTTGAGCTCCGCTTCGGAAGACAAAAGCAATTCTGCCAATCGGATTACGCAGACTTGGGTGAGTCCCGCCCACCCACTCCACACCCCACACGCCATCCCTGAGTCATCACTCACGGAGAAAGGCTGTGTTTTCAAAGCAGGCGAAAATGCTTGTGATGCAAACAGGGCATGATTTTACCATATCCCCTCAAGCCTGGTATCTTTTACAATATCCCCTCAAAGCTGGTATCTTTTGCCATATCTCCTCAAAGCTGGTATCTTTTGCTGAGGCACTGAAGAGGGCATTTGGAGTTCAGGCAGCCACTCTGTTTCTGACCCCAGGATTGAGCTGTACCCCTATACGTCTTTTAGCTATAGTGGCATCTTGAGGAATGCGCAAGGTGCCTCATTACCAACACTATACCGCTTCTGACAGTTAATCAGCATAGTAGCAGTTCGGCGAGGTGAAGCCTTTGAAATGCCCCAGGGGGCGGTTTGATACTGTACACGCATGCATGCATTTTTCATGCTCTTGCCTCCCTGGGTGGTGGAAGGAGGGGTGTAAAACTGGAAGGAGAGGAGTGGAAGGCAAGGGCAAGACTCATCAGCCTGCTCTTCCCAAGCAGGGCTCTGTCTGCTACCAGCTGCTGGGGGGTGGGTGGGGTGGGGGTGGGGTTCGACAGAGGCTGGATCGCTGTGACACTGCCGCTGCACAGAGAAACAGGGGCAGGAGGTGAGGAGGGAGGGAGCGAAAGAGTGAGAGAGTGGGAAAGAGAGAGTGAGAGCAGAGAGGTTGAGGGTTCGCTGTGTCTTTGAGGGTCTGATTTAATCAGCTCCATCCCCATCTCTCCATATCTTACCTTTCCTCCATCTTCTAACTCTCTTTCTCTTGCTGTTTTTCTTTTGATTTTCAGTCCTCTCTTTTATATCTTTTCAGTTCCCCAGTTTCCACTCAGAATGAATCTCTCCCCTACTTGTCTGCCCCCAGCCCAGCCCAGCCCAGCCCAGCCCTGCCAATCCCCCTCCACATGTAATGCTTTTACAGTCTTATAGAGCGTTTTTGTTAGGTCTCAAGTATTTAAAGCTCTCCTTGTACAGTGTGTACTGTATCTGGCTCCTGATCCATGTCGTCTATAACTGTAGGCTTCACATTCCAGACACTACACACAGGAAGCAATCAGAGAAGAATAAGACTTGTGTAGACTAACTTTATTAGGGGTTAATATGAGTTCCTCAGGGAGCAGCTGAAGGACCTCTTCTGATCATAATGTCTATAATGGAAGAGTATAAAGAAAGAGCCAGCAATGATCTCCTTGACTAAAGGAGCAAGTATCTTATTTAGGGGATAAAAAGAAAATGTAAAGCAAGAGAACCCTAAGGAAATAGCAAACATACATGAGCTCTGGGAGATGCTGTTCATTAAAGGTAAACGGAAAATAATTTGCTCCCGTTATAGTTGAGAGAAGGAGGGGCTCTGGTGGTGAATTTAATAGTCAGTTTTCCACTATACATTGATTTTCTACAAAACGTGAGCTTAGAGATGCACTCTGGTAGAGGAGGGTTCACATCCACGTCCCTGATACCTGCGCCGGTCAAGAGCAGGAAGCTCTTTCCTTCAAATAATGAGCACATTACAGTGCATCTCAAAGGTTGAGGGTAAGGCCAAAGGTATTCAGATGGTAGATATAATATGTCCTCCAGAGTCGAGTTGGCATTTGTTACCTTAAGGGCCATATGGTGAGGCATTATGTTTAAGAGACTACCTCCACCTTGCAGAAAATGGGCAGGGAGACCTTCATTTCCGTCGTTCTTTGGAGAAAACAGAGGCTTTTGTGCTAAGTTTGCCCCAAACAGCAGAAACACTTCTAGACTAAGGATGGGGGTGGAGGTGGGGGGGTGTGACGGGGCGACTTGAATAATGCCACGCCCGAGCCGTGCCCTCCACTCACGCTCGGGGCCCGTCTCTCTGCTCTCCCCTCGTTGTTTTCTGAGACACTGTCCATTAGTTCTAAGTAGAGCGCAGGGGCATCTTTCATCCTTCAAGGTGCGCAATGTGACACAATCCTCCCTTTAGCCATAGTATTAGATCACAACTGGCATCTCCTGCCCGCCATGGTCATTCCCATTTCTCACACAGCCCAACCATGCCGCTGTGTGTGTGGGGGCCCCATTTGTGAGGCGGCCTGCCACCAGAGATAAGACGGCCTTATTTATTATCTCAGATAGCAATCATAATGCATGCCTTCTGCTGACTGGATTCTCAGTTTTGACACTGGCTTTGATGGGGCTGGTTTTTTTATTTA
Source organism: Sternarchorhynchus goeldii (assembly GCA_028565775.1). Classification (NCBI taxonomy): domain Eukaryota; kingdom Metazoa; phylum Chordata; class Actinopteri; order Gymnotiformes; family Apteronotidae; genus Sternarchorhynchus; species Sternarchorhynchus goeldii. Next base: position 3,790,696 of record JAOXYF010000017.1, read on the forward strand.
TTTATTTATTTATTTTTCAGGCATAGCCTAATTACTTAAACGGGCATTTTAGATAATCTACAGATCAAGAGATGTTTGTAAGATTACATCATGGGTAGAGGAGCACCAGGGTCTGCTGAACTTCAGGTCTTCACCTTGATTATGTGATTTTACAGCATTATCAAGCTTCTTGTAGCATTCAAGAAACGTACCAGCTACTGCTAGTAAATAAAACAAACAGATATGGAAAGAAGTCATATCGGGTTATTCAGCAGAGCTGAAATAACAGAGGTAAAATAGCAAGTTTAAAATGCAGTAAATGTCTGTGAGGCCATCTTCCCTGCCCCAGCACTGATGACAAATTCTGTCGATATCTCCTGCTTCTTTCAGACTCTCATTCTGACGACTTTGATCCAGCTTCCACTAAGAGCAAGTATGACTCTATGGATTTCGACAGCTTGTTGCGTGAGGCCCAGTGCTGCCTAAGAAGGTAACGAGCTCCACCACACCTGCTGGCTACCAAGGGAGGATCTGTGATACCTCACTGCTGTTCCTGTCCTCTGAACACGAGACTTCTAGAAGTTTTACACGTTAGAGCAAAGTCTATATAAAGACGGAGAGGAAATATATGAAAACGCATATATATAGAAAGATATATATGTATATCTAAAAGCAAAAGTTTACATGAACCTAGCTGCTGCAAAGCTGAGGTGAGACGTTACTTGTGGGGAGATCCGACGAACCTTTGGAGGAGTGCACAGACGTGTGCGTGCTGTGCTGCTGTTTGAGACAGTGATCTCCACAAGAATTTTCTCCACGCACTGTTCCAGTCTCAGCACTTTGAGGGTTGATGAGGTGCAGCGTGTTCAGTCTGTTTTTTTGATTTGATTCTTTTAACCTTTTTTATTTAACTTGGAATTTGGATGTGGTGTTACAATATTGTTAATAGTACAGGATAAATATCGAGATAATATTGTCTACATTCGGGGGAAATAATGTAGTCGGATATTTACAGATATTAAATGGAATATTTTTATTTTGTGTACATATCAAGGCAAAGTTCTTTATTTGTTACAGCTATGCACTGTAAAATGCAACCTTTTTAAGATGAAACTTTCTTAATTGAGAATGTTGATCTGTAGTCATTACAATGATGTTAATCAACATGGCAATGTGGTTAGGTAATGTGATATGATTGTAAAAATGTGTATGGAGATTGGTTGCTCAGTTGGGGAGGATGAGAACAGATTTGTTTTTCAAAGACTTTTGTTTTTAAACATCATTCTTCATGTCTCTTTTAGCTTTCTCCATACCTAGCCTATGTATGAAACATTTTAATATTTTTATGTCCATAACTGTATAAAACAAAAACCCTATTTTTTTTCTGAAGAAATCAAGCTTTGAATTATTTTCTCTGTGTACCAATCATTTTTTATTGTTCTCATTTTTAATAATCCACTTTCACTGAGAGCTGATTGCTCTCCCTCAAACACAGAGAAACTCCTGCTTATTTGTCATGAGGAAAATAGGTATTTATTTCAGTATTCCGATCAAAATATTTAAGGTTGCCATCAAATATGATGTGCTTTACAGATTTTGCTATTTATATTGTTATTTGATTCATTATTTAACATTCACTACGAAAGATGTACAAGTAAATGCTCGATGGAAATATCACTTTCTATGCCTTTCCGAAACAAAAACGTTCATAGAAACAAAAACGTTCAGACGATCGCTAGCAGACGCTGAACTGTGTTCAGAGTGCTCCAGAGTGGTATCTTTTTAAAAGGGATTTATTGTCAAGTGGCTCACAGTCATATCAGATCTTCACCTCCTGATTTTCTCTTCAGAAACACATAAAGCAATAAACTCATTTTGCAGGTATTTTTATTGTACCACAATGAATCTGTCTCGTTACTCCTCACACGCTTGGTTATGTGAATGCCAAACTAAAGTTTACAGTTTTTCTTTCCTGAATTTTTTAAAAAATCTTGTATTTGATGTAAAAAAAAAAAAAAATAT
>JAOXYF010000017.1:3825008-3839233 GCA_028565775.1 Sternarchorhynchus goeldii
CACCTCCCGTCAGAAACCAGCCGTGATTGATGCAGAGGGAGATGAGGTCATCTGGAGACACCATCCAAGTGGAGCGGGTGAGGAGGGTGGGAGGGGGGTGTAGCTGGTCGCAAACAGCAGCCCGGGAGGGAGGGGCGGAGCAGATGGGCTGATAAGATGGCCGGGTCACCCCGGCACTCCCAGGGGCCGAGGCCCTGGTGCAAACAGCCTGTCTCCACTGATAGATGTTTGTCAAGGAGCCCTGACCAGAAAACAGTGAGTAAAGGCTGACAATCATTTAAGGCTCTTGTATTTTGTGTGTGTGTGTGTGTGTGTGTGTGTGTGTGTGTGTGTGTTTGTTTTTTTTTTCTCTGCTCTTCCTCATTTTAGGGCAAGCAGGGTTGAGGCCACTCAACCACATGGATGATGGAGGAGGGAGGACAAATTCAGGAGATTTCAGAGGTGATTTAGGAGGGGAAGAGAGTATGAGAGGGTGGAGTGAGGAGCAGGTGGCCTCATGTTAGCCGAACTCATCTGGACACCATGACAACCCTCCCTCAAGTAACAGAGAGAGGAATAGAGCCATATTTAAAGCAACATGAGATCAGTTACTGTGTTTTTTTTTTTTTTAAATAGTTTTCATTGGTGCATTGTTTTGGTCATTAGTTCCTTGAGGAAGTTTTTTTTATACCTACTCCCAAAATGTATAGTGTTTATTGATAAAGAGCTCCTTAGCTGTTGCAAAGTGGTAAAACAGGTACACCATTTGATTTACGTTCATGGACGATCTTTATATTGTCCATGTTAAGCAGCTTGTCTTTGGTATAAAGTGTTCACTGCAGGCGCTGAAGCTCTGCGCTGACCCCCAACCCTGATTTCAGCTATGCATAGAAGTAAATTGTAACATAATTGCGTACATAACTCTTTCTTTCTCCTTCCTGTGTTTTTTTTTTATCAGGGAAACATAATTAATGGTGTCAAGGCCAAGAAACATGCTACAACTTTATGGATTTTTGATGGTAATCGGCCGGATTAATTATGTGATATATGTCCCTTGTTAAGGTAATCACACTGGGGTAAATACGATGCATGAACTTTGATAACGAACTGGCAGCCAGGCCCCCAGCCTCCTAAATCAATTGACTAGCCCAAATCACTCACGCCAGCACCAGTGAAGCATGCACGCTATCTTCGGTTCGCAGCAAGGCGAAGGGTTGCATATTTGGCGAGTGGCGAAATGGGGAAAATAATTACAATGATTACGACGATAATTCAGCACTGATGGCTTTGTAGGACGAGGCGATCGCCTAGACGACGCGCTCGAAACCTCTCGTCGGCCCGCCGCCCCCCGGCAACGTAGGTACGGCCCTGATGAGTGGACGCGTGTTTGATTCGTCAAGCTTTAGGTGACTGCCTAAATGAAGCAGGCATCTAAATGTAGAATCTTCTAGATCTAAATAGAGCAGCATTATGCGGTGGCTAACGAAGCGTGGGTCGCACGTGTATAGGACCGATCACGCTTCTGGAGAATGTGATGGGGAGGAACATGGCAGTTGCCACCAAGGGGTTTAGAAAAGTAAACAAGCTATTGGCCACCAAGCCCTAGAGAAGTTGCCCCTCCCTCCAACTCCACCTCCTCCCCCCACCCTGTAATAAGTGGTTGAGGACAGAGCAGAGGCGTGGGTCTCTCCCCTCATCCTATGGCATGATCCTTCTACCCCAAGCCCAGCAGGGGAGTGATTTATTCATTGAGGAGATGCTGTGTGTGTGTGTGTGTATGCGTGTGTGTGTGCAACGTGAGGGCCTCCGTGCCGCTCCAGTAAAAAGCCGTAAACAGGTTCCCTGCTGGGCTGCTGAATGGAAAACACCTCCTCCCAGGAACGCCATGTATCCCTCCACCCGCGTTAGTGCCAGCACAGAGACGCCCCCCCACCCCCACCTTACGCCAAGATGATGAGCTACGACCTGCCTCACGCTACGCACACTCGCGGGAGGTTTGGCCGACACGTATGTCGGAATGCGGGATGAGGAATTGATTTATCCCGCACCTCTTAACAAAATTAACACGCTCACCACCGACACCACCACACCTCGGAACAGTGGCCGCTCTGTCACGCGCATACACGCTTACGCATGGCTAGGAAGCGACCTGCTCACACTGATTGATCACTGTTGATACATGGGCTTGTGCACAGATTCTACAGGCACCAGGAATATGATGGGTCATAAATAAATGTTACACCATTGAAGCGTTTTTTTTGTTGTTGTTGTTGTTGTTGTTCAGTACCTGTTTGACATTTTAAAACTTGCAATAGACAAACAGGCAACTATGTATTAGGCAATTCACTTTGATGATCATTATGAATAAACAGATAGAGGAGTGTATTGTAGGTTTTAAGGATCTTCTTGTGCTCACGAAACGGCGCAGTCCTGCCTGCCGTTAAACCCATCAAGTCTCAACCCGAGATTCTGCTGCGGAATGAATCGCTGGCCGCTAGTCTAAAACGCTGGGTCTCGGTTGCCACGGCAGCTCCGAAGGCGAACAGCCCCTCGCGTCTGAAGTGAAAGCGAACTGACCTCTGTCGCATGAGACCAGGCGTGCAGAGGCCCTGCAGCCTCCGTTTGCCTCTCCGGATCGTTCCTCCGTGGGGACCTCGGCCCTTCCGCCCCAGCCTGTGCCAGCGTCCGTGCCCATTGTCCTGTATTAATAAGCTATCGACCCGTGCTGAAGGCCACCCTCCCCCTCCCGCCCGACCCCTCGAACCCCTGCTAACGCCGACCCGTATTGATGTACGAGCTGCAAAAAGCCGTAATGGATACGCAGAATCAGCGGGAGCCCCTGGGTATTTCAGGGGGCTGTTTTTATTTTCCGCTTCTCGTAAGACACCTTTTCAACAAGCGAGAGCCCGCGGGAAAAGGAGAAGTGTCGGCCAGATCGCCCCTGACATCGGTGCGCCCGGGTCTGCCGAGGGGGCCGCCTGTGTTTCTGATGTTCCACCTCATGCCCGCCAACATGATGGATTATTCGGTCTCCTGTCTCCAGCCATGCGTCTCGCCCTCACCGGATTGGAAGACACAAATGACATCAACCGTCAACACGGATCACGTTTTTGATCGTGTCTGTGTTTATATTTAGAGCCAGAGATATAAATGCAGAGTTGGTTTCTCTCAGCACTTTTGTTTTTTGTGGGGTTTTTTTTTTTCTCTGAGCAGCAGTTCGTCTGAAGAGAGTTCCAGCATGTTCTTTCTGTCAAGGTGACACCTGGAGCTTTGCTGTCTTGAGTGGGGGGTTTTGTTTTGTTTTTGGGGTTTTTTTTTTTTTCTCCCAGCATTCCAGCAGGGCCGTATCGTGCAGCGACGCACGGGTCCTTCTCTCCTGCAGCGTGACGACGGCTCCGGGGCCTCACGTGACGCCACGTGAGCCTCGTGAGAGTTGTTACGTTCCGCAGGTGCTGTCAGGAGCATGTTGACGGCACACGCGTTACCGAGGCCTGACACGTTGCCCGATGAGGATTCCCCGTGTCATTTTCCGTCCATCATGCAGATCATGCAAAACGTATCTGAGATGACGCCGTTTTGGTGAGCGCTCATCTTTTATAGCCGGCTGGCTTTGAGGTCAACGCCCCCCACCCCCACTCCTGCTGATTCGATATGAAACCCCACAAAAACCTTGAGGCGAAAACGGAACTTGTAAGACTTACATCTGCAGGTTCTGGAGAGCCAACAAACTCAACATGGAAATATAGCTTAATGGGGCCTGCATTATGAATGGAGTCTTTAAAGCGCATTTAAGAGAGCCGACGGTATTTCGGAGATCCTGCCGCAGACAGATGTGGTGTGAAGTGGAGGAGAGACAAGACCATTTGAAACCCTTCTCCACGGCCATGCCCAGTGCAAGGCGGGGGACGTTCAGGGGAGAGAGAGAGAGAGAGAGAGAGAGAGAGAGAGAAGGGCCAAACTGACGTGAGCCTTCCTGTGCTCCTAACCAGTGCCATCCATTTAATGTAATCATTTCCAGCACTGAAGCGTCATTACCATAAAGGCAGATTGATTCACCATCGTTTCGGAGGTGTCGCCGATGCAGGGGAATAAAGTAACGCAGATGGACAGGTCATTAATTCCTTTGCGTGCCTGTGCCCAGAACGGACCTGCTTTTTTGTTTTGTTTTGTTGATTTTTTTTTTTTTTTTTTCTCCCCCACTACACTCTGGAAATTTACACCATTGACAGACTGAGTGCACTCCTAATTTGTATTGTCTCGGATTTGTTTTTGTTTTGGTGTCATCTTTATTCTTTACTCTAAATTACTGCATGGCCCCGAGTAATCTGACTGGGCCCCTGAACAATCGTGTGCTGGAGAGTAGGGATTCTCTGGGAAGCGCCAGATTCACGGGGCCTCACAATTCCGTGCTTCCTTTATCGATTATGATCAGTATGTTGCTCGTTGCAGGAACAGACTTTCTTTGCTAACTATATTTCAAACATGGACAAATAAACAACTCTTTGTATAGAGTTTCCATTATTTATTAAAGACACCCCTAAAGACACATGGAGTGTACATGAACATGAATTTAGCTGAATACCAAGGACTACAGCCTTTACCTGCTTGGTGGAGCTGATACTGCTGTAAGGAATGAATAGTTTTTAGGATGAAACTTGCTCCTTTATACTTGCATGTATTCAATAATAAGTCACAACTGAGGGTGATTTGTAGTGACTAATAAGTTTACCCTGTGTATTCACTTTCTCTCATTTAACCCCAGGCATTGACATCACCTCACTATCCTCTCCCAGCTTTTAACTCTGTGAGTTACCCAACCAAAGACTCCCTCCTGCCACTATCACAGAATCATTGCTCAAATCAGTTTACCAATACTCTTATCAGCAAGGAGCAACTTGCTAAGGGATGATTAAGCCCCAATGGATGGAGTTTTTAAACTGCACTCGGTAAGCTGCTTTAGCTCCGGCCACAAGGAGAACTGAACTTCGTTTGTCCTTTGACAGCAGTTTCATCCAGTTCAGGATGGGAGACGAGGTGCCTGGCAAACTTGGCTGCTCGAATTTTTTAACATGTCATTTCTGAAATTGAGTTTTGATAACTGACAATTTGTTCAGCTGGTGAAAAATGCCAAAATCCAGGAAGATTGATGAAGTGCATAATAGATATTCTCTCAGATTGACCTCTATATATATATATATATATATGTGTGTGTGTGTGCGTGTGCGTGTGTGTGTGTGTTGCATGAGCGGGAGCCTGAGGTGATGGTAATAGAAGGTTTTCATCTGGTAGGGGTCAGCCTTTGCACACGTTTGTGAGGACTCTTGTGTGGTGTGTTTGAAAAGACATCTGCAGAGGCGTTAAGGTGCTCCAATCGTGGTTTTTTTGTTTGTTTGTTTTGGGGTTTTTTTTTTACTTTACAGATTGAAGCTCATAATGATGCACTAGCCACAGCGTTGCCAGATGTTTGTTTTTTAAACAGCACATTGTAGCACCCTGTAATGTAATGGCTGTTCCATTATTGATCATGGTGACCCAAGTTTCATGGATGCCTCAAATAAACTGTATTCAGGGACTTCAAAAGTAGTGCAGATTTATGGAAGCATACATAAAGAAAGATTCTACTTTGGACTACAGTACTAATAAATTAGTAGTAAAACCAGAGTCAGAAAGTTGTCTTATTCTTTGTATACAGTTTAAGTACATTTATGCTTGTAAACAACACTGTGTTTGGTCTGTCATTCGTCATAAGGTGAAGTAACTAAGAAGGTCCATTTGGGAATAAGAGAGAGCTCTTAGCCTTCCACAGTTGTAGCACTTTTGTGGTTCACTTTAGTCTTCCTCAGAGCCACCCCCATCCACCTCCACCTCCACCTCCACCCCCTCTTTGCCCCCTCAAGTCTTGCTGCCATGATTTCAGTGTTCAGCATTGTTCCAAAACGCCTTGTTACCTTTGGTCGTCCTCCATTAGTTTTGCAGACATGCAGTACCAATAAGCCTGAGGGGCTTTGGGAGACGTCCAGCAACTACCTGTCATAAGAAAGGATTTTTGAAGAGCACAGGGAACAGGGCTGAGGGAATGTAGGCCACAACAGCAGACTCGCACCTTTCTTAAGCCCTTTTACCATGGCAGGCTTTGAGCCGATGCCTGTTCTAATCAGTCACACCTGTAAAGTGAACTCTGGACTGACACACAGACCTAGGGGATGTAAAATATTAACTGTCTGTCTGAAACTTAGCACAAGATTCTGTTTTATTAGCACCCTTCTGGTAATTTATTAAAGTGTTACAGTAGATGGGTCGCTGGTATTTCTTTTTGCTCGTGTTCAGTTAAATATTTTGAGGCTATTTACAGTTTAACAGTAGCCTACATTTTATTAAGAATTATATTTTGTCTTTTGAAAGCAATAATTTTACAATCTCTAAAGTAGTTCAAATTCTAAACTGGCACTTTCTAGGGAAAATCAATTTTCTGGGAACATTATTATTATTATAATTAATTTTTGTTGTTATCCACATATTTGAGCAATGAGGTGAGAAAATGGTGACTGGGTTTAGACAATTCTTCATGCACCTTTTTACCATTTACATGCCACTTCTGTTTGTTTCCCACTAAATATCTGCATCCACCTGCTGCAAATTAATGTATTTTTCCTTGCTATTCGCTTCTAAAGTTTAATACGTGATTGGCTACTTCATGGTATCTAAAGAAATGTATGCTTAGCCTATGTTCGTGCTCAAATATGACCCAGCTCGGTCTATACCCATTTGTCCGTGGAGTCCTATAAAAGGGTTTGGGAAGTAGACCGGTCAGGAGAACAGAGAGGACGCTCAGAATACCATGTACCTCTCTTCAGAGTTTATTTAATTAATAACTACATCTTGTAAATAATTCAAACTAGTTCATTCTGTGCGTGTTTGATTTAGTCTGGTCATGTTTGTTTCTAGTTTATTAGTCTATTTTCATGATGTGCATGGTTTTTTTACTTGCTCTCCTCCATTTTTCCCATGCGTTCAGTTCCCGTTCTGCTTGTTTTGTTGTGTTTGAGCCTTAAAGGCTTTTGTTATTGCAATAAAGCTGGTTTCCTTGAGTATAAATGTCTTTAGACTCTTCTTTCACGCTGACACTACATTGGTGTCAAGTGAAATGCAGCTGTCGAGCTCGAAGAAATCAAGCGACACATCAACAAACTCCAAGGCAGACAGCGAAGACGACGCATCCCGGACGGGAACAGCCATGAGTAAGGTATCTGGCTGGGGAAGACAGTTAAGAGAGCAACGCGGTTAGCAGCAGAGCACGACTAGCGTCTGGAGAGGGAGATGACAGCAGCAGACAGCGTGACTTTGGTGCTGACACAGAGCACGTACAACTTGCTGTTCCGACCAACATCCAAGCAGCTGCCACTGAAGCAGAAAGAACAGAGCTCATCTTCAACGTTAGGACACCACGGTGAACAAAACAGTGCCAAGTGGCCCCGGGTGACTGACGGTGGAGTGAACGGTGCACTGGCAGTGAAGAAAGAGAGGGCACTGCACCAGTCAGGGTCGCGAACCTGAGCCACATCATCAATGTCGCAAAGAAGATCATCTACAGTCACGGTTTGGGGATTGAGTGCAGAGTAGGCAACAAACGGATCTCGGCCCTTGTTGACATAGGCTTGAGTCGCTGCTATACCCAGGTGTGCCCCCTCACACCACCTGACAGCTCGGAAGCTCTGACCGTCCAACTCCAACCGAGTTGACATGAGCGTGAGAAAGCGGAAGGGGTGGGAGGGGGGTGGGGGGGTCTTAGCCAGGTCCCAGAGTTCTGACTTACACCTACACAGGATGCAAACTTCATTTGGATTTCCTCGTGGCAACCAGGGCTTAAAAAAGAGATACGTCAAACTGTCAGCAGTGGCGAAGGGCAGCGGCGAAGCAGAGTCGAGGCTCTGTGCCAGCATGGTTCTTTCTCTATTTGGGTGAAGCCACTGGTTCTGGAGGAGCTGAACACACTGTGTCATCACCAGGTGGTGGATCATCAAGGGCCGCGGGTGGCAAACCTGAGCGGCACCCTCATCAACTTCAAAGATGCAGCAGATAACAGAAAACATGGAAGTTACGGAGAACAGCAAAGACGGCAGAGAGAAGAACTGCTGCCGTCAACCCCAATAACATCAATAATGCTGAACTTGACGGTAGTAGGAGAATACAGAGTTCGTATTTGGTGCATGGATGGCTCTAGGCTGGGCAAAATGCGGGTGTGTGTGACCCACAGCACATGAAGGGGAAGTTGCTTCAAACTTCAGCTACCATGGGAAGGGCCCTGCATTGTGTAAGAGCACCTGAGTGAAACAATGTAATGGGCACGGATCGCGCCATACCGGCCCCTGAGAGAAAGAGACTGTGCTGGGCCTGAACGCTGGGGCACCGTTACTTCAAGAGGAAGGTCCTGAGAAAGGCCCCGACTGGTGTGTCTTGTGACACATGTGTTTGGCAGAACATTGGGCAGGCAGAGACTGAGGAGCTGAGGAGAGGAGGTAACATCGAGGTTCCGTGGTTACTGGATTTGGGAGTTGGCCAATCAGGAGAGCAGAAAGGAGCACAGCAAGGACTCCCAGAATTCTGTGCACCTCTTTGCAGGCTTTAATTAAAAACGAAATTCCTTTAATTGTTTAAACGGTTGATTTGTGTGTGTTTTGATTCACTCTTGTCATGTCTTTTTAGTTTATTAATGTATTAGATTAGTATTAAATGTGTCTAGCATCTTTGTGATGTGCATGCCTTTTAGTTACCCCCCCCCTTCCTCTTCGTTCGAGTTCAGTTCCTGTTCAGCTTGTTTTGCTGTGTGTGAGCCTTGTTAAATGCTTTGTCATTGCAGTAAAGCAGTTTTCCTTGAGCAGAGCTGTCTTCTCTTGGCTTTTCATCTGCGCCTTATGCTACAATATAATTAATCGTATGGGGCAAGAAAATAAGTGATGTATTTATGTAGCGCTTTGCCTTGATGCATTTTGTTGTTGTTTTTTTCCCCCCTCAAACGTACCCAAAGGACAGCAAAAACAGAACTTCACTGTTCCCATCTGCTTCATCCTGAGCTCTCTACCGAGGTTAATCTGACACCTGTGTGTTTCAATCTGGCTATGAAACAGAGGATGCTCAACACTGTTGACTGCCATTTCCAGGTGTTTCGATGCTAGCGTTAATGGTGTTTCGGCGCTATCGCTAATGGTGGTTTCGTGTGTTTGGAGTGGAGAGATATCAAACTGCAGTCTTGGATACCTGGTTACCACCCCCTCATTAGCTTAATTAGTCCCTTTCAGGGTCTCGCACATGAATCCGCGATTGAGCCCACCGCTTAAAGATGTCGGGGTACTTTGCAAATTACCTGTGATTCACAACTTGATTGTGCTATGTTGTCGTGGGTGCCGTGATTAGAAAGGCACGTAATTGCCGGTGTGCATTAGCGGTCGTCGTAACTCGCCTAATGTTGAGTGCTTCTAATTCGGAGCCACTCGAGAAACGCTCCCCGTGTTGGGCAGAACTTCATTACGCAGCATTGTGCTGGTTTGTGTGTTCGCATTGTTCTCCAGTTCAAGTATAGTTCACGTTGTTGTTTATTTATTTGTTTTAACTTCTCAGACCAAAAGTGCTGATCTAGGGTACGTCTTAGCCTTTAACTTTTTTATGAATATATAACTGTGCACCTGGCCTAAGTCTTGGTTGCTTGATAAATAGGCTCCCAGATCTTTTCTCTGTGGGAAAAAAGCTTTAGATCCTAAAAATTCCTTTAGTTAAATCTCTGTTCCTGCTAACCTGCAGTGTCAATTCCCATGACACATTTCACAAATTCAGTCCTGTGAAAAACGTTTCTCCTGAAAACTGCCATCAATACACTTCCTAGTGCAGTCTCCATGCCTCAGCTATTCTCATACTGCTTCAGCTATTCCCAGCTATGCACTTCTGGGTTCAGCTGACATCCCACACATCAAAACAATAGCTGCTTTTGAACTGAGGGAAAGCTGCTGCTTCTTATCCGACAACCTACCTACCACGTGTGCGATTGTCGCTCTGCAGGACAGTGGTCCAAGTTATCACCCACTCCTTACTGGTGAATAAGCCAGTTGCTGATGGATCACCCAGGATCTGTATATGTGGCAACATCTGCATCAGCTATTTCTGGGGCCTGATACACTTTTAAGAGGTGGACGATGCTGGATGGGAAAAAAAAAGTGTGTTCGAGTGCGTGTTGTGTCGGGGAGATGGATGTGAAGGTCTTTACTCACTCGCTGCTGGTAAGAGCTTTGAACAAGGATTGCCATAGCTTTCTCGACCTCCACCCCAGCCGAGGGGATGCCGGACAATGCGTCAGGGTCAGCTGACGCAGTAAAATGCAGCAAAGAGTGTAAGTGTGAGTGAGTGAGCGACAGTGTGCGCGCATGCGTGTGTACATGGGAAGGGCGGAAGGCTATAGGCTAAGGAAGTTCCCATAAGAAATAAACCTTTATTACTAACCCAACCTTGCACTTTGTTTCACAGAGATGGATGGTTTGACATCCGTTATGTGTTTGGGCCAAACACACAGCAATGAAAATGTCAGGAAATAAAACTAAGTTGAGCGGAAGGCATGTGTCCATCAAAGTGACGGCTTAGTACATCTTCACATCACCATCAACAAATGAGGACTGATGTGCACACCCCCAAAACAGCACTGTAAACACACAGCCATTTTTTTGGGGGGGGGGGGTTTGCCCCCTGTGCTGCAACTGATTTGATTAGTTTGAAACATCAGTTCTTTGTAGACTAAATAAGAGTGGTTCTCCAGTGTGGTGGTTCTCTGTCTTCAGTCTGTCCTGCTTTAGACATGGTGGCCCTCATCAGTAAACGGTCTCCGCTGTTCAGCAAGCTGTCTTTGTTTTGGTGACCTAACTCTGAGGTCTCGCGCCACGCTGAGATAAGACCACCGATGGTGACCATGTTTAAGTGACGAGTAACAGAACAGCCACTGCACCACAGCCCTTTTAAAGACCAAAGTTAGTCCAGGTAAGAGAACACTACACGGGTCCTTCACAAGCACATGGATTAAAGGAGGTTGTTGACATGCTAGTCAATATGTGTCCGTTTTAATGGAAAGCTTTCATGTGCACCAAATATCTGTTAATTAAAACCAGAAGGCATAAGACTCAAGAGGTGCATCATTTGTGCTTCTTATTAAAAATGAATCGTGTTAATAATTATCGCACACAAATCATAACAGAAAAAAAAAAACATACAAAGATGCTGACATGCTATCATGGAAAGTGGTTATAACTTGTTTAGCAGTCATCCAGAGGTCTAATTAAGTGTTTTGTTGTTGTTTTTTGACAAATCCCGTGACACCAGTTATAATGCTCTGTGCTCTTCATCCATCAAATCCAGGGGAAAATTGAGAAAAGGTTGTTCTAACGGAGGCGTTTGTGAGCTTAAAAATTATTTTTATCCTTAAACTTCAGTCATGTTACATATTTACATAGCTTTACAGAACAACATGAAGATGTGTCTCCATGGTGTGATGCCAAACAAATGTTTTTTTCTGATAGGATGTGATATTTAGGGGTTTGGACTGGAATAAGTCTCGGAATGAACTGAAATCATGCTGGAACTTTTAACAACAAATATTTACTAGATCATGTAACTTCTAAACAGAGCAGATGTACGCACGCACATACATGCTAAATGTTTTTGTCAGTAAGGTCTTCCTTAATGCAAACAGAAGGAAATCCTGTGTTCTTGTGTTGTATTCGAGATCGTCAAGTTTCACGAGTTTGAAGTCGACCTGCATGTTACAATATCTTACATTGTTTGAACCCGACACCCCCGTTTCTTTTTGTCAGCATGTATTTTCTCAATACTTTATTTTCTTACTGATTTCCTTGTGATGTTTTGATTTTTTGTTGTATACGCATATCCTTTGATCTTTTATTTATGTTTTATATTTTAAAATAGTAATGGTGCTCCGGCTGTTGGTGGGGTCTTACCAAAAGAAGCCAAGCTAAATCACTTTTCAAAACACATTTGGAGTATTCAAAACTAGCGGGAATCCCGAAGTTTCAGAGAAGACGCCGGCTTCCCTCGCATCTCCGAACCCTAGCATCTTTTAAGTGCACACGTGCGTTTCGGATCGACGTTGATGACTCTTTGACTCTTGTCGCTTTGGTAAGGGTGTGATTAGCATCTCTGAGTGATTACCCCTTTTGCACTAAAGGGCGCTATTTCATGTTGATTTGCGTGTCAGTGAGGAGCTCTACCAGGGAGTCTTTACCTCCTTGATTTGCGTGTCAGTGAGGAGCTCTACCAGGGAGTCTTTACCTCCTTGCTGCTCCCATCGCTGCTAATTTTGCGCTGGAGGGGAGAATGAAGCTCGCTGGCGTGGAACGGGCTCAATAAACACCCTGGCTAATGAACTCCATGGCGGCAGCGGCAGGCCGGCTTTGACAGTAGCGTTCATCGCCACTTTGGAGGGTAGCCCTCACACACGCTGCAAATTTCCCACAGGGGCCCGCGCCCCCCCCCCCAAGGGCCTCGGCACGTGCAGTGAAATTAAGTGGTTTTAAAAGAATTCCAATCATAACATCAGTGTGGAGTGTTTGTTCAGTGGTGAGAGGTACCGGGGGGGGGGGCTTGGTTGGAGCGTGCTGTAAAAGAGGGATGGTGGGTAAAAGGAATAAAGGCCAAAAGTGGAGCAGGTTGGCTTGCTCGTAAGAATTATTCAAGGAGAAATGGCACCTGGCCTGGGGGAAATCAAGGCCGCCTTCAGCGGGATTGCTCTTGGCACAATACGGACACGGTCTTGTTTGATGTCCCCCTCCCATCTGTCTTGTATGTAGTCTTTTATCTCACTCTAACGTAATATAGTCTTCACTGCAATTCAATAATGGCCCAGCCTAGCCTGTCAGGCTGCGTTTGCTGCTTATCTCACACGCTTGGCCCCCACCGCTTCCAAGTGGTTTGTGAGGGTGTGTGTGTGTGTGTGTGTTCCTGGAAGCAAGGGGGCCATGTAGGTGTGTGTATGTGGAATGGAAGGAGATAAGTGAGTGTGCAGGGATTGTGTTGGTGAGTGTGTTTGTGTGCTACCTGGTTATCCCTGCTCTGATCTTAATGGGGACTCAGTAGCGGTGATTGGGCTGTCCGTGTGTGTTGGGATTCCTCAGCGCCATGTGGACTTTTTAAAGTGAACTCATATCCTAATTGGATGAAAGAGGGAGATAAACTCTGGCGTGACCCTGGAAATCAAACCTGACACATCTCTGGGAATGGGAGCAATTTAGTTGGAGATTGACAGCTATGTTACTGTTTGACGCTCTTTCCTTGAGAAAAGAAACCATGGCTAATATACACAGTCATTTTAAGAGACACTCTCCCTTTCTCACACACTTGGTCCTATATTGATATTACTTCAAATTTGAATTATTATAAAAGGCCCATTTATTCTGTACTGTAAACATAAGTGACAAATATGTTGCTTTATTGTTTTTCTTGAGTCCTTTCTCATACATCACACTCTCCATACACGCCAGCTTGCTCCTTATAATCACCCATAACATTGTCCTGAGTCATTTAACAGCAGTTCTACTTCTGTCATCGTATATATATGTGGTTAGGCAATAACAGACGTTTGAGAGAATTACTGTGCCTCAACCCCTCCCTCCCAGCTAACACACTACTCCCAGTTTGCCTTTTTAAAGAAGAGAAATCTTCTTTTAGAAGTAGGTACGTTTCTGGGTTTATTCCTCAAACCGTATTCAGCTCATCTGTGCTCACAAGATGCGTGTTGTTCAACATGACCGCTTAAACATATTCTGGATGAAATGCCAAAAGTGATTTGCTAATTTTAGCATCCATACGAATTAATAACTAAAAAAACTCTAAATTAAAAAAAAAAACAACAAAACAATTAAACTACTCTGCTTTACTGAGTTACTATCACATTTCTACAGGTGTGATTTTCATACACCTTTAAACTTCATTTACAATTATCTAAACTGTCTTGTACTCATAAGTGTTTGTATATCTGTCAGCAGTACCAAAGCTGGACTACATGGAAGACCATATGTACACAATATGACACTGTCGAGGAGATCTATATTAAGTTTAATGGTGGTGCATGTGCTGAGGATACACCCTGCTGCTGCTTTGAGACCTTGTGGGGTCAGGCAGATGTAGTGTGTGTGTGTGTGTGTGTGTGTGTGTGTGTGTGTGTGTGTGTGTGTGTGTGTGTGTGTGTGTGTGTGTGT
>JAOXYF010000017.1:3839308-3860437 GCA_028565775.1 Sternarchorhynchus goeldii
TGTGTGTGTGTGTGTGTGTGTGTGTGTGTGTGTGTGTGTGTGTGTGTGTGTGTGTGTGTGTGTGTGTGTGTGTTCCGAACTCAACTCCGGTCCATGTAGACCTCCACCATCTGCCAGACCATACCCACAGTGGAGGCCATTCTATCCTGCTCCTCTGATGGTGCCACTGTTAACGGGTGTGGCCCAGCCTGTCTATGTGGTGATCGTTTTCTATAGTCCGTTAACCTTACAAATGCACTATCCTTGTTAGCACTACAACACAGGACCTAGCTGCTACATGTGCTCTTATTATCAGCCAGTCCACATTCTTTGCCACTCGGTGCAAAACAACCCAGTAATCATCTGAGTTTGGACATGTGAGCCTACCCTTACCACAGACGTCAGGGAGGTTTATCTGAAACTGCTGTGCTGTGCTGTTGACTCTGGCCTCTTCCATTATGTCAAGTGCCAGTTTTATCGTTTGTGAAGGAAAGGGCAAGTGGGCTTCAAGGTGTTAATGACTGACTAAACATTTCAGAAGATTAATGGGCGTTTGGAACCGGACTGGCGCATTCTTCTGTGTGAACAGTAGCCTACATGTGACTTGGCTCAGACGCCACACGTTTCTCATTCGCACGTTCGCCGAACGGTTCTCTTTACTGGCTCTTCTGGGATTTCTGGATGGTTTTCACACTGTTGAACAGCTGCACTCTGTGTCGCTTCTAGGTTGCGTGTAGTCATTCAGCTTTCTGTCAGGACGAAAAACTGCAGGCATTTGACACAGTTCATCAGAAGTATAATGTAGTAAAGTTAATTAAAGTTGGTTTCATTCTAGAAGCACAGAAGACATCTGTGTCCAATCTGTAGAATCCGTCAGCGGGGGTATATTAATACTTGATATGTTCCTTTACTGCTATTCCAGAGCAGTGATGTGCTGTTATTCTTCCTGCTTTTATCTGACTTCTCCAGTCATTTGAGTAAATCCAGCAAGGGAAAGTTTCATGCCAGCACTTGTATGAACCCCAAAATGGTGACTATAAGCTCAGAGGACCTCCAGCATAATGGCTTCCTCTAAAATAGGACATAAAAAGGAGGATCACACGCCTTTACCCCAACACATGCATTTCTCTGCCTCTTCAATAAAAAAATCCACTCAGCTCAAAGGCAGCATTGATTTCTCAGCATATCTCACGATAAAATGAGTTCCTCTCTAGCCGCCCCTGACCGCCCTGTTTGAGTGCCTCTGATTGGCAGGGACATAGCAGAGCTGGAAATAGGGTTTGGGCATGCACTTGGCTGGGGAGAGGCTCAGTGGGACAACTCAAGGACTCTCCAGCAGTCCCAGTTTTACTGCTAAGCCTTGACTGTGATAACAGTGACTTCTAGGAGGCAGCGAAACGAGCAATTATTGGAGACCCAATCAGATGAATTGATATTAATATTTCAGAGCATGATGTTACGAAGAGATAGTCATTCTTGCGTGAATCAGACTCTTCAATACAGTAAAATGATAGTGGTAATTAAAGACTAGTACAGAATTCAGAATGTCCATTGTAATTGTTTCTGTATCATTACACAAATATAATTGATTTGAGGAAACTGTAATAAACATGTCCTCCCAGATCATACACCAGAAGAGACTATTATAAGAATTATACTAAGTGTAGATGAAAGTGAGGCTGGAGATTGATGTATCCTGAGCAACAACATCTCACATTTGCCTGTGTGATCATACTGAAGATTAGTTGGTTTTCAATGATGCAGTAGACCTAACAGTAGAAGAATCGGAGTGTTCAATAGCTGTCCCAGATCTCAGACCATGTTCATTAATGAAGAGGTGTTCTGGCCAGCGTACTTTATCATGATATACAAATCTCTGATTCTGATGCGATAGAAAACCAATCATTCATGGCACCATGCCAGGCAAGGCATTAGTCATCATGTCTTTGACA
The DNA here is from genome assembly GCA_028565775.1 of Sternarchorhynchus goeldii. NCBI lineage: Eukaryota > Metazoa > Chordata > Actinopteri > Gymnotiformes > Apteronotidae > Sternarchorhynchus > Sternarchorhynchus goeldii. Next base: position 3,841,240 of record JAOXYF010000017.1, read on the forward strand.
CCACTGTCGAATTGGGTCATTCGTTTAAATTAAAACTGCTCATTTTTAAATATACACTTACAGACAAAAGACATACTCCTCCCTTATTTTGATAAATGGAAGAATAAAATAATGTTACCTTTATGATTTAGTGGTGTGATGGAATATGAGTCCCAGATCTCACAAAACAGGTGCACTGGTTCACAGGTTATGTGCAAAGATCTTTTAAGATACAATTATTGTGGTTTGTGGGTCCTGGCATCAATTCCAGTGCCAAACATCAATTAAAGACTTGAAAAGCTCAAAGGAGAATAGAACAACATTTATAAAGAAACTCTGATACTCTGAGCAAACGCCTTCACCATTATTGCTGTCCTAAATTGAAGAGAGTTAATGATGCCAATAATACCTTTCAAAAGTTTACCAACAAAAGCTCACGAAATCCTCTCCCAAAACCATTGTAATGTTACGTTTATTCTAACTATTATTTGCATTTACATATACAGCATTTAGCAGACACGTTAGTCTAAATGTACAAGTTCTTTGTTGTCTCCATGAACTATTCTTACGCCTGTGTAGGTAGGCCAGGAGTCTAAGGATAACACCAAGCTCGAGCCATGTCAGAGAATATCCAAACAAGAAAAATTCAAATAGTTTTTATACACATTCCCAAGAGTTCAGATCAGTGAGTGAAGGATTAGTGATCAATCGAGTGTCTTTAAAGTGCCTAGGGATGGTTCAAGAGCGTTTTGAAGAAGTAGGTCTTCACTCTACGTTTGAAGACAGCAAGGAACTCCGCGGTACAGACAGGAAGTGGGAGTTCATTCCACCACCTGGGTGCTAATGCAGAAAAGAGTTTGTGTGTCTTCCCTGTCTCTTCGGAGGTGGTTCAAGCGAGATATGGTGCGGGCTGAGACAACTGCTTTCAGGTAGGAGGGGGCTGGTCCATTTTTGGCTTTGTAGGCAAGCGTCAGGGTTTTAAATCTGATGCAGGCAACTACAGCAAGTCAGTGAAGGGAAGCAGCAGTAGAGTGATGTGTGTGTGTACTTGGGAAGATTGAATGTGAGTCATGCTGCTGTATTCTGGATCAGCTGCAGGGGGTCGACTGGCATGAACACTGAGACCTGCCAAGAGCATCCATTTTGATATAATCTCTATTAACGGCATTTACTAGAGATGGCATTTTCTACAACTGTCCTATGAGACATTTAAACAATGAAGGACATGTGTTTTTATGAGAAGTTCAGGCAACCCAATAGCAGATGGTAGTAATCAATACAGGAACACAGTGGATGGAGGTGTGCTGGTGTACATGCCGACATGTTACCTTCACAACCTCAAGCATCGAGAATGTAACTGTTAATTCAACTGCTGGGGTTTGTTTGTTTGTTTGTTTGTTTGTTTTTTATTATCCCATTTCCAAGATTTTATGTGTCAATATAAAAACGCTATGCAGGGAAACAGAAGCACAGCCAGGCTTTCTGCACACATCAACACCAATCCATCTCAACGTTCCATTGTATGGGAGCTCGGCTTTTGAAAGCGCTGGGAGTGGCTAGCTCACAGGCAGCTCCAAGCTGAATGAGTTGTAATCTTGTTATTTGGGATCAATCAATGGACCAGCACTTCACTGAAACAAGTGTCATTATCCACGTCTTACACAGAGGGCGAGCAAGAACAAGACAGGCCAGTGCATTTGGAATAAACTTAAAGGCAACATTCAACCATTCCCTCCTCGTTTGTTCATGTTCCGGTGGACAATTGATTACAATTCTTTAAAAAAAAACAAAAGCCGTTTTAAAAAGGCAGCAGTGGGAATCATTTCTCCACTTCCAGTGCATTCAGCATTGTGGAGCCACTGTATACTTTTTCTAAAGGGGGGTCCATTTCGGACACGAGGGCCACATTAACATGAGCACGTAAGCATGAGCATATGATTCTACTCAGGAGTCTTAACCAGTCGTGAATCCTCTGTCATTACATTGCGATAACTGTCTCCACATTCCAGGGTCATTCTCAAGTGAACCTGTCCGAGCATAAACGGTCCATCCAGCCATGGATCGAGCCTGAATCCCAGCACAGAAGGAAGAATTCTCGCTCTAAAGCTGCTGACTGCCCTCGCCCGGTTATGCATGACGGCTGCAAACTAGTGTAAGACACGGAGCCGAAGGGGGGGTGGGAGCGACGAAGCGGGGCAGACCGGACCAAGTCCGTAGAGAGTGAGAGGCAGGGTCAGGAGCAGGGCACTGCAGCGAGGAGCACGGGGGAGAGGCGATAAGTTCAGAGCCTCTCTGGCTAAAGCCCTCCACGTCACATGGTGCCACAATCAGTTCCTTCCACCACCCCCCCCCCCCAACCTGCTCCCAAACAGGCATCATGGATACACAGAGAGCTGGAGAGAGAGAGAGAAGGCATGGAGAGTTCAGCGGAAGAGGAGATACATGAAGTCAGGAACGGCACAAAAAAAAAAGGAGTGAAATATACAAGGGAGGAACCAATAAAAAAATTGTAACATTATTTAGGGATTATTGCAAGAAAACCAAGGTAACTGGTAGATTTTAGCTTTAACAAATAAAATCTGATGTATGTGCATGACAGTTCGCAGAAATTGAGCAGCACAAGCTCTGGTGAGATATTGCTCATGTTTGTGTAGTTCCTGCGAGCGCTAATTCATTTTAACCCAATGGACCAACTTCACGTTGATAAACAAACTCTTTTGCAAGGCCAGTGGCTCGGTCCGACCGTAGGTGCACTGAAGGTAGCGTGGCATGCTGGGAATTTGGGATCATTAACATTATCATTAGTCTTCTGCACAGCTCAAAGGGTTCAAGGCATTTCCCCAAGTACTCAAAGTACTTGAACTTCCACAGTTCAGCTTATTGACATGGAAGGAGAGACATACAGGTCAGCGAACCGCTCAAAACCTGCCATCTTTTTCTGTGAAAATTAAATAAGTTATGAGTATTAAAAATATGATTAAGTCTGAAATAGCAGGGGGGAAAAAGTCATTTTTTTTAAGGCTTTAAGTCTGAGGCGCCAGGGAAAACATTTCTTTCGGAATCACAGCCACGGCGTTGCGTCTCTTTCAGTGTTGATACTCTGCAGTTGAAGATAACTTCACTCTGGATATTCACTCGAGTAGTTATGCAGGGACACGTCTCCGTGTGCTGCTCTCAGTCTGCCTTCTAGCACATTCCATTTTGAGAGGTCTGCCTTTGCATTTTCGAGAGGTTCGGTTGTCTTACTCCACTGCACTGAAGACAACTGATGATTCATAGGGTGTGACACTTTGACAGATGGACAGATTTGAGGTATTTTGGGGACTTCATCCTTGATGCAGGTGGTAAAATGGAAAACATTTTTCATTGTGTTTGAGGGAGAGTTGGTATGGGTCGAGTGTGTGTGTGTGTATGTGTGTGGAGGGGCACAGCTACTGTTTCTACACCTGTCAAGTTACACTGAATACAATGCTCATTGTATGTGTGGAAAAATATTCTAAGAGTAGTGAATGTTCTCTTTACATTCACCAGGCATACACAAACGTGTATGTGTATGAGAGAGGGGGAGAGAGAGAGAGAGAGAGAGAGATGGTCATTATTCACAGTCAGAATCTCTGTCCTTCTTTCTCACTTCGATATCTTAAGTGCTATGTTCCATCACACACTCTGACTGCAAGTCCACTTCTGCTTCTCTATTCTAAAACACACAGAGAAACACACACTTACTCTCAGCACTTGGGAGTGATGTACATTTAAAAACAAAAAGTGCTTGTAAGAAAATAGACCGGAATTTGTGTTCCTAACCTGTCTCTTAGTGGTTATTAACATTTTCTCCGTGCTTTGTCATTGGGTGAGCTTGGTGGTTTATTTAACTGTGTGTTCTGTTTCTTTTTTTTATTCCATTCAGGCGAGTAATTGTACCACACACTCGTGCCCCTCCTCCAGACGCGCACTTTACATTTCTCAGCACTTCGTACTTTCCTCAGTACATTTTGTCATCCACTGGGACAAGCTGTTCCCCTTAAAAGTGCCGAATGTGGACAAAATGTCCACTTTGGCGGCCTAAGCAAATAATTACTCCAATTAATTAAGCAAGCTGTGGATGACTGGAGGCACAATTTCTATTTTATGTCAGAAAGTGGCTGCATAATGGGCGGTTAACCACTAGAGGGCAACACCAAATGACCCAGAGTAGAAAAAAATGGGTTGTCAGTTACGTCATAGGGTGTCACTGTGCTTTATATGGGATTTGGAGTCATATTTTAAATATATTCTGTGTGAGCTTTTCAGAGAGGGCATGACCTTTTCACACAACCATTAATTAATGGCTCGTGCCCATGTGTGTTTGCAAAGGAGTGTGTGCACGTGTGTACATGTGTGTGACATACACTGAAGCAGTGCTTTATATAAGCTGATAGAAAAAGAGGGAATATGTAAGAAAACTATTCAGATTTAAGTATCACTTTAAAATCTTAGCAGACAGTGAAAAGAGACCCTGACTAGCTCTTGCACACACACACACACACACACATGGTGCTCAGAACAAGGCTCATCCCATTTACAAACTGGGAGCTCTGGTCTTAGCATTATGAAAATGACTAAGCTGATTGCGCTCTCTGTTCTCCCAGCAACTTTTGAAAGAGGCGTTCAAGGCGGGGACTGGCACCAGGCGGAGGGAGGCTGATCTGCTTCCGTCCAGCCTTGCAGGCAGCTCCGTCAGCACTGCTGGGAAGGATAAGAACCTGGACTGGCCTCAGCCTTATCGGCTGTATACAAAAACCCCCTCTAGTGGCATCTGGCTGAACATCCACCCCGAGTAGGGCCATGTTCCTTATGCAACCCTGTGGCTCAGGTCCAGTCCAAAATGTGCTCATTTATCTGCCGCAGGAGAGGGGGACAAAAAAACCCCCAGCCCTTCCAAATGAGAAGCGTTTCAGAGGCATCTCTCAAGAAAGATGGAAGATATTTCTCACATGTCCCTGGAAGAGGTTTCCCTCTGGATGTTCTGAAGGGTGTGCATTCTCTTCTGTTTTTTTTTTTTTAATTTATTTTCACAGGTATGATTTTAATCTGCACTATACATGTGCATAACTGTTTGTTAGCCTAGGCGGAATGGCAGCTGCCCAAGGTGTGAGGAAATCGAGTTCGCAGCCAGTAGCCTGTGAACAGTCCCTCTTTGGAGTTTTTTGGCTGAAAAATGAGAGTGGGGGAAAAAAAAAAAGAATCAGTTTAGTTTTATCGACCGATATAGCGTCTCTGTTCCCCTGAGCCATCATTATTTGATGCCTCTACACTCTATCCTCACTGCTATTTGGAAGGCGTGAGGGTCTTAATGGTAACCAGATGTATGCAGCGGTCTGGTCATGGTTGGAGACTCTGGCACCGTTGGCAAGGAGGCAATTTCCAGCTCTAACAGGTATGACAGGTGTGGCGGCGGGCGAGTACTGGCCGCAGGTGAGCCGGAGCTCCAATCGCGCTCCTGTTTCTCCAGGGTGGAAGAACAGTCCGGGCCAGAGAAGCGGCCTTTATCCCAGCCGCCGCTTCCCGTCCACAGCGTTCCTCGACGGCGGACGAGGGCGCTCCTTACACGCATGTGTGCGCTCGTGGGGATGTGTGAATGTATGTGTGTGTGTGTGTGTCTGAGAATGATTGCCGTGTGGTCACCAGCCGGAATAGGGATATTTGGCATGACGGCGGGAAGAATGACATCTTCTGGCTTGGGGAAAACGCTTGCCCACGGGCAAGAGTCCTGTCTCAGGAAGAACCATCATATACTCCCACCTTCCCAATGCTAAATCCATTAGTGACACAATTTCCTTCACCCTAACCATGCTCCCCTTGATAGCATCCGGCACCTATTTTATTTTATTCTTATTTTCAATTTTGCGGATGGGGAAAGGTTAGGATTAGTTATCGACAGGATGCGTCTGAACAGCACTGAGGAAGCAAACAACACAGGATGGGCCTCCCTAAGCCCATTTTCCGCATGCCTGGTTGGGTGTGTGTGCACGGGTGTGCGCGTGTGGAAAAGAGGTTTTCGGTGAGTATTTGTAAAGTTAAGAATTGGGCACTGATGTAAATAAATATATAAATAAATAAAATGCATGTTTTTTGTTGACTCCGCCCTTCCACTGCTGTTCACATCTTCTGTTGTTTAAACCCTTTTTGTGTTTCATCAACACCCTCTTAAATGTGTCCTGTAGAATCAGGGCTAATAAATCCCACTGATCATTACATGCTAAGATGACCATATTATGGACGTTGGTAAATACTCCATTCATTTTACTTCTATTGTCCAACTCAGCAAACCCCAAAATACATAAATATGCTCCTTCTTCATCAAGACCAGATTCAATAAATAACCTTTCACCTCTTTCGTTCTCTCTCCCTTTCACTCTCTCCCCCTCTCTCTCTCTCTCTCTCTCTCTCTCTCTTGCTGTTACACACGCTACACCTGGAATGATGATAGAGGAGTGATGTCCTGCTGCCCATCTATCTTCATCTCTTGCTTCGCCGTCCCTCCATCCCGAGCCCAAACCCCCCAGACTCATTTCATCCGGGCGCTCCACCCGCGTCTTCCTCCCCTGGTCTGGACCTGTTTCAATGAGCACAGAGACGGCGTGACGTCCTTCACCTCCGGATCCGCCATTAAACTGCTGCAACACATGGCTTCGTGTAGGATTCTTACCCCTCGTAAAAGACAGTTGGGCAAGTAAATTGACACAGCAGTGTATCCGGTTTATTTAATGTCACAGCAGTTCTCCGTACAGCATGTGTTTTGACTGGGGCGGAGTTCACTGTTACCCTTCACAGAGATCCTTCTGTGTTTACCAGCATTATGAACCATGGTGTAGTCGTCATTGGTGTAGACTTCATTGGTGTAGACTTCATGTTGTAGACGTCACTGGTGTAGACGTCATGGTGTAGGCGTCATTGGTGTAGACGTCATGGTGTAGATGTCATGTGGATCAATGAAGCAGGTTCACAGGCTCATACCAAAGGAGTTTGTCTGCATTTCTTATATTCGCCCTTAAAAGTAAAGAAATCAATCTAGCAAAACCATTATCAGCTGTAATAGGTCTCATAGCCAGTTTTATGAAGACAGATATCAGGCCCACATAAGAAATCTTAATGAAACTTAGCATAACAGAAATTAAAACAGGCTACATTTGTTATTCCAGGCCCGAGGGCCCTATTTCCATATAAAGTAATAGAGGGGTGTATTATTCAACCATTACTGACTTCCATTCCACTTCTGCATGGAATATTGTGAGATGGATGGTTGTACTATATTTTTGGCTGCTGTTGACTGGGGTGTTATATATAGCTATTGTATTGGAGCTTGCTTAGTACCTCTTACTCACGTGGTTTTCAGTGGGGAGGCATGTTTAGCACATTGGATGCTGCCCATACTGACCTTTGGGACATTTAATAGTGCGTATATAATTCAGACCTACTTTGTAGTCTAAGATCATGTCGTGATTCCAGGGCGGGGCGATTATTATGTCCCACAGTAACGTTCACCGAGACTTAATTTCGTGACTTAATTTCGTGACTTACCTTGCCAGTGTGGAACTTTATCAGCATGTGACATTATCATAAACTCAGCGTCGTCGTTAACAAGCTTTATACCTGGTGCTCCAGCAAATCACCATGGCAACGTGTTGGGCATGTATGTAAGGATGGCACTGTGTCAGCAGCTTGTTTTTGTGCTTTCATTCTCAGGATGTTTTGTGTTGGTGAAAAATACGAAGCGTGTTAAAATGAAATGCCACTATACTAACTCTGATTTATGCTAAACACGACCAGACACCATGTCTTAATGGTAACTCGAGTGATTCATGGGCAGTAAGAGAACACAAGTACACCAAAGATCAGGTAACGGCAAATGAACTTGTCGAGCTACATGGCGCCATTTTATTTTCTTGTCATCCTTTTTTTGTCATGTTTCTTTTTTAAGTCACCATTTAATCATTATTAAATCATTTCTATATCACTTGTTCTTCATGTAACCACATATCTTGTTATATTGTTTTGAACTACCTTAGAGGCTGGAGTAGGTTTCTATTTAAAATATAACAATACATCCTCAATATGACTTAATGTGGCTTAGTGTACGAGATTTTTGCTGTTAACCACAATTCTGCAAGTCTTCTTTTATTCTCTTCGTTGCAAGTAACATATGTACATTTACGATGTGTTTTATACTTCTAATGTCACCGCAAAAACAGGACCCAACGACAGCATATGAACAAGGAGCTCCTTGATTTGATCTTAATCAGCTTGCGGTCGATGTTGTCCGGAACATACTTGGAATCACTACGGGACCCGTGTAACGTAACATTACGTGGAAACACCTTGTTGTTGACTTTGCGATCTGAACAGATACGGTTCCGATTTAAGTAAACCGATGCTATAGCCAAAGTCAGACAGTGGGAGGTGAATGTCAGCCCATCCTCCACGTGGCCAACAGAATGGAATGGGACAAAGGAGCCAAAAGGCTATTTAAAGCCTGATCATTCTTTTCCACTCTCTCTCTTAATCCATCTCTCCAGGGGAATGGGCCTGCCTTCTCTTACCTAAGGCTACCAATCTATTCCTACCTCCATGTTTTAAATCCGTCCAAAGACAGCAAGGACAAACTGCTGTGTACTCCGACATCATTTCTTTATTGTTGCCCGAAATGTTATGAGATCTGTTGTCTTCTGAAAGGGCGGCGTGCTAGCAGACCTAGCAGGACAATGCAGTTCTGTGCTCTGTTTTAACTGTTTTGCGTCTAACCAGTGCAGAGAAAAAAGGGACAGGCAAGCAGGAAAATCTGCTCTGAAAGAGTTCATTTTGAATTTGGTTGATTAAATGTCAGTGCACGCGCTTTAAAGCTCACATCGCTCCTGATTCTCAGTGACGGTGCCGCCGCATGTTATTCGCTGCTCTGAAACTGGACAGCCGAACACATCCCCGCCGCCAGCACGTTCGCCCACAACTCCAATATCGCCCTAATTAACCATCATGAAGAACCTTCATACTGAAACAACTTAGCGAAGCTGACAAAGACACGCTTCAACCGCACAGCTCCGGCCCTGAACGTCAGCGAGCCGAAAGAGAGCCTCGCTGATCGAACAGGACACGCGACCAACACGATAATCGCTGACCACAGCTACAGCAACTACAAAGAAAACTGTTAGCTGCCTCAGTAACACGAGCTCCAAGACTTCTGACTGAAAAAAGATTGATGCGCAATGTATAAAAAACGTTTCTACACAGCCAATTTCACCAACAATCTCTTGCTTCATATTAAATTCACAGCAGTGGTTTTATATTTGTGCATATTACAACATCATCCAGAGTAACAAATTTTAGTAGCATTGTTACACTGGGTACATTGCACATATAGTGTGGAATATGGTCTATGCATACATAATTTATTAGTAAATTCATATATTTTTTAAAGGCGTTTTTTTGTTTGTTTTATACTAACTTTCATCGAAGTGCTAATATATTTGATTAAGCTATGAAATCTGTTGCTAGCTTGAGGTGTAAGCAATATGCACCCACTATTCAGTTGCTCTCAAGAATAACCAAGAATGCAATTTATACACCATGCCAGAGAGTTACTGCACCTTTATTTCAATACTTGGCAGTACGTGTCTATCGGTTCATCACACTCCAACCAAACGTCCTTAGCTGTGATGGGGGCAGAAATAAGATGGTTCTCTATTATGTGGTCACCATGGCTTGGAAAATCCTTTAATTCAGAAGAATGAGAATAGTGAGCCAGGCCTGACTTGGACTTGGGCTCAGGACAGAAGCTGAGTGTGCCCCCCAAGGTTTTCTCCCTTTCGAGCCACACGATGTAATTGCCGCACTCGTCTGATAAATTGACACCATTTGGTCCTTGTCTGCACGCTTCAGCAGGCTTTTAGAGGTATTGTAAAGTATGTTGGATTCTGTCTGCATCTTTCCGGGGGGCGGGTGGGAGTTGAAAATGTTAAATATGTACAGTCGAGCCAGTACCGAGATTAATAAAGTCTAAATGAGTGCTGGAGTGGGAAACGAGAGTGAAGATCTCTCATCCTCTGAGGGGCTGCCAGTGGAACACATTATCTGTCCATAGTGGAAGTGGGGTTTAGAAGTTTTGCGCTGTAGTTTCTTTGCACTCGCTTCTCCCTTTGTCTGCAAATCCTGCGCTGTTGGGTTTTTTTTTCCCCTCCAAACCTTTCTTGGACTGTTCATAGTTGCAGCTGTATCGTTTCTGAGCTGAGAAACAGAGCTAAAATGGGAAGAGGTTTAGAAGTTCTCGTGTTTGAAATAGGGTCGTGAGAACACCTGTGCAACAGAGTCAAGGAAATAAAATCCTCTGGGATACCCATATCAGTATATTCCTGCTAATTTTATATTCCCTTTATAGCCTCTGTGTGGATTATGTATGTTCTCTATACATTCCCAAAGGTTTGTGTGAGAGAGGGAGAGAGGGAATGAGGTGTGATGCGAGCATGCTATCATTTTAACGCATCATGATGGTTATGGTAGATATATACTGAAAACTGCAGCTGATCCTGGATTAAACTTCCTTCTCATGCTTACATTTATTTCCCCCACTTCTGGTGCACTTATTAAAAATTGCAACACTCTTTTTGGAATCGATTGGATGCGAGCTGCTCTCCCTGTAAACGATTCATCTTCTCAGTACCTTAAACCTCAAAGCACCAACAACATTTGGCATGATGGCTACACAGAGGTGGTTGAAAAATTGCTGGGAAGATGTGTATATTCTTCAAAGTAAGATGTGTGTGTGTGTGTGTGTGTGTGTGTGTTCTTTACTCACTCATGTGGAGTATTCAGACTTTCCTCAGTGAATAGGTGAACCAACAGAAAGGACAGACCTCAAGCCACTTGCTCTGTACATAGAATACATCCCAGCACGCTACACCTGTCCTCCGCCCACAGCCTCCCTGCCTCTGCTAGACACTGCAGCCATGCCCAAACTGTGTCAAATTACAACTCTCACCTTATGCGTCTACTGAATAGAATGAATGCAGCCTTTTCCGAGAAGGCTGCCTTTCTGTTCTTTAGAATGTGGAGTGTTCGTGCCCTTCTTTAGTGGGCATCAAGACACATGAAAGCACAGAAAAAAATGACTTCCTAAGGGCTTTCACAATTCATTCTGAATACTAAACAATGCAGGCGAGGGATGAGGGGAGGGAGAACTGCATTGCATCATCAAAGGCACCTTACATCAGCTATTTTAGCCGACGTGGATTAATTATAGAGTGGTGCAATTTAGCCATGCTGCCTCTGAAATTCTTGAGTAAAAAAAAAAAAATTGAAATTTGATTTTGACATCAGGGAATAAGAATGTGGAGGAATAGCTTTAAGCGTTGTGGGGAACTAGAGGCTTGTGTTGCATTCGTTCTCATGTGTTTTAGAAAACAATGGTTGAATTTTCCCACTGCATGTGCAAAAACATTGGCCAGCAAGCATTGTTCAAACCCAACAATACCATTAATACAAAAAGAAGGTGCACCGATCAGGTTGATTCATGTACGAGCTTTTGTTCTGTATCTAGACCTATAAAGAAAGGATATTTGGTGGACTGTTTCATTCTAGTCTATGGTTCTGTCTTTTATGAGGTGTAATGTGTATTAGGTGCTCAGATGCAACACCCAAGGTACATCCAAGCGATGTTTACAGACACTCTTATCCAGAGTGACTTGCATGTTTGGCAGATGTTCTTATCCAGAGAGGCATACATATTTATCAGTATGACAGTTTGTGCTCCCTGGGAATAGAACCCATAACCTTGGTGTTCCCAGCACCTCAATCTGCCTACTCTGATTTTGAAACCCTGTGCTGTTATTGGTACTTACCATTTTTCCACCAGTTTCTTTATTATCCCATAAACTTGACGCATAGAATTAATCTTTTGCAGGACTAAAATGGGAAGAGGTTTAGAAGTTCTCGTATTTCAAAAAGCCACGAGAACACCTTAAAAAAAATTATTGTAGATAAATAATTGTTTCGTGTTAGAATGCTCCACCAGCGGGGTTTCAACAGCACCATCCTGTGCTGCTTCGTGACTTTCAGTCACTGAGCAGAGAGCCACTGTACACCACAGGAAAAAGCTTTACAGGGCTTCTTCCATTTTTCTTTCTCCCATTCTTTTCCTTCCCGTCTTTGAGCATTTTAAAGAAACGTACCTTGTTTTATGCCCTCATCATTCACTCAGAGTGAGTCTTACACGGAGGGCCTGGCCCACTTTCCGTCTGCGGTCGTCCGAGTGTAAAATACAGCTTCACCTTCTCCGCGTGGCCTCGACGCGGCTCCCGGGGACGACGGTGGCGGCGGTGGTTAAGCGGTCACGTTTCGTTCGCGCCTTTCCTACGGGCATCCCCGCCTCGGCGGCAGAGGTGTCAGGAGCACCCGGCCGAGGCAGGCGCACGAGCTCTGGCCTGCGGAGCCGTCCCGCCGCCTGCACGGAGGACGACCGGGTCACTACAATTATCACTGGCTATATTTAGCGTGCGTGGTCCCAATGACGAATGCCAAGTAACGTTTTCTCAGCATTGTTGCTTAATTCAGTGACAGCTCATTTAAAAGGCAATAAATCTTATGGGCTTTGGGGAGTGGGAGTGGATGAAAGGGGAGTGTGTGTTTATGTGTGTGAGTGCATGCGCACATGTGTGTGCGTGTGTGTGTGTGTGTGTGTGTGTGTGTGTTTGTGTGTGTGTGCGCAAAGGTAAAGTGGGTGACCTAAGGTTTGTGAAGCTTGCCTAGAGACACAAGGTTAAGTGGACAGGCCAGAGAGCTCTGGGTCTTTGCTAAGTGATTGACTGATCAATGATGTAGGTCACAAAGCCAGAGGTCAGGGTGGCAGTGTGTGCATGTGGGTGTGTGTGTGTGCGTGTATGTGAATGCCTGTTTCTTGTGTGTGATATGAGAGACGGAGATAAAGAGAATACTTGACCCACTTTGACACATCCTTAAGTCACTTTCTCATGCTGTACATTAGAAGAGCATTTTTGACACCCTGGGATGTTCTTGTGGTTATGATTTTTTCCCCCTCTACCATTTCTTTATTTTCCCATAAACTTGACATGCTGCAGAGAATGAATTTACTCTTATAATACAGGAAAACATCCTGCTGCATTGTTTGCACATGCCTGTGTCTCATGATCTGAGTCATATCTCCCGACAGACGACCAGTCCCTTCATCCCCTCTCTACTCTCTCTGGATCAGATCACAGCCCCTGTGAAGAACCTGTCAGCATATTAAGTTCATCGCGCGCCCCGCTGGCAAATCACCAGCACACACTCCGTCTGAGATTGCTGCACTACCTGTTGTTGCATAATGTTTTACTATCCGTAGGTTTTCCCACTCTGACAGTGTGGAGGCAGCTATCAAACTGCCATGATATGCAAATGAGTAACAGCAGATCAGTGACAAAGGGGTGTATTTGTGGAGGGGGGGGGTTTCAGAAACCCAGACCCAGTCCTAACCCAGCCCAGCTCTGAGCCGACAAAGTCCACATGCATGCTGTGCATTCAAATTGCCCAGCACTGCCTGACAGGCAACCGTGGTGCCTGTCTAAGGATCTGAGCCTAGATGGCTGTTTATTTGTGCCAGCGTGCTCCAAGGCTATCTGCTGGCTGTCTTCAGGGGTATGGTCACGTGTCTGCTACAGCAAAGCCCCTGTCAGCTCCTATTATCAAAACATTTCAAGTTTGAGCATCATATTGGTCAGAGGATAACAGAGAAATCGCAGTTATCAGCCGGGCTTACAAACCAGAATCCTATAAATGTGAAGGATTTACTGCTTAAGATGCTGCTTTTTAATGTGCACTGATGACAATATATATATATATATATATAATATAATAAAACATGGTAGCTATTCAGATATGTATAGACAGTATAAGAAAAATGGATGCAAAATCTCCACCCTTTCTGTGAAAGTATAAAGCTAAGATGTCACATAACACTGGTGTTCTACCAAAATTACACTGTATGTATTGTTTGTTTGTTTGTTTTGTTTTTTGTCTCAAACCAATAATATATACTAACACATGGTGGGAATACATAAGATACATTTGTGGAAAAGCAATGATTTATCCACCAGCAACCTTGGACCCCTTTTCCCCAGGTCTGGCGAGGGAGACGAGTGTGAAGGAGCCAAATGGAAGAACGACGCAGTTCCTTTGAGGTTCCTCTGAGGTTCCTCTTCATCATGTAGGGACAGAAGCGATGCCCATGACCAGAAGCCTCAACCAGTTAGGTGATGTCCTGAAAAAAAAAGGTATATTTTAAGACAACGTTCATCAACCCTGCTCCATACATCCAGATTTCACCCTCACTGATCTATCTTCTTTCAGTTTTCATCTCCAACCCAAATCTAACACACCTTATCTAATCATCTCATCTAATCAAGGACTTTCAATGGCAATAATTTGATAGATTTACTATGATGGATTAGGTTTGGAACGAAACTTCCAAGTTGGTAGATCTTCAGGAAGACCAGTGATGGATCACTGTCTAAATGTTTGAGGAATTATTTGTGATAAACTGAAGAGTTTTCTCCCTTAGATGTGGGAAAGTGTCCAATAGTACGTACTTGTATCACAGATTTTACCTACTTTTTAAACTTTTCTCCATTTTAGTATTTATATCCAGACCATGTATATCCAAAGAAGTCTGCCAAAATGTTTTTTTAACTAAATCTAATAATGTATTAAACTGTGGTTATATTCTATTGGTACCTTACAGCACAACTGAAATTTGAAACTGAATCCCACACTTAGGCTTCAGCTATGAGTCAGTTCAGTTCACTGAGGATTCAATTTGTCTATTTTGAGTCACCATTTCGTTTTCTCAGACTGTTTATGAGTTTTAAAGGTACTGTGCTGTGAGTTGCTGTACTCTCAGATTGGCTTCTTCCCACTGTCTGAGTCAACGCCTAAATAAGTGAGGCTCTTTTATGAGAAGTGGGAGCGATTTGCTGAAAATACATCCCAAATGTCATTTCCTTAGAAGTATTCCTTTGTGAATCAGGGGTCAGTGAAACCCAGAGAATTTCAGCACCATTACTCTATCATGATTAGTATGAAGAGATATCAAAAACATCTGTGAAAATGACTCACAGAATTGCTAGCCGTTTTTTGTATGTGGATATTGCACATTAAAGAGAACTTGCCTGGCTCCTAGCTTTTTTTCCTGGGCCCATTGTCATGGTTATATCGTCGACAGTAACGAAATAAAAGCAATACAGCTGACTGTTTGGAGGGAAAAACATGGCATGCCCTTTAAAATACTGATCAGAAGTGACAAACCTGGGCAGAAACAAAAGCTTCCCAGATTGCAGTTGACAGAAAAATGAACAATGTCACATCCACTAGTGGAAGATGACTGTGCTCTGAGTCTTCAGGTGGTCAGAGGGTGGCATGGCAGGGAAGACAACAGGTTCAACAACAGCCCTTCAGCCAGGAGAGGGTAGAGATTTGGAAGATACTGTCCTCAAATGCAGCTTTGAGTGAGGCTGGGAGAGAGGAGACACTGTCTCTAGTCAAATATGAAAGGCATGGACTTGGTGACAGCCCATGGCTTTTCTCGATACCACCACTAACACCAGTTGACTGGAATGATCCATTGTTGCTTTGTAGAGAGTTGTGATATAAATGCTGAGGGCGAGATGTTGGAGATCTAAGTGCCCCTCCCCCTCCGTCCCCCTCCCTCTCCCACCACCCTTCGCTTCTTACCTTCGCCGGGTGCCCATGCTGTCATGCACGGGGAATTTGTTATGTTCTCTCGTGTCTCTGTTTCTGGGCACAGTGCAGCTCGGCCCAGCGACGTCCTTGCGCCTTCTCAGTTTGACGAGCGAGTGGCCTTGGGGACTTTGGACTCCATTTTCAAATTGACCATTTGTAATCAGCTCTTTAAAGCAAGGGAGAGAGACGACAGAGAGAGGGAGCGAGAGGGAGCGAGATGGAGCGAGGAGCAGGTGCCAATGGAGCAGGAGAAAGATATGCAGGAGAAAAATGAAAATGGTATCTTGGTCATTGCTTCGGTCTTGACGAGACCTGGTGATGTAAACACCATTGGACAGTTGTGAGGGATGTGAACAGAAGTGACGGTGGTGGAGGGCTATTTGAGAAGTAGACCTGTATAAAGAAAATGACCAGCTACAATATATTAAAATGACAACCATTCTATTCCACAGCGAATGATTAACCTTCCCTCACCCGTAAACCCTCAGTCTTTGGCCGAGAATCCGGGGACAGCCGTCTGTGTGCTTTGCTGCAACTGTTAGCGTGTACGGCGACAGACACAGTGGTCAGCCAGTTCAAAGAATCCACTGGCTGTCTTTGGTCACACTGGTCGCCTCAAGGTTCCTCCTGGGGCTGACATTTTCAGAAAATAGCTCCCTATTGTTTTGTGTGTGTGTGTGTTTGTGTGTGTGTGTGTGTGTGTGTATGAGTTGGGGCTCATTTTCTACATGTCTGCCTCACACCTGAAGCCACACTTGCTTTCTTCAGCACGTTCGGTAGCTTAAGCAAAATGACATGGCAGCAGTGATGACCTCACGCCCGCTGTGTGGAGGAAGATCCCGCCCACCCTCCTTTTCCTCCCAGTGACTGTCAGTTTAACACGCGGCCATGGAGTAAACAGTACGCACAGGACCTGTGTGTGCGCCCCATGCCCGGCGGATGAGGGATCAGGCCGTCGGCCGGAAAACATCACGCTGATATCTGAGCAGCATCTTCGTTGCCACGGTACCACCGCTGTTCTCGCGTGCACTCAGGGGGAAAACATTGTTTTCTTCTTGACCAAGACCGACGTCGATACCAAATTTGTTTGCTTATGGGGGTTATTTTGACAACAGGTCGTGAGTAGTGCTACCTCCACCCACCCCACCCACCCCACCCCCGCAGGTGTCAGGTGGATTTCTGTGCTGTGTGTTTATACATATGCCATTGGAGTGGTCTGAGGTGTCAAATAACAGATGTAGTGGTTCTATGGGGGTCATACACATTGTGAGGTGACCCTGAAGTTTTTTCTTTTTTAATATCGATCCTCTATGTTGCTCATGGCAACCCTGAGATCAATCAAGGGTCTATCCACTGCACACACACACAAACACACACACACACACACATGAAATTCAAAAGGTTGCCCTAGTGAGACCCTTAGTAACAGGGCTTCAAATATATGTGTCCACAGTAACCTCATTAAGAATATGGAATCATCTCCTTCTTATTAAAGAAAATGCTAGACCTAAGGGATACTTAAAAATGACATACAATGAAGGCATTCACAAGGGAACAAAATTAATAAAGTTTAACCGTCATACCACCCCTACAGAAACAAATATAGCAAATTGTCACCCAGGACCATCTTATTAGCCATTCTCCATAATTGACGGGCTGTATGTTTATTAAAATCCTCATTCCAGCTGCGGGAATAGGGGGATCTGTGATACCTGGATGGTCATAAAACGTGAGGGTTACCCTGGAGTTGTGGGAGATTTACCGTTGCCGTCCTTCACTCCTCCTGTCCAGCACACCTTTTCCCGCATATTCAAGACGTCGTGAATCACGGCAGAGTTTACCTGCAAGCGAGGGCTTTTTCATTACGGTAAAAGGCATAGGTGGGGCTCATGTAGGGCAAAAAGCCTCACAGACTGTGGTTGGGGTTTGGGGGGGCTTGTGGAAGGAGGGTGGGGGGTTAATTAGAATTACAAAGGGGTGACCAAAAATATTCTGCTCAGGTGGCCAGTGTCCATTTGTTTCAATAAGGGAAATTGATTCCCATGTCCTCTGGTGAGCAGGAGAGCCCTCCCTCTCCCTCCACAGTCGCTTGTGGGGCAAACGAGACAGCAAAGCAGTGATTTGGGTCACACTTCAGAGGCAGTTTGAAGCTGAAGAGTAGTAAGGGAAGACTCCAAAAATTAAATCATATAAACACGATACATAATTCGTACGGATCCGTTTTAGCATGCATCCAACTCTAAATTGGATGTGAAACAAATTTACTTTACATCCCATATGGGTGGAAAGATTGGCTGTAACTCAGCGAGGAAGACACTGGATGAGAAGACCAGAAGCAACCTCCAAATGTGATGCACGTATATGTCCAGGCTTGCTGATCTGTGTGTGGGCTAAAGAAACTACCTGAGCACCCTTTACATTAGCAGGTGAGGTCATATGAAATGCTGGCCACCAGCAAGATGCAGGCAAGTGTAACATAATAAAGGAATCGAGACACAGACAGATCCAGCTGAGGAGGTGCTTGTATTGAGAATTACACAGGCTGCTGCGAGCCACGGTAACACAAACACAGAGACAAGGGGCGAGGCACAAGAATAATCCGAACAGTCCAAAGTCAGAAGTCCGTGAGAAGTCCGAGGGCTAGGCAGGAGATGAGGTCTACAAGGGAAGCAGATTTCAGTCAGGTGAGAAAGGTAATGCTCGGTACGCAACAAGTAGGAAGTGAATAGCCTACTCTTAAATAGAGCCGGTGGAGACGTGCAAAAGGAGGGACAGGTGTAAGCAGTTAGAACTTGGGTGAACTGGAGTGTGTGACAGGAAGCGGTTAAATGTAAAGTACAAAACATAAAGCTTATAGCATCGCATCTCTGGAGCATAGCTCTTCCCAACCACAGCAGGGATGACTTAGCAGACTGTTAGAACATCAGATGAGTTACTTTAGCGTCATGCTAATTCAACAGCTTACCTTCATAGCCATCTGCTAGTCTGGACTACTCTTAATATAACAAAGAATCATCACCATCGTGTTGTGAGTAATAGTATCAGGATGTGAAGCATTACACACAGCAGATGGTACACACTTGTTATTTTAATGTGACTGATACATAAACCAATGCTACAGCCCCTTCTCAGGTCAGCTTTATTTAGGATCCCTCTTCAACAAATTGGCGACCACATGTTTAGCAGTTAACGAGGGCAACAGGTTCTCAGGTCGCTGCTGGATGCGCCCAACCCTCCCCTCCAGCTTGGTAAGGTGGCATCACCCAATCGATCAACTCCCCGCTGCTACCATGCTCATCCTTCTTGTCTGGGTCTAGAGCTTCAGCCTCACCCCACCTCTCTGTTCCTGACCACCCGCAAGCTCCTGAAGCAGGTGGGCATCCATCTCCTCTCAGCTGAACCAGGCTCCAGGACACCCCCGCTGGCACACAGCAACCTCCTTCCCCCCCCCCACCCCCAC
>JAOXYF010000017.1:3860446-3877562 GCA_028565775.1 Sternarchorhynchus goeldii
AAATCAGTCTGCATCTCCACTGGTAGCTTCTCCCGTCAGCTGTATGGATGAGCGTGGCTCACCTACAAGGACCTGCATGCCAATACCCTCCTACTTACACATAATGGCGGTGGTCAGATGCTTCAAAACAGTGGAACATGGCGTGGCCGAAAGCCAGGCAGTTTGAGTTCATCACGATTACAGTTCATTATGAGTTTACTTTCAAAAATGTAAAAAAAAAGGGAAGAAAATGTAGACATGAACTAGGGTGTTCCTAGCATACTGCAGCCAGCATTGTTCTTCTGCCTAACAGGGTGTGCGTTTATCTCATTTGTGCCTGAGTGGTTAAGATTACCTGCATGCCTTGCAGGAGGAGTCTCAGTTTTTTCTCCTGAAGAGCAATGTGCTTGGAATGATAGCATTTGTGGCCTGATGAGGGGTTTAGTATGACACACACACACACACACACACACGCACACACACACACAAAGAAATCCTAATATAAACAAAAGGAGAGCAGTGCCAGCCTGAGAATATAATGCTGTGATTATTGGGACCCCAGGGAAGCCTTTTGCAGTCTGTTCAGTGGAACCGGTTCACAGCAAGTGCCCATTATTCGGCTGTAAATGGAACTGAAAATGTACATTCCACAGCAAGCTGGCTGCTAAAAGTATACTCTGCGTTCCCTTGTAATCTCTCGTAATTGTGTCATTAGGGTACGTATTTCAAATAGTCACCAGTCAAGCTGCTGACTGCACTCGGGTCCGTGACACCTCTTCTCTTCGCTCCAGGAGCTTGCCGTACATCGTGTTTGCCGGCCCTTGATTCACCCCGTTATCATGGAATAAGCTGACGCACGTTTCACGTGACCTACAACAAGTACACACAGACGTACGCTGCTCCCCCCCCCTACAAAAAAAAAGAAAAAGGAAAAAAGCGTGAGGGAAATGTAGCGACGCAAAACCATCTGCGAGGAACCTTGAACTCTAAGGCTAATGTACTGTTTAGATTGGTACCGCCGTGAGCGAAAGACAACAGTCCTGCCGTAAGCAGCATGTGAACGGGGTAATGACTGAAAATGAGTTCAAGGCTGCCTCTGATGTGCTGTGAGTAGACGAGCCGAATTTATTTTGTTACATGGCAAACACTGCCTTGATTTCTGATTTCGATGAAGCCTTACACAGTTTCAGAGAGTCTGGTGCTCAGTGATTTCGGTAGAATACTTTCCTATATGCCGCGGCTTTGCTTTAACATAGATTATGAAAGTGAATACAATTTATAATTCTGCAGTAGCTTGTCTGTTATATTAAGATTGGAAATTAGTCATTACATTGTATATGAGTAAAGTAGGTCAATAACAAATGGTTTGTCATGAGAATATTGTTTGTAAACTATCACATTTAGCCACAACGCAGTTTTATATGTCAACCCAATGAAACCCTTTGTTCCTTTACTGCGATTTTTGTATTTTTACAGTAAATGTGTGACCTTATTAACATGTTTAATATCCCCGCTGCACATACTCAATTAGGCAATTGCGCGCACACACACATACACAGCATGCAGTTAGTTAGGCTAATTTCACAAATATATACAGGTTACTTTTATTCAATAGCCAAAATATACATATTAATTATTCATTTTGCATAACAATGACAAATATTTGTATGCCAGTAAGAGTGCAGACTAAGTGCTAATCTCATTAGCACTACAGTTCATCTTCATATTGACTAACTGTGGCATGGGTCAGCTTGCCTTGTTTTTGTAAATGAATGTAATAGTCAGACATCTGTCCCAACAGTATTATTCAAACACTGACAGGCACTTGAGGATTCTAGTGGGATTATATCTTTATTTAGCCATTACAATAGTGAGTGTTAAGTGGTCAGAGTACACTGTTGTCCCAGCTTGACTCCAGTGGTAATAAAAGCGACCGTTCAGTTTTTAGTGGGCTGTGTTGGTAGAATTTGCAGACACGTGCATTAACAAATACTGGTCGCAGAGAACTTCCATGAAGCTGTAACAGGGCCAGTAGATACATGAATTGGATTAGTATGAACAAAGGAGGCAGTTGAAGCCTTATTTCCAACACTAACTCACTCACTCAATCACTCACTCACATTTAACAGGCTGAAGACTCTCCATAAGACAGTCGAGAAAGGTGACTATGTAAGAGTGGTGCTTCACATAAATGACACTGTGTCTCCTTGTTCCACTTTGTTCTGAGTGTATCTTGTCTCCGGTGTGGTTGGATGTATTACTCCTGATTTCACCAAATGTTCATACCAACCTGTGTGCAGCATCAACCCTCTCTCGTTTAATTAATTACTGAGAACTGTGGCTTTCTCCTCATTTATTTATTTACTCGGTTTACTATCCAGCAGAACAACAAGGAAATATAACAGTATTAGAAAATTAATGATCACCATTATTATGGTCCTTTTTTCATTGTATTTATGATATTAGGTTAACCTAGCTTCTAAATTATTTTATATTTAGTCTTCTGGCACTGACAGGTCTCTGTGTTCCATCTCTCACTAAAGTCCTCAAATTCAAAAAATCAATGTTCAAACTTGTGAAGGGCTCTAAATTGCCTTCTAACTCCAATGCCACGCTTCTTACAGCAATGATAAAAGTCACTCTATGGATCCAAAGGACAAGTGATGTCGATGGAAGCATTTATCCATCCAGTGTGGCGTTCTGTCTCAGAGTCTCTTACACAAACCGACACAGTAGAATGGGCAGAAATCTGTTCTCTGCAGCTGCAAGCAGAGAAATATCTGCTTTAACCCACAGCATTCAGTTTTTCATTTATTTGTTTGTGGTTGTGTGTGTGTGTGTGTGTGTGTGTGTGTGTGTGGACGCAGTTTTCACAGTCAATTTGGATGCGGCACGATTATCATAAATTCAGAAAGAAAGAAATTCAGAAAGAAAGGAACACACACAAAAAAGAGAAGAGGGCAGAATGAGGAGAGACGCTCCCTCTTCCTCGGGGTACTGCACTGTTTCTCCTTGAACAGAGCAGTACAGACTGAACAGCTGAGCAGAAGCCTGAGAACAGATGGTTTTCACATGTCTCTTTATAGCCCCCTCCTCATCCATGTCTGTCTACAGAGAATTACAGAGAACAGACGGAAGATAGAAAGCAAAGGTGGCAAGAAAAGGACCCTCCTCAACCCATGGCTCCTTCTCTCTCTCAGGGGATGACAGAAGAACGGGTTAGAAAGGGAGACTGGAAGAGATATAGTACCTATGATAGTGGTGCTCAAGGGTAAAAAAAAAAAAAGAAGATCATATGCAGTCTCTCATCCTGATTATCAGAGAAACAATTTCATTACGAACTAACTGGCGGGAATATGCTGATGAGGATGATCAGTAATTGAGTATGTAATTATTTGCCAGAAGTCAACCTCCCTGTACCTGCATGAGGCACAGAAGCCCCAGACTTAAACTTCAAACTACGTATGTAATGCATAATGGCGATAGTTCATTAACGACTAAATGATTCAGAAAAAGTATATATTAAGCAAATGTGTTAAGCAAATGAGTTTCTGAATCTGAGTATAAGTTAACTTTGGTCAGATACAAACGTGCCTTCTTCACAGGATCTGATTAAACGTTCCAGTTAATCATAGTAATGCATCTTCACAAGTGACTTACCTGTGTATAATGATGAATCTGCAGTTTTAAATAGAGAGAGCAAGGTTGAGAAATGTTCTCCATTGCCACTTCATACCCAGTGGTTTAATCATAGATATGCATAGATAATGAAAGAGCACAGTTCACAAAGGCATTAAACCACTTTAACATGAAATAATTTAAATGTTAATTGGTGTTTGGTTATTATGACTCGAAGGTAACAGATACTGCACCAAGCCCTGCAAGAGGATGCTTTTCATCGACTAACTGTCTCTCTGCTGATCATAGACAGGAGACAGTCTAGACTGCTCAAGTGAAGAGATGATTATGGTCACTCACAGGTATGGAAGGGTGTAAAAGGTCTCTGTCTTCATTCTACTCCGTCATGATGGTCTGCTAATTACATTTAGTCGTTTTAATGCGAATAATTCTAAATTGTTTAGGTTTATGCTGAGGGGGGCGGGGCATATAGCCAAACCAAACCAAACCAAACCACTACCACCACCAAAAAATTCTCCTAATAGTTTCGTCTTTTGGCTTTGATCGACGCCCAGATGTAATTACTAATATATCCGCTTGAGGTCCTTTCTTGGAGTGCACACAGGCTAACGTACACAAGCAAACAGTGTACCATGTATTGGAAAGATATCTGACGAATAACCGTAGAGCTATTGGGCGGTTATGGACACACACGGTAAACGGGCTAATTCCAGGTGTCAAACAGCAAAAGTCTGGTTTCACTCCTGAAACTGGTACTGCCGTCGAGGCTAGTTTGACCATTATCAAAGACGTTGCACTGCCGTCAAATCCACGTTCTTATGGGAAGCTCGTTCTGAAACACCAGCGTTAAAAACAGCTGAACTTTCGCAGCTGAACACAGATAAACGTTTTGCTCCTAGTGATTACAGCCATATGTTTGCGTTAGTTTTTGTTAAAAAGTGACAGCACAATAAAGTAATAAAATGTCTACTGCGGTCAAACGAATAGACCAGTCAGTAATACTACTTTGGACAAATATTATAACATAAATTAGTACCAAATTAGTTTTGAAACGTGTTTGAATGTGTACGTGCGGTCTTGACCAACGTGGCCCACACACAACGAGTTCGCCAGCCCTGGTTTAAGATGAAATCTATAGCCGAAAGCACCTAAACCTACGATACCCTGTTGTACCACACTGTGGCAGTATATAACAACAAAACACGATATCACGGTCCTCTTTATTTTTAACTTTAAAACAAATGATGAAAGTATATCACACAAACCTATAGATCTATTTCAACTTAGCTTAGTCTGCAGATATCCATCTGCAGGCTATCGAATACATATTTATCACCTGGAACCCCAGTCTTCTTATTTTCTCATTTGAACCCCATGATTTTAACTTCTTTGTAGTACTGTCAGAACTAGAGACTGGCTTTTGCTTCTCGATTATATATAACACACAGGCACATGCCAGGACTTGCAGGCTCTGGTCCAGGGGACCCAATGTCCCTCATATTCAGGTTTAATACTCTCCAAGCACCCCTGGCTCAGTAAGGGCCTGGCTATTATCTGATGAGATGGTCCAGCTGTGATGGGGGTGGGGAGAAGTGGAGAATGTGCAGGACAGGGATTGTTCTGTTTCGGGTTCAAGAACCTCTAGTACATCCTTTAAAACCTGGAACCACCAAAGATTCGATGTGACTCTTCAAAGCTGAGTATATGATGTTTTAATATTAACACCCCACCCCCCATCCATTTGACAATGGTAAACACTGAACCTCTCAAAATAACAAAATAATCACCACTAATAAACCCTGAGTGCATTTGGTACATGTAAACCATAAGTATTATCATTATTGTATTTAAAAAGCTGAACCAAAAACAATCCTAACATTTTAAAGATTATTCATATGTGGTAAAACAGCTAATTAAGTGAATTTGCCCTGATCCTGATTCAGTGGAACAGCAGTTTGACAACGGAATTAGATTAAGATTTGTTTTTACTATGCATGAATTACATAATGTCTTTCTCTTTTCGTTAGTGCTGGATGGGCCTCTGTTACTGTCAGACTGGACTCTTAGCTCTTGGTGTGAGCGCGGTGTCTGGATATCACAGCTGCGTACTCTCTACCAGAGCGGTAAATGGTTCGGCTCAGCTCAGGACTGGAGAAGTCCACGTGATAGAGGCCAAATCGCACGCTGTAGCCGTCTGTCCACTCAAAGTTGTCCAAAAGAGACCAGGAAAAATATCCCTTTACATTCACATTGTCGTCTCTGATAGCTGGATAAAAAACAGAGCATGGTAATTAGAAATGTAACACACACACACACACACACGCACATTACTTTGCAACAGTGTAATAAAACCTTAGTAATATAGAGTTTGCTGATATCAAAAGACCTTTGGACACTTCCTGAAGAGTATCCTGATAAAACTGGCATCGATCAAGGTCTTCCAGTTCAAGAGGTCCCATCTGTGCGAAGCCATTTTCAGTGATGTAGATAGCTGGATTGTTGCAGGTCTCCTAAGAAATGGATTCAAAACAGTCAAATGAAACATGAAATGAAAACACAAGGTAAATAGCTGTCTTCATTCACTGAAATCCACCTTTATGTAGTTCAGCAACTTCCGCAGGCCCTCAGGAAATACGGCGAGCCAGGACACCCCACTTATGAGCCACGATGGATCTGTTGTTCCCTCTACTCCCAGGTCTGCTGTGAAGCAGAGCTCACCGGCACGAGAGCCTGTCATCTTCACCCTGCGCGATGTGTAGTAGTTCAGGGCAAAGAAATCTGCTGTGCCCAAGGGAGAGGGTTCGTCCTCTGAAAACCTTGGCAACCTCTGGCCCTCAGTGAAGCCTAGTTCCAGGCTCCTGGCCTCAATCCTGGACCTCATGGACTCTGGGTAGTCGCCGGTGCGGAACAGAGGGCAGGTAAACCAGCCCAGAGTGAAGTCCATATATCGCTCCGCCGCCGCTACATCCTCGGGACAGCCAGGCTCTGATGGCAAGGCCCAGTCACTGCACAGAGCTATGGACACTTTCCCCTTTTGCAGACATCTGAAGTCGACATGGTAACTATGCCACGCTCGAGCATGGGCTCGTAGCATGTTGTGGCCCACCAGGTAAAGGGCGGTCCCTGGCTCCTTCAGACCTGGTGCAAAAATGCCATCCTCGTATCCCAGTTTGGCACACACGTAAGGCTCATTTAGTGTAATCCAAAACTTCACCCTGTCTCCAAAAGTTTTAAAGCAAAACCTCGCGTACGAGTCAAAAAAATCCACAATGTCATGAGACTTCCATCCCCCACGGTTGTGCAACGCCTGAGGCACATCAAAGTGATTCAGAGTCACCATCGGCACGATCGCTTTAGCTGTTAGGTCGTTAATCACTTTGTTATAGTATTCTACACCTGAGGATTAAAACCAAAAAAATGGCTAATTTGAACAGTAATATTTTTACAATTAATAATAAACACTAATCCAATAATGATAAACCTGTCTTCAGTTTAAATTTATATAATGTTTTAAAGCTATGGGCAAGTTTGTCTGTGGAAATATCACAGTTTGTATGTATTTCTGTCGCAACAACTTATTTTACTTAAATTATCCACTTTCAGTGTATAGTGGAGTACCTTTTGGATTGACATAATTTGTAGTCCCATCCGGTAGAAGCCGTGACCAAGAAAAAGACAAGCGGTAGTGTGTGAGTCCTAGGTGCTGGATACACCTCAAGTCTTCATCCCACAGCTGATAGCTGTTACAGGCCACATCTCCGGTTTGGTCCTCAAATATTCTGCCTTTAGTATGAGAGAAAGTGTCCCATATGCTGGGACCTTTACCATCCAGATCCCAGGCCCCTGCACAAAAAATGTACATTCTGCATTAATTTCTTTATTCACACTTCTATTTGCATTATATATTTATTTGTATTTATTTATCTGTTTTCTTTTTTAATATTACAACATGAAAATTCAGCTTTACGAAGTCTTTTTTAGACAGTTGGACAGTTGTATCATTAGGGTGGTATACACCCTAGAAACAGCTGGAAATATATAACTAAACTACCAGCCATACAGCGTAAGAGCTTTCTCAGAGGAACAGAAAAATTAGGATCGTAACGGTACGCAAATCTACCTTCGATTTGGTAAGCAGCTGTTGAGGCTCCCCATGCAAAATCTCGTGGAAAGTCTTCACCAGAGACGTATTTAGAGAGAGACATTTCGTGTGGTTTTTCCCTCAATTGGTGGCGCATATATACTTTAAATTGTTACAACTTTTATCTATCCCTGTGGATCAAATACTTTGCCCCTTCCGCAAGGTGCTTTGCCATACCCGGAAATCACTCGTAAAACGAGGGCGGAGCGTAAGCTCTCAGCACGAGCGTAAAGCGTAATTTTTCCTGCGATCCCGTTTTGGGGAAATCTGCTGTTGAGCTGTCGTTTAGCCACATGTATTATTTGCACAGTAACGTGACACTTTCCGTTCTTGTTTGGGAAAACATCATTACAATGGAAAAAGATCTTGCACAAACAGAAAAAACACGTTTAAAAACTTTTATTCATTGTTGCACGCGACGTCTACGTGTTCTGTGCGCACATTACAAACTAGTTTGAACTTGTCTTAAACTTTTTTTCTGAGGTACACACAACGAATGCAGCACGTCTTAACTGCTGTGTTCTGTTGTCTGGTATAAATTTAGCTTCACAGGCAATTTGTTTGGCCAATTAAATAAATTGCTACACTGTGTTTTTAGATGTCTCTTAAAACTCTTTGTTACAAAGATGCAACATAAACATCGAATACATATGTATGTATGTGTATATATATACATATATATATATATATATATATATGGAATCAATGTTTATCTTTATCTAAGAAATCACTTTCTTTGTGGTGGCCAATAAGAAATGCGTTTCTTTTTCTTCATGATTATCCGTTCTAGGATTGCCTGAAGAGCAGAATTTTTACCAGTGATTCAAGTACTTAAATAAAAAAGGTAAACAACATACCTTCTAAATCTAACAATTTCCGCGGGCCTTTTTTTGGGAGAGAGGCAGTACCTTTGCAAAGCAAATCTACGATGACGTCAAGAGAGGAAATGGAACATGGAGCTCGGAGATAGACTGAAAGAGTTGCGTGGTGAATGGATGGAATGCAGTGTGCTTTGATTCATATGGGATTATTGAATTGATCGACTACGGGCAGTATTGTTTTTACTAATGTTTTACTTGTTCTTACGCGTTGAAACAGGGAGTGTTTCTTTAATTATCCGATACTTCAGGATACTGCAGAAAATTCACAAGAACTAAAAGAAAAACTAAAAGAACAGTGTTGTTTTCTAAGAACGTTATCGTTTGGCATGCGGATATGCTTAACAACTCTTTTGAGAAGCTAGAAGACACTGGCGCTTAACTCCTATTTTACCGCCATGGTGTTTGGAGTCGTGAGTCTGCGTGTAATTAGAGGACCGCAAGGGAAAAGTTGTTCTTGACCGAAGCGTGATCAGATTTCCCTAAGTTTGTGTTGTCATGGGCTAGCTGTAGCTGTGTTTTCATGAAGTAGCCTAGCAAAACGCAGGATTTGGATTACCACCAAGGGCAAGAAAGAAAGCAACCTATGCGCGAGTTGAAGTTGGATTTTTTTTTCTGCACGAGTTGCTTTGTTAAGCAAAAATAATCGTGAACTTTTAAAGCGTTTGGCCGATGCAATGGGATAGAATCGTAAAACGAATCGCTTTGAAAACAAAGGATATCGCTTCGCTTCTCCATATAGATTAATGAGGAGCGCACAAAGCCATGCTATATCGAAATGTAAAACGTCATTATTTTGGACACAACGTTTTCAACATGACCTAAGAAACCCTGCCTATTGTTCTGAGTTTTTGTATTGTGGTTGTATGTGACCGTTTCTCCTAGATATAAGGGCTATTTTAATAAAATATAATCCAGCAGGGGATTTCTTCCATGCTTATAAGATACACTAAAACCTCTATTAATTTCGCGTATATATCGACAAAGAAAAGCGAGACATGTCGGCTGAGGGTTCCGGTGTCCTTTTATTGGCTTTTGTGCTGTTCCAATGCGCGAGCTGTGCGGTATCATCTGATTGTAAATCGTATGACGAGCGCAACAAAAATGCTGGGAAAGGCTTGCCCTCGGTGGCCACGACGGACAGGAAAGTCGTCTGCAGCAACATGGAGCTCCATCAGGTGCTACATCCAGAGTCCTTTCCCAACAGAACAGTCACACTGTAAGTAAAAGCACTGAGACTACACGAAGATCATGTCCGTTAGCTTTCGGTCTTCTTGTCCCTGCTTAAGTGACACAACCGTCTATATTTTTTGTCGTCTCCTTGTTTCAATGCGCACAATTGGTTTTCATAGTTTAAAAACGCACGATATCCATTTTCTGAGCAAAAACAGAAGCGCATTATGAGCGTGTGGCTCAAAATCTGGAAAATATCTGAATAATATACATCCAATAATGGAGGACATTGCATTCACTCATTTATAATTGAACTGCAATGTGTATTCAGTAAGCCCTACAGTTTCACTTGGCTCCAATGAATACAACTCCAGAGTATTGCTACAGTAAGTATCTATAAAGTACCAACGCACTTTGGGTGACTGATCAGCTTGTCCCTAGAGTATTTTTGCTGTGTTCCTGAATACAAAACTAAACTTGTGCTGTGTCAGAAAACTTGTTTAGCAGTGTGAGAAATGAACAGCAAGAAACTGGATTATATGCTGTTAGTACATTCATTGCAATGGATGAATCGGAAATCAGATATTTTGTGTGTAGTGTTAACAAATGGATTGCATACAGATTGGATGCTGCATTGTTTACCAGCATTTGTTATTTTCTCCTCCTACTGTAACAAGTGGCATGTTTGTACCTGTAACTGACAGAGGCCCTAAAAAGGCTGTAATGGTGGAGCCCCATGTGATCTTTTCTTGGGGCCCAAAATCTCTGATGGATCCCCTGATACTCTTTTAACTAGCGTACACTCGTGGTTTCACATAATACAGGAAGAATTCTTGGCATCATGATAAAAGATAAACTTATGTAGATAATTTAATAAGTATCAATTTCCAGATGGCAGTTTTGCCTGTTTTTGTTGAAATGCTGATGTCACTAGCTCTTCCATTACAGAGTAAGAACATTTCTATGGTCAAGTTGGTTTCTTATATACTTCATATTCTGAAAGCTCCTTTTATTTCAGACTTTGCCGAGCTTTGTGAAAGCGACCTTTTCCCTTGACGTCGTTTATCAAGCTGCTATTTGTTGGGTCTAAAACACCCAAACATCTGAGGTTCAAATTTGTGGTGTTGCTTAACCCAAAGAAGGGACATTCATGCTTTCCGAATTTCGTCCAGTTGTTCAGTAGAGATGCATTTACTGTGATTGTTGCATCCAACCTGATACTACATCACTGTAAAAGTGCAACTGATGACGGGCAACAAGACAAAATCTGAACGACACCCTCATCCTGTGTCTGCATCTTTTGTAGTACATTGTTATTTAAAAAGAACGGGACACTTTAATTCTATTTTTTTCCCCCCAAATAACTGCATTACTTGGCTATGACATTTTGCTGTTTGCCACCTATAATGTACATATTCTCCCCTCATTGGCCCTCGTTGAATAAGGGGAGGAGTTAACCCTCAGCCAGTGTGAAGTTTGTGGTCTCTCTCTGGGATGTCGGTACATTCCAGTGGCAGGGCTTAAATCTAAACTCACATTTTAACTCGCACTGTCCCACTGGCTTCATGAGCATGAACCATAGAAACCAGCCAAAACAAACCAGTCTGAGCAGTAGTTCTGTGTACTGTGTAATTTAAATTGGAAGGGGGGAATAAACTTTTTGGTGTTAGTTTGTTTATAACTTGCTAGCCTACCCCCCACCCCATCCCTTTGCATATTGTTTCATGCTTTATGCATACGAAAAGGGAAAAATGAGGTTGGAAACAGCATTTCCTAATACCACTTATTTGCTGTACTCCTTTGATATAATGTACCATATAGCTGAAAGGTCTCAAATGCCTTTTGTTCTTTGTGACGGTGTCTACTGCAGCTGTTTAGAGGAAGGTGTGCTCCTCTACTCTTGTGGCCGTGTAGTTTTTGACTAGTAGAACTTATGGCTGGTGGATCTGATGACCCTCATGATAACTTACTTCCTGTGGCATGTACTCAGGCCTCCAGTTACACACACACACACGATCTGTGAGGTCAATTGTTTTATTCTACCAGTTACGTGGTCAAAGCCGTTAGCTTTGGGGATGTGCAGTGTTCTAGTTGCCATAGGGTGGGTATTTTTTACAGGTCTCTCCCACGTTCATTTCTTCACATGTCATGGGTTTGGCGACGGGGGATGGGCTGGGAATGTGTCGTTTCCATCTTAAACTTGAAAAGGAAATCTCCCTCCCTGAGTTGTGTGTGTGAAATGCTCTTTGAAGGGGCTGTTTAATATTAAGGCAGTGTTTCATGCTGGTGTTCTCCTGTTTTGTGGAAGTGGTGTTCTTGGGTTTTATTCCCCTAACTTGATCATTTAATCCGAAATAAAAGGACAAGCCTCGATCCTCATTTTATTCATTGTCTAAATACACTGTTCTTTTAGACCTGGGTTCTGACCATAATGTGACATCAGTGGTTTCTCTCACCACTGTCTCGTGATTTTGAGCAGAGGCTGCACCACACTGACGGTTAAAACACAACGGTTTCTGGTTCTTTCTTTCTTTTACAATCTGTACCATGTCTCGGACACAAAAAGAATGGGTCTGAATGCATTTGTATGCTTTTCCGCTTGTGTGTACACACAGCTGTGACTCTTGAGTGTCTTTTGGTGGGTGGGTGTGTTTCACTCACTCACTCACTCACAGTCACCCTCATCGAGCACCTGGCTGGTTCTCTCTCCTCAACACACACCTGGTGCCTGTAGCAAAGCCACTACACCATGACAAATTTCCACCCAGAGTCTCGTTAAATGCTGTGTTTCACAGCAAGATGGGATCAGCTGGGATTATGGGAACACCGGTCAATTCCAAACTAGCCCAAATCTGTCATGCAGCCAAACCTCCCTCTAGCTACACCGGAAATGTCCATAAAAACACACGCGCACAAAAAAGGAACATTTGGCTTGCTTCTTATTTTGATGAACTTGTATTTTATCTCTTTCTTTGTAAAGAGACTTTACTGTTTTTGGACAGATGTGTCGCACTAAAGCTTGTAGCATCAGATGGTAGAGTGCTCTCCTCGGTTGTTTGACTTGTCTAGCTGATGCCTTATGGGGAGGTGAACTGGGACCTCTTGAAGTGTTTGTGTAAGCAGTGCCCAGGAAAAGAGGCTTGGTTCCGGCATGTTGATGTTTGCTCATACCTCTCAGTGTTAGGAGTTTGGATGGATCTGTGGTTTCTTTCTTTGTTTTTCAAATGTGTTTTCCAGTGGTTTGAGAGCCTCACACTGGTGGTGTGGGTTGTTTTTCCTCTGTAGATATGAGCAGATTGGTGTTCCTCAGGTCTTTAGGCCTTCCAAAAGGATGTAAAAAGATTTTAGGTTTTTGCTAGTAGAGAATATTACTTTACCATGTGGGCTATAAAGTCTCAGCCATTTGCCAGTCATACCATAACCTACATGAAGAAAATGGGGATATTTGGCCGTTTCCAGCTTGGTAACCCTCATCTAGTGTGACACTAGCTCATTTGTTTTCAAAATAACACATTTTTTGCGATCTTTTGCTTTTGTTTTCTTGATGGAGAGCAGAACGAGAATGTTGAATTCAGTCCTTCCTCAGGGGAAGTATTTTGAATAGGTTTAGGTCTACAGCCTTTCAGTTTGCCATATTTCGCAGGAAAACAATGCTATCAAATGCCAGTGTTTTTCAATACCACCAAATCAGATAACTGATACTGCCCAACACTTTATATATAAAAATTTTATATATATATGGAACTGGAAGTGGTGGCATGTATTTACAGAGCTGATTTAGTTTCTGTTTTAGTTTCTTTTGTATGTAAAGTGCTTTGTTGGTAAAGTGTCTTTGATTACAGCGCTTCACAATTCTGCTTTCCGCTGGGGCGCGTGTGTGTGTGTGTGTATCTGACACATTTACAGTTGGACTGTTCTTGAGGGTACTTGGTATCCCTACTCATATTGGCCCATTAACTAAACTTGTGGCAAAACCTGCCCATCCTCCAGCCTCTTGGCTTCTTTCTGACAGGTATTTTAAGCATTAAATGAGCCTACCATTAGGAAGCTTTCTACATGCTAATAGCACAGAGTTATCAGTCTCTGTCTCATCACTCTTCTAACTTCTTTGAAAGTGAGACAGTGTAATCATTAGCTGGTTATTTTAGGTCCAAAAATGGGGCTACATAAACATGTGTTGTGTCGGCGAGGATGGAATAGAGTGAACAAGTCGTTGCCGTCTGATCTTTGTCCTCTTCTGGGCCTCAGCGGGAACACAAAGGGCCTTTTTTGCGAACGTTCAGTTGAGTCCTGTCAAAGTAACGCAGGTGTTCTGGGGTTTGGAACCCCCAGTGGATCCCATTTTCAGACACTCTTCAAGCAGTCAGATTTGAATGTGTGTGTTTGGCTTTACGATGCTGCTGTTTGTAACATCTGGGGGCTTTGTGCACTGGGCTGGGGACTTTTAAATGATCGTCCACTGAGCTGTGTTAAGAGTATCCTGTAATGAGCTTGTTTTAAACACAGTCACCTCAGGGTTATATTCTATCACCAGTGTTATTTTCTGTCTACATTAATGAGATGAATTAACAGAAGGGACATTTCTAACTATTTAAATGTGTGGATGACGTGGTCTTAGTTGGCTGGTTCTTATAGGAATGATGGTGCCTAAGATTGTTTTGATAAGGTTTCAAAATTTGTACATTGATGATAACTCGGCTCCACATGAATCAATATTTGCGGGAGTGGGGCACAGGAGCTCAGTTAAATCACCCAGACCCACTCCACCCACTTAAGTTGTGAATGTCTGTTGTTTGAAGTACTTATGAATATACTTTGTTCGCCATTTTGCAGATAGTATTGATTGCATATGCACGAATGTTAGTCAGAGATAGACTTTGGTTTAGAAGTTGAAGGGACTTGTGCATAGCAATGATATCTTGTTAGCACTTGACGGTTTCCTTTTGTGGAGTAGACAGAGGACATCTGTCATCAGCAAATGAAAAATGCTTTGGCCTGGATGATTAACGTGTCATGGCACACAGCAGGCGGTCAGTAGATGAGCTTCAGAACTGAGTCAAACTGAGACGAAGCAGCGGTGATGGTTAGGCGCACAAAACATCTTGTTCTTTCCAAACTTTCTGCTGCTTGACTTTGGGCAGCAATAGTGAATTTCCTGGACAAAACCATTTTAGTCTGTGAGGGGTCTTTTGTCTATAATGTAATCAAACTTAGCAACAAATGTAAATGAATACAAATTAATGTCATGTGAAGAATATATTTCATATGCTGTGTGTGTCTGTGATTGGCTGTATATAGTTTGTTTACACACACACACACACATCTGTGTTAGTGAAACCAATGATTGCTTGGACTAATCCATTATATCTTGTGTCCACTGGCTATTCCTGCAGCATGACTTCAGTTCAGTTCATGTCCTGGTTATAGGGAGAGCCTTGAGCTCTTTGACCGTTTTTTTGAATATCAAAATAGCAAGGAAGATTCCTGAGGATAGTCCTGTATCCTCGCCTGTGAGGCTCACAGGTTGCAGTGTTCATTGACGTGTTAATTGTCAGAACTTAATCTGTCCTGGGGAGGGGAGGGGATGGCGGCGAATGGTGTAACGGGAGACGTCTGGACTGGCATTTCATGGAGTCTCTGTTCTCCAGATATTTGAGCACCTGTTTACACCAAAACATAGGGAGATGTCACCCATTTCTGAAACCAGGCCGATACTGACGTAGGGAACGGAAGGTTTCACCTCCCAGATGAACATGTGAGCACGTCAGATGAACGGTGATGTCTGAGATCTCACCAGCTCATTCAGCGGAGATGCTATCCCAATTTTTTTGCGCTAGACCACTTGATTTGTCTTCTGTTGATGGGGATGTTCTCTAGGGGGGACAGCCATGTGTAGAACATTACAGACACTGACGTTCAGTTGGCCTCTGCAACACTGATTTACACAGCGTTTGTGCATATTTATGCCAACTATTTTCTGAATTATCCTCTGACATTTTCTTCTCCCTCGTCTGGGAATTGGCCTGTAAACCAAATTACAGCTGTTTTAGTATGAAGACTATTTGCAGATAGATGTAACATGGATCCAGATTTACTGCAGTCGTGACATTTGAGTTTGAAAATACATTTTAAATTCATTGTTCATTAGACTGCTTTGTTTATTACAATTAAAATTTATTGTTCATTAGGCACCCTTGTTTATTACAGACAGTGTCCACCTTGATTTAACTACTAAGACAGTTCATTACATTTTATTTTCTAGTTTTTATTCCACCCTTGTTTTATTGCTTACCTCTTTATCATCCCACGTTTATGTCCAGCCTCTTGATGCTGGCGGACCAATAAGCTACGCATGCAGGGCCGCTAATTTCCAGAACAGTCGGCAAAGCGGCCAGGCTAACCTGGTTTTGTCACCCACGCTGGGTCCGAGACTTCCTTCCTTCCACCTTAAACGTGCCAAGAATCCACGTGATGAGCAGACGCAGTCTAGCGCTCGTCCGATTTCCAACGCGCGGGGGGAGGGGCCTTTGCAGGTGTGCGTTCCTGGGCTAGCCAGGAACCGTTGGTGACTCTCGCGGGGGTCCCGAGCAGAAATATCCACATTGGTAGAGCAAAGCTGGGCAATAAAACTGGCCTTCAGCACAATATAACTGCAGCGGTGGGAGTGAAGTGGGGAGCCTGCAGGCCACCGTAGCCTGTACGGCCCAGAAGCAAACGGCAGAGTCTCTGGCGAGGTTACCTTCAGGGTGTGACGACACTTGCTCGACGCTTTAGTATGCAGCTGTTTTCCTCAAGAAAACGCTAACTTCGTATTTTAGAATGTTTCTACAGGGACATTTCATCAAATGAACTCTTGGTGCAGCTGCTTCTCAGCACTGTGATCTGTGATTGGTGGAAAGGCCCCGTGGTATATTACACTGTCAGTTTGTCATGTCTGTACCATTTGGCACAGGAAAGCGGTGGCTATAATTCGGAAATTAGCGGCCTTATCCAGCTTGTGCTTCACAAATTCGGTCTGCATAAAATCTTCTGCTTGAAGTTTGACGCTTTCAGAAGTGAGATTGAGAGATGCGTTTTCTTTGTATGCGTTGAAATGAACAGTACTGCTGATCCTTTGCTTATGATCAGCTGGCTGTTCTAATTCGTGTATATTTTTGCCTTTGCAGGATTTTAAGCAACAACAAAATTCAGGAACTTCTGAACGGCTCCTTCGTTGGCTTGTCCACCCTTGAAAGACTGTAAGTAACCCTGTATTTCTTTTGTTTCTGTTGAAAATGGGGAAACAAACAAACATATATATATGAAT
>JAOXYF010000017.1:3877624-3893811 GCA_028565775.1 Sternarchorhynchus goeldii
TGAATATATAGGTTCATGCAGACTCCAGGCGCATGGACCCAGAGTAAATACAAGGCTGCTGAAATGAGAGGCAACACACTCTTCCTATATGGGCCTGTCAGCTGCCAGCACAAATACATTGGCGTATTTGAGGAATCTTGAAGTGCCTGTCGAGAGAAGGGGGTTGGTAGAGGGGAAAGTTAATTTTAGTGGCTGCATGCACAGAGTACCATTGTCGGGTCGTAGTCATACTATGGATACAGTTGCAGATGCCATGGTCCTAATTGGTTCTGATTTAGTAATTATTTCCTGTGAAGTAAGATGTGAATAGGGAAGGGATAGGGAAACTAGGCTTGCTCCAGATCCATTTGTAAAATTTCAAATCGGTTGAGTATTTTTGTTTTACTTTTACAGACCGGAGAGTTATTAGGAAGCACCGTTTTCTTCTCGTGGCCTGGTGTTTTTGGAGTTAAAAAACGTATTTGCCACATCTCCTTTCCAGAAGGGGAAAACATTTGGGTCCTACAGTGTGTCATGGGGTGATTTACTGCCTGAAAATGGCTTCATGCAGATAAAATAACCAACCCATTAATGGCCCCCGTGTTTCAATAAGGGCTAAAATAACATGATGCAGTCAGACTGGAATTCGAATGGTATATTTTCCATGTCATTACTGCCAAGCCTGTATAAGACGAAGAAGAAGAAATGGCTGAAGGTCTTTCTGAGGTGTTTCTCGATAACGTGGCAATGATTATAAGCCACTTGCAGCCCTGTTCCTTATATGGTACCTTTGATACGAATATGCC
This sequence comes from Sternarchorhynchus goeldii, assembly GCA_028565775.1. Taxonomy (NCBI): domain Eukaryota; kingdom Metazoa; phylum Chordata; class Actinopteri; order Gymnotiformes; family Apteronotidae; genus Sternarchorhynchus; species Sternarchorhynchus goeldii. Next base: position 3,878,410 of record JAOXYF010000017.1, read on the forward strand.
CTTGGCCTTCAAGGCATTCTGGGTAATCTCAATGTTAATGAAGGCACTAATGCATGCCCTTTAGGTGTTATTTAAGACACAGAATGATTAGAATCGACCCAGTTGGGCATTGAACTCTGCTGTGTGAGCTACATAAGGGTATGTTTGGAACAAACCGTATTAGGGTCTTTGAAGGCTCCATTTCTTGGGAGGTAGTGTTTAGTTGCCGTCCAAAGCCGTCTGAGCACGGCTGGGGACATCTTCACATGGCTATGTCCTCCAGCTCCAAAGCTTCTCCACAACAGCTTGGGCCTCTGGATTTGAAACCCACATGTCCTTGTTTAAACCCACTCTACTGTCTTCAAGTGGCAAAGGTTAAAATTGAAGGGATCCCCTCCCCCCCAAACTGATGTCTCACACAACCCATCAAGAGTGTGAACAGCTTTGATCCTCCAGCGGCTGGAAAGCAGAAGTCCAACTGCGAGAGTCGGTCAGCATGCATCCGTGACCCCACCCCCACCCCCACCACCACCTCCACATCTTGTTCGACCACCAACCCCCTCTCGGCCCGTTCCACCTCCCTCGACCTGACGGCACGTGACGATGTTCCGCTTTTGTTATGCTAACGAACAGAGCAGGGGCCAGAGGTGTTAGTGAACTGACCCCCCCCCCTCCCCGCCCTCCCACCCCGGAGAGCCGTGTATCTGGATGCTTTTGTGCATGTCGGAGAGTGTGAGCAAGCCAATGGAATAAAGACTCGGCGTGGTCTCCAGCTCACACTACAGACCACCACCATCCCATCCCCCGCGCACTGGGGCTGCAGCTGTTCTCTTCTGGATGATTGACAGGCGGCCAGGGGAAGTTGACAAAAAAAGTCGCCGCCCACCTTTCGCCTCCAGCTCTCCAGCCATGAACCTGCAGCACCAACCATGGCCAGCGCTGTTTTCTATTCAGTAGTAAAACTAAAGAATTCCATGTTGTTTCAGTCTATGGCCCACTGCTTACTGCTTCACTGGGATGATCTGTTTGACTCTTCATCTTGAAGGGTATTTGTTTTGTTTTTTTTAAAAATTGATAATGGTTTGCATTTGAAATGTATTAATACAGTCAATCCCCTTACTTTTGTGGAGATTTTTGCTCCATTTCCACAAACTCGTCCATGGTGTGTCCCATTTTGAGGAGAAAGAAACGACTGCCTAGTTGTTACCCTGCAGTAACGCCTTTCTGCCTGTTGACCCTTGTTTGCAGTGGGGGATAGAAAAGTTCCTTGAGTGGCTGAGGTAAAGAGCCTGTTTTTATTGTCCTTGGCTAAAGAAACTCTGAGAACATAGCCACTGCCATCTCTGTTTGTCTTACTACAAAAAGACAGCAAGCTTCTCTCAGTGATGTAGAAACCATGGACGGAGAATCTATGACTACCCACCTAAAAGAAGTCCCTATTAACATTGGATATAATCTATAAGTAATGTATGTAATCTATATGTAACCTGGCTGGCTGTAGGTTGAATATTTTGGATAATTGTAATGGAGTGAGAGTTGCTCCAATAAGACTCAGTGACCCAGTTATGTATTTAATCTGGTGAGAAGCACCAGGTTGGTTTCGGTGCTGTAGACGAACTCCTCACTGTTGTAGTTTAAGCCTGGTGCAGTTGGCAAATGGTGGCCGTTGTTGGCGCTGGTGTGATCTTGAAGCTCCCTGACTGCTACACACACTGCCATGGAGCTCAGTTTCTCCTATCCGGAATTTTACGTCCTCCTGCTCGAGAATACCTTCACAGGGACGAGATGAACGTTGTTAAGATGCACCCCGTCCACGCAGGCTAGTTCAGACGTTTGTTTGTGTACATAGGCCCTCTGTGAGTTCTTTCTGAAACCAGAACTGCCAGGTGCGTTTGCCTTCCCAGTCTTTTATATGAAGCAGGAGTGTTTAAAAAAAAAAAAAAAAAGGTCTGCATATTCCAGTCAATCTTTCTGCGCCGTGCTCTCCTCTTCTCTCATCGTGATGAAAGGCCTTCAGCTGTTCAAAAATTACACCGTCTCCCTTTCTCAGTACATCAAAACCCGTTTCTGTCAACAGAGCCTGTCTTCTCTCTGTACTCCCATCCCTGTCCCTCACTAGAGCCACAGCCAGGAGACTTCAAAAGCCCCCCGGCCTTTGAGGTATTGAGACGGTTGGAGGTATCGAGGGCTCGGAGCACAAGGTGTTGCTACCTGACTAGCGCAGGTGGGGTGTGTAGCTCCCCATGACTGAGAACACCGTTTTCTTTAGCATGCTAACCTAGCAGGTCATCACATGTTGCTTCTTTGTGTTCTCTTCTCTGTGACCCTCTCAAGGATCCATTACATCCCCAGTGCTAGGGGTGTCCACCAGTTTGTCCTTCATGCTAAACAAGTTCTTGAGTCCCTTGTTGTTTTGCCAGTGTTGATAATGTGACATTGAAAAGTATGCCTGATCATCCGTCATTGTGCCTGTTAAAAATTATTATTATTATTATTAATTTTTTTTGACGTTTATTACACTTATTATATTCGATTAGATTATTTTTGCTAATGGCATTGAAGTTGGGTCATTTAAGAGTTTAAGTATAAACTTTTATGCAGTTTGGAGTGAGCAGTAAAACTTCCTACTTCCTGTCTGTTTTCTTTTTGTAGGGACATAAAGAATAACTTCATCACTCGTATTGAGCCAGGAGCGTTTGCAGGACTCCCTGCTCTCAAAAGACTGTAAGTACATTTAAAACCGAATCCCTGGGACTTGATGGATGTCGTTAACTCCACACTTCAAGATTAGTTCACTCCAGTCTTGAAGTGATTCATTGCATTTGAACAACTGAAAGCATCAGAACAACTGAACTACTGCTCATACCAGGCCATGGAAATTGGCAATAGTCTGTCTTTATTCCTGTATTATTAATGCCGTGTGGTTGCACCCATGACGAGGATAAAGTGCGTGTGCGCGTGTGCATGTACACATCTGTCAAGTGTAAATACCTTGTTAATTTTACTATTTTTTTTCCCCCCCAAGGTGAATACCTGACCTAATTCTGATTCATACTGTTTTGCCTATTTTTTTTCATCTAAAACAAATATCTATAGGTGTGAATGTTTGTATGTCTACATCTTTGTGTTTTGACATTCTTTGATATGTGTGTATTTCATAAAGCTCTTATTTTTGAGCAGCTGGTATTGGAGATTGGAGTGTGTTTGTATTTGTGTATGTCAGTGCTCCTGTGCTCCCCTCCCGTGTGAGTGTGTGTGTGAGTGTGTGTGTGAGTGTGTGTGTGTGTGTGTGTGTGTGTGTGTGTGAGTGTGTGTTTTGCTGTGCACTACATATAAGAAAAGTGGGTTTGTCTGAGTCGGGTGTATGTGGTGAGACCGTGAATATACAAATACTTTATATTATACACACATGCCGAGACCTTGTGTGCATAGCGACCCTGTTAGCATGTCATGTTTCTTGTCAATATAAACTATTCCTTGGCTGCCTGAATGGAGAAATAAGCAGCTCCTCTGCGAGAGTATGGCTGTCATCCTGACGTTCAGAAAGGAGTGCAATATGTTTTTTCCCTTTTCATGCCCCACATTGCTGCTCGGTTTTACTGTGCCAGCGAGAAGAACCGCTGTACTTAGTTTAAATGTTGGGAAGGTGACGTCCTGAACGCTCGCAAAGTTAAGACGGTTTGGGTTAAACCACCTCCTGACTGTAAGCAGCAATAAAAAAGGCTTGTGCTCGACACGCGCATCGAGCTGTGGTTTGATTTTGGAAATGGTCGGTGCAGGTAATACGCACACAGAAGACACTAGGTGGTTAAATTAGCTCGGAAGCGTGCTCCGTCAACAAAAGAACCCCTGTGTACTGGCCCAGCTCAGTCCAGTCCTTAATTTCTCCCAGCTGCTGCTGCTGTGCCCAAAATCGCCTAATTACATTTGCCCTTTAACATTTCGATGCAAGGGATTGGCCTCGTGCTCCTGTCTTTATGTGGGGTGGGGAGGTGGGTAGACGGGGATTTTAAAAGACCGCGATGGAGGTGAGAGATGGAAAGATTAGAGAGATGAGGGAGGGGAGGAATGGAGAGAGATGCATCGATAATGGAAGGGCTGAGGAGAGTAGTGGAGTGCTTGAAAGACAGTGGAGTTTATGAGAACGGGTAGATGAGGGTAGCATAAATAACATGAAATAGATGGTTGAAAAGGATGGAGCGATGAAGGAAGGGTCAGGGGTTACAGGTGCAGCCAGAGAGGTTTCCTGTCACAGGAGACCTTACTTTCCATGAGGGCTTAATTCCTTTGGTTAGGAGATGTCATGGTTTTCAGTGATACCCAGTGATAACTGGTCGCCTTTTCCACAGCTGGCATATTGCCCCTCCCCCCTAAAGTAATCCATTCTGTAGGCAAGGTGACCTACATTAGGTTCTGTACCTCCTGAGTCTAAAGTTAAAATTGCTGATCCCAAGTCAGCTATAAAGGTCTTTCTTGGCTGCAGTGTGGTCTGCAATCCCACTCGGAGTGGAATTTCCTTGCTGTGAATTCCCCAACAGTAAAAGGTAACTAGAGTCAACAGGCAGGACTTTAGCTGAGTAAGAACCTAATAACATGTGGTTCTGGCTGTTTCCTGGAGTTAATCACTGTCTGTGGGGCATAGTAAATCCATTCTAACGCTATCGCGTCATATAATCCAGAGGAGCTAAACACCAACCTCCTACCCATGTGTAGTTGTCACTCCTGGACGTGCTTTGACTGAAACCTGGCCAATGTAATACCAGTCCACCATTCCATCCACCCCTTTTCCCTTAGAGCTGGGCTCAGATTTCCCAGTCACTTGAATAATCCGAAGAATTTAGGCGAGATCGTGAAACTGGCCAGGAATCCTTATCCAGCAGCAGCTTCCCTGCAGTGCCAGAGCTATAAAGCAGCACGAATTAATTATGCACTAAGCTGGAGATGAGTGTCCCCTCCCAAACTAGCAATTTATACAACTTGGGACTCACATCAGCTCTCTGTGGTTCCCTGTTGCAAAGGGCCTTAAGCTTGAAGCATTGGCCCATGTATGATGGGGTGTTTTTAACGTTTGTTACTCCTCTGTAATTGGGTGCATAATTTTGAATATCCGAATGCATACGGGATGAGTCGAGATTTGTGCTTTATGTCGGCTGTATAAATCCCTCTTTCTTGGCAGTTCTTTCAGCAAAATGATTAGAAAAAAAAGATTTAAATACCTTTTGCTTCAAAAGACAAATGTGTAACACACCATATCTTGATGGTTACAATTAGACAAATGTTCTACTGCCATCTTTCTTCTACCAAGAAGCAGCCCAGGGCAAAATGAGACTGTCCTAATTGGTTCTAGAAGTTCCCTTGATCTGATTGGACCCTGCCATGTACAAAAAAAAAGAGTTTCACAAGCAGATATAGCCAAGAGTTATACGACCGACAAGATTGGATTCACAGTGGGATTTTAATAAGACAAAGTCCTTAAAAACCAAGAATGGACTTGGTGAGAAACACAGAAGGATGGTCAACCCATCATTGCCTTCCTCATTGACTTTGTTCTGTTAAATCTTGTAAGCAAGCTACTCGGTGCAAGTTGTAATGTTTATGCATTGTTTCATCTCCTGTCATGTATGTTATGTGAATTTTTCTGTAACATTTTCACACATGGATATCTTTGTTTGCTTGTTTGTGTCCCCTCTTAGAGATCTGTCCAATAACCGCATCGGCTGCCTCAATGTGGATATATTCAAGGGCCTCACAAGTCTGGTTAAGCTGTAAGTAAATTTGCCTGTTGTGACCAGCATCATGTTTAAGTTTTTGTGGTTTAAAAATTTGCAACTCACCTGAGATTTCTTTGTGGTTGTTTTATGTCCGTACGTTTAAGACTCATTGTAACGGCTCAGTTTAGGCGTTTTTTGGCAAGGGCATCTGTGGCCTTGCAAGCGTTTGGCTCGGAATTACAAGCTTAATTGTCCTTCTTTTAAGTGCTAAAATGTGCATCACGTGTTTTAAGATTAACGTGTTAGTCTTTGCCTCTCTTGGACGTAGCTATGCATATATTACTGTGCTGCACTCAACCGGCCCCCATTTGGGGGGTAAAATTACCCCTGCTATCTTAATTAAGACTCTCAGATGACATTAGAATTAAGATGTTGAAGAACTGTGTGGGGGGGGGGGTCTAATCGATAATGGGTGCATGATAAATTGTATGCCGAGACCATGGTGATGCACCGACTCTGAGAATTGTGAAATCAATCAGGGTGAGGTACCCTGAACGATCTCAACGAAAGATTAAAGATCCTCCTCTGAGCGGCAACTCATCAAATTAGTCTCGGCCACGTCGGACAATGCAGAGGATGCGCTCTGCATTAGATAACTTTGAAGTTTGTTTCTCAACTGGGTCAAATGGCTTGACCGGTCTACCATGAGGCTCCAGTCACCGTTGCTGAAGTGCGACTCTGCTGATTGTTCGGTGCACTGTGGCAGTCAGACTGTGCTTTCGTTTCAGAAACCTTTCGGGGAACATGTTTTCGTCTCTGGCCCAGGGAACGTTTGACAGCCTCGTCTCCCTCAAGACGCTGTGAGTAAATCGAAACAGCACAAGACGTTTGCATTTCAATCTCGAGACGGATTCGGCCGTGAGGAGTAATATAGCAGGAATATAACACCCCCTTGACTTGCGTTCTGTTTGCGTCTCAGGGAGTTCCAGAGCACGTATCTCCTGTGCGACTGCAGCCTGCAGTGGCTGGTGCGCTGGATCAGTGAGAGGGGTGTGGGAGTGAAGGATACCCGCTGCTCGTACCCGCGCTCCCTTCAGGGCCAGCTCGTCACCACCCTTAAGCCTGAAGTACTCACCTGTGGTAGGAACACGTGCACAGGGCCTCGCCTCGCCCCCTTTCTGCCTCGCCTCGCCCCCTTCCTCGCTGTGACTTTTGCAAACTGTGTACATTCACGCATTCTAGCACCCAGTCCAGCAGATTGCAGGTCAGGAAAGAATACTGCATATGAAATGTCAAAGTAAGAAAAGCCATTAAATGCAAGTTCTGGTTAGTTTTTTTGTTTTTAAACAGAGGTTGGGTACTATATGCAAATGAAGCTCCTGGTTTCACCTACATCCAGGGCCTAGTGCAGACTGCTCAGCTAGATACGAGATAAGCACAGGTTTTGCATATAACACACACACACACACACACACACACCCCTTGTTTTTTTTTTGTTTTTTTTGCAGCAGAGGTTGTGCAATATAAGGATTGATAAGAGCATGACTCAGTGACACAATGAAGACTCTGTCTGACTGCTTTCTCAGACGCAGATTAAGTCCAGGTCTAGTCCTCTTAGTGAAAAATCACCTTTCCTGACGGGGCTGAATATGTCTGGGGTGTAACTGCTTCATGATGACGTTTTGATGTTGACCGTTAACCGTTATTGGTGAAAGATCGTTAAAATGTTCGGGATTTAACGTCATGCTAAACTGCAGCTTCGAGCTGTTGCTAAGGTGAGACTCAATGGCCTGGAAAGGCCCAAGAGATATAGACAGAAGAGTAAGTAAATGCCACACCTCCTTCGGCAAGAGTTTTTGTCCTGCCTCTTTCTCTCTCTCATACTCTCTCTCTCTCTCTCTCTCTCTCTCTCTCTCTCTCTCACTCTGCTCAGACGCACCCCTGGAACTGCCCTCGTTTCAGATGACCCCGTCCCAGCATCAGATCGTGTTCCAGGGTGACAGCCTGCCCTTCCAGTGCATGGCCTCCTTCGTGGACGAAGACATGCAGGTGCTGTGGTACCAGGATGGCAAGATGGTGGAGCCGGACGCCACGCAGGGCATCTCCATCGAGAAGAGCATGGTGCAGAACTGCTCCCTCATCGCCAGGTGAGTTTGGAGGGCATGGTCCTCGCTGAGGGTTTGGGTTTTTTTTTTGTTTGTTTAATCTATGACAATTATACTTGAATCATAAGTTTACAATGATACAGAATCACAGTTACAAAAGGTCATCACCAATCTTTACTTCTTAAAAATCATAAAAACGTAATCATACCCCAATGGTGTTAATGGGGGGGGGATTTAAAAAAAAGAGCACTAGGAAGAGTGTCTGCTTCAATTCTGTCAGGATGGAAGTTCTAGAATTGTCTTAAAATGATCAGGGAAAGGCTGTTGGTGCCAGTTAAACAAATCCCTTGACTCTCTAAGAAGGGGGGGGGGGGTCGGCTTTATCCGTCGGCTAAAGTGAGCTAGTCGGAGGAGTGGTAGACAAGCCGACACGCGTGTTCCACCTCACCAAAAGAAGTGTCAAAACAAAAGCATCTAGTTCTCTGGATCCATTCCATGCATAGTTGTATCAGCCAGAAGGGGCCAAACCTTTAGGTGTTTGTTAAAAATCTTTCCAACGTCTGATATGACCAACTTTGCTGGATCAGTGCCCCAGTGAAGATGGGTAAATCTGATCAGCAGGTTGGAATCGCAGCCAATTTGGCCCTACATTTCTAAGCTCTGTACTTATTTGAATTGCATTCAATTCAAACACACATGAAGAGGTAAAATTATCTTTATCCACAGCATGTGCACGCCAATCTTCATCCAACTCCACCCTCAACCCCACCCTTAACTCCACCTTTTGCTCGCATTTAGACCTAGTCCACACTAACTCGGGGAAATGCATCTTGGCTACACTGGTGTTTTAAGGCTGCTGTTCCAGATTAAGATGAATGATGGTCAAGGTCGAAAACGACTTCTACGTCATTTCCACCACAGTACTTTGTTTATGTGCTGCAGTTGCACACAGCGTAGCAGCCAAGATTCAGAGGAAAAACTGAAGAAACACAAATGGCTTCTTTGTGTGGACAGATAAAGTTGAGCAGCTAAACGGGAAATTTAAATGCCTACTTGGAGTAAACAGCATGTTCAACGTTCTGCCATTTTGTAACTGCGGAGGTCACGTGACAAGCTTGCGTCTGTGTTTTCTGAAAGAGGCATTTTCCACTTATTCACAATACAACACCAAAGCTACATGGTCAGAATCGCGGACTTTGGAGAGCAGATTTGAAAAGATACATTTTTAATGGTTTATAGTGTGGATCGGCAAAAGATCTGAAAACATGTTTTCCAATAAGGGTGGACTAGACCTATTCTTATAAATAATCATTTCATAAAGAGGTAGAATAATATTGTAAATCATAGCAACAGCCTCTTTTTTTTTTGTCAGTATAAACCATAAACTGTAAAAAGTAACACAACAAAAACAAACCCTTTTCCTAAGGTGAAATGAAGCAAAGATGTGTACAATGGCACTTAAAAATAAAGAAATAAGTTCTAGAATTTTTTTTTTGCAAAAAAAGTCCTTAAAAGATCTATTACTCAAATTGTCCCAGTTTATAGAAGAGAAATTAAAACTTGAAAATTTGAATAGGTGATTCTCGCATACAAGGGGGGGGGGGTTAGATGGAACTAAAGGATTAAGTGAAACACGAGGGGGGTGGAGGAAGAGAAAAAAATTCCAGAGCTTCAGGCAATGAAATACGACAAGATATGCACGCACCAACTATTAGGAGAATGAAACCAAAAAGCGTTTTGTATATATTGACTGCAGAATCATAATAAATAAAACTGAGAAGAGCCAAATCACCTGAAGGTCTGGATTGTTGAGCACATTTACTAAGACATGTTACCTTCCCATTCCAAGTAAATCCAGAAATAACTTATTTACTAGAACATTGGTTTAGGTAAGAACCGGAGAAGACGATTAAATATGAACAAAAATAACCTAGGAAGAGTCTTCATTTTTACCCATCAATCCCTGCCTGCTTGAGAGGGAGGGAGACTATTCCACCATCGAATGTTCCTGTTCATTTTGGTAATTAAAGGAGTAAAACTGACATCCTGGATAGAAAACATTTGATGTGCAACATTAATGTCTGGGCGCTAAGCTTTGAAGATCTACAGCTAAGGATCATCAAATGGCGTCTTCTCCAGCCTCAACTCGTCCTCGGCTGGGGACTGTGAAACCGTGGCATTATAAGATCATACCTTTGACTCCATTCTTCTACAAAAATGGTGCTCCTCTATAGCCTCTTCAGAAAAGTTTTTTGCTAGTTAGTTCATTTTTGCCAGGTAACTCGATATATACGTTTTGTGTGCATGTTTATATTTTGTTTGGATTATACAGCTTCCCTTACCAACTGCTGCCTGCATCGTAGGTGTAAAACTCAAGCATGTTTAACAATCTTGTCAAAGGAACAGTTGGTGACTGTTCTAAACACAATATCCACATCAGTCCTTGTAAATGTCATGTTAACGAATGAGTGTTCACTTACGTGACCACGCTAACTCATGGACAAAGTATGTTACAGTACAAAGCGGCTGCCCCTTCTCTTTTGTAAACGTTGGTATCTAGCGGGGCCTCGCCGTGACTCTGGTGGCCAGGGGGATGACCTCATTCTGTTGTCTTATTTCTTGTCATTTGAGAGCATTCCTTTGTCTCCTTCCCGCGCAGCGCCCTGACCATCTCCAACATCCAACCGGCCTTCACCGGCGACTGGGAGTGCCGCGTGCACACCAGCCGGGGCAACACCACCCGCACTGTGCACATCGTAGTCCTGGAAAGCACCGCCAAATACTGCACCCCGGAACGGGTCTCCAACAACAAGGGAGAGTACAAGTGAGCGCGATAGGGTTTTTTTCCGGGCTCTGTGAGCACGTCTCTGTGGAAGGAATAAGGGTTAGGGTAGGGTTTAACTGTGCAGAGTACGGTTTTATATGTTCCTGAGGTAAAAGCGTTTTGTTTGTCTGCTTTGAGCAATTCAGCGATTTTTGCTGCCCTCTAGTGGCCAAAGTGGTTTGTGGGGTTTCTGCTAAAGCCAGTGTTTTAACCGTGTAGAGCGGGCCGTGTCTGTTCGGGTCTGACTCGGTTCTGTTGCCGCAGGTGGCCGCGCACGCTGGCTGGCATCACGGCCTACCTGCCCTGCGCTCGCCAGGTGACGGGCACCGGGATCTACTCGGGCAGCCCGGCCGAAGACCGTCGCGCCCACAGACGCTGCGACCGCAGTGGCCGCTGGGCCGAGGAGGACTACACCCACTGCGAGTACATGAAGGACACCACCCGTGTGCTCCACATCATCAACCAGGTGCAGGGCTGCTGACACACACGCGCACAGCTTCCTGCTCATAGGTCATAGTTCCCTTGGTAACCTAAAACACTCTGCATTTTCTAAGCATCTTGGGGTAATAACACAATCCGATGGCGATTAGCGTAGCGCTAACTTTTCAGAAACCCGCTTTTTCTTCAAAGCTGTGATTGCTGCATAAAGCTGTGATGTTGCTAAAGTGTTTGTGGTCCTCACGGGTGGGGGGAGCAGATGGCTCTGAACCTGACCAACGCCGTACACACCGCGCAGCAGCTCCTGGCCTATACCGTCGAAGCCCCCAACTTCTCCGACAAGGTGGACGTCATCTTCGTGGCCGAGATGATCGAGAAGATTGGGACGTTCGCAGAGAAGTATAAAGAGGTAAGGGTGTTGGAGAGCCATGAACTGACACATGCGCTTGAAAACATGTACATCACTGCGAGCTTTTTTTTTTCTTTGGTTTGGGCCTGTGAGATTTAACGTTTAGCTTCTTGAAGATGGATCGTCATCATCTGGTCCATGGTAAAGTTGAGCGGAATAATTATTCTCTAAAATTTCTTGGAGACCTTGTTTGTGCTGCACCAGATCAGACTATTCTGAAGCATGAAACCTGAAGCTGCCCCAGACTTACTTTACCAAGGGCGCCATTAAGGCACTAGATGGCGTGGAATCCAACTGCGTGGAAGGAGCTTGGCTCAATAAGGGTCTTTTTTACACGACGTGTAAAAAAAAACTTCATCTGAGATTCCTTATTGTCAAAGGCTATTTTTATTAATTTTTTCTTTCTTTCTTTATATTTACATTGGTTTCTAAAAACGAGGTGTATTCTCTTGGCATGCTGGCCTAATAAAGGGGGCGTGGTGTCTGCGGTGGGCGGGGCTTTTGTCTCAGCTAGGGGATGTGATGGTGGACATCTCCAGTAACCTGATGCTGACGGACGAGCGCGTTCTGTGGATGGCGCAGAAAGAAGCACGTGCCTGCTCTCGCGTCGTGGACAGCCTGCAGAGGATTGCCGCTCCGCGTCTGGCAACCGGCTCGTACTACACCGTATGTGCTGCCCCAACCCTCCGCGTTCATTACGTTGTTTGGGTAACCATGGCGTATTCTGATTGTTTGTTTGTATACTGCCTGGACAGAACTCTCACAACATTGCGCTGGAGGCACATGTGATCAAGGCAGGCAGCTTTAACGGCATGACCTGCACGTTGTACCAGAAGGTGGCGCCAGAGCGGTCCATGATTTCCCACCTGGGCCCTCTAAACCCTGACGTTAACCTGGACCGCCAGCTCAGCTTCAAATGCAATGTCACCAGCAATCTATCTGCTCTGGCTCTAAAGGTCTGCAGCTCATGTATTTTTATTTATTTAACTCGTGGTTGTTGGCAATAATTCAGCAATAATTCCTTTCCTCTAAATCTTTCTTTTCTTTTTTTTCTAAACTCAGTTTCACTCATTTTTACTTCATTTCATGATCATACTCTTAGCATAATACTCTTTTAGTATTAATACTCAAAAAAATTCTTAGCATATACTCTTGTAGAGTCACTGTATAGCCTGATCAAGTCATTTGAAATCATTAGTCTGTGGTTCATAGAAGTTAAACCAGTAATCTGACCAGTATCGTTGATGATTTAACAGCCTGGCTCTCCTCCCCCTGTCTGTGCGCAGAACACGATAGTCGAGGCGTCCGTACGGTTGCCCACGACCCTCCTCTCCTCGCTGGGCCCCGGCCCAGCCGACGACGCTGCCTACAAGCTTCAGCTGTTGGCCTTCCGCAACGGCAAGCTTTTTCCTCCGACGGGCAACTCCAGCGTGCTGGCAGACGGCAGCAAGCGCAGGAGCGTGGTCACCCCCGTCATCCTCGCCAAGATTGGTAAGCCCCCAGCGCACACCTGCCACCTTCACAGTTCACAAAAGAACATTTGAAAATGGAGAGCCCAGTTCAAGGTGCAGATATTGAAGTCCTTATTTTTAAGTGTTCAAAAAGGAGGCGAGTTTTCGATGAATGGAGTATCTGAGAGAGTTGCAGTGGAGCTGAGCTTGTTCCCGCGTGTGTCCATCCAGAGGGCATCCCGCCAAAGCCCCTACGCAGCCCGATCAACGTGACCCTGCGCCGTTTCCTCCAGGGCTCCAATCCCGTAGCTGCACGCTGGGACTTCGCCGCCCTCGACGGCCAGGGCGGCTGGCAGTCGGACAGCTGCACCATCCTCCACCACGACGACAACTTCACCACGCTGTCCTGCGACTCGCTCAGCAACTACGCCCTGCTGATGGTGAGGAGGGCGGGGTGGGGGGGGGGGGTACGAGTGCAGACGAGACGTCCCAGAATTCTCTTTCTAAAATGTCATGTTCTCACCAGACCGCACAGTTCAAGACTGCTGAGTGGTTATTTCTGTTCTGTTTTTGACAGAATTTGAGGGGGATAAAGGTTCTGGCCAATAATAGCAGGCAAAAGCAGAATTGTGTGAAGCGTTTAATAAAGGTCTTCGTGTCATGTTTGTCCTCGACAGGATCTGAGTAGGACGGAGATGATCATGTACAACTTCAAGCCTCTCCACCCGGTCGTCTACGCAACAGCCATAGTGCTCATGCTCTGTCTGTTGGCCGTCATCGTCAGTTACATCTACCACCACCGGTACGAGTCCAAACAGATAAGGGATCAATCACAGCAGCTTCCAAATCCGTACAGAGTCGCCTAGCGCTTGATCGGTACCATCCTAGCTAGCTAGCGATCGAGTCTTTTGTTCAGCCGTGTCCAGTGTATTCGTTACGGAACAAGGGCCGATCTTTGCGGCTTATTCCAGGACAGGAACCGGGAAATCCTGGAATTAATTCTAGGATCTCCTGCTGCTCCATTCCAGCGCGCCTCCGTCCGGTTCAAACCGGCTCGTCTAGGCTCGTGGCATCACTTTGCTCTGTTGTTTCCCGCGTGTCCACAGGTCTGTGCGGGTCAGCAGGAAGTGCTGGCACATGCTGGTGAACCTGTGTCTGCACATCCTCCTGACGTGTGCTGCGTTCGCCGGGGGCATCAACCAGACGCGCCACGCCAGCGTGTGCCAAGCGGTAGGAGCTCCCTCCCTCCCTCTCCGTTCAACCCGACTATCTGTCGCTTAGAGCATTTAATAATGGGATCATGAAATATTTAGTCGCCCCCCCACCCTCCATTATGTTTGTCGCCTGTAGAAGCAAAGGCGGTTGAACGTAGGTGTACTTTGGAACGTTTAAATTCAAGTTGTTTAGCTCCAGGCCTTGGGGGGCCACAGTACTGCACAGTGTTATGGTTTGATTCCTCGGCTTAACAAACACTCTCCTTTTCCAGCGAAAAACAGCCCAGGAAACTCTGCTGCATCCGTGCCTTCTGGAGCTTCTGCTCAACTTTGAAATGATGTAGATATTTTAATGTGTGTGTGTGTGTGTGTGTGTGTGTCAGGTGGGTATAGTACTGCACTACTCCACTCTGGCAACAGCTCTGTGGTCGGGAGTCACGGCGCGGAACGTCTACAAGCAGCTCACGCGTAAGACCAAGCAATACGAAGAGCTGGATGAACCTCCCCCCCCACCCAGGCCCATGCTGAGGTACAGAACTACATTTCCCATGTAGGCAAGATGCTTGGATAGTACAGGAAATGAGCATACCACTCTTTTGTAGACATGTATTTGAAGTTGCATGTTTTATAGAAGCAAGTATTTCATGACGGCCTTTTACTTTTTGTAGTACATCCGATTTGCTCAGCATACCGAACTCACAGCAGCACAGCCAAGAAAAACGGTTTATACTTTGTGACTTTTACTTGGCTGTAGAAATTTGGACATCACTAGTCCCGTTAGCCGGTAATGGGTCTGGATATTTGTCAGGGAGTACCAAAATGAAAATGTGTCTCCTCTACAGGTTCTACCTGATCGGTGGAGGGATCCCAATAATAGTTTGCGGCATAACGGCTGCCGCTAACGTCAAGAACTACGGCAGCCGCAGCGGCGCTCCTTAGTGAGTACGCTGATCGCTCTTCCGCTCGCCTGGCCAGCTTGGGTCACAGCTGGGCAAAAACGGCTCTGTACGAGCTGCTGGGTAACTGCAAATGGGTGGGGGTGGGGGTGGTTAGTCCCAGAGCGCTTTACCGCTGCCTTCCCAAACCTCTCGACTGCCTTGTCTGTCACCTTCCTCATCTCTGCACTCCCACAGGCTTAAATAAATAAATAGAGACAGAGGACTGTTTTGTTAGCGAAGGTATGTGTTGCCCACGCGTTTTCGGAGCAGATAATGGATGCTTTGTAGAGGAGACAAAGTCGAGGCCCTCTGAAGTTCAGCGCTAGTAATTAC
>JAOXYF010000017.1:3915764-3969656 GCA_028565775.1 Sternarchorhynchus goeldii
TGGTAAACGCCCCTTCAGGTTGGCGCAGTCCGTCGTGGTAAACGCCCCTTCAGGTTGGCGCAGTCCGTCGTGGTAAACGCCCCTTCAGGTTGGCGCAGTCCGTCGTGGTAAAAAGCCCTTCAGGTTAGCGCAGACCGTCGTGGTAAATAGCCCTTCACGTTAGCGCAGACTGTCATGCCCACTGTTGAAAGCAAGTAGAAGGGGCATTAGGTGTTTGGACAAGCATGTGGAGATTTGACATTTACTGTATTTGGCAGATGCTCTTATTTCGTATGGTGAATCGAACCCATGACCTTGGTGTAGGAAGCACCCTGATCTACCTACTCTAGCACCCTGATCGACATGCTCTAGCACCCTGATCTACATGCTCTACCAGGTCAACTAGATGGCACCAGGCATAAATGGTGAGGAAATTTCAGTATATCATTACGTTTTATAATTTTGGCATTTAGCAGACACTCTTATACAGAGCGATTTAGAAAAATGCTTTGTCATTTGTCATTACAATGGAAATGGACTTCTTCCTCAATTCTGCTGGACTGCAAGTTGCATTTCATTTGTTACATCTGAAGCCTGCATTTCCTTAAAAGTCAAACTGGTATCTATGAAGTACGCCGGCTTTCTAACAAATTTCTTGATGAAGCAGTTTTTTATTCTTACACCAGCTTGTTCCAGGAGCAGCACTCACCTGCTGTGATGTCGGAAATGAGATTTCTGTTTCTTGGACAGAACTGCTTGCTCATTTCTATTTACCCTAAGACATTTTGAGCATTGAAATTGCTTTTTGTGGGGGGGAAAAAAGGTTCTGTTTATTCGTTCTGTTTTATCATACTACTTTGTCGTACTTTCCTTGACTCCTCGTGACAACCTAGTTGAACATTTCACCTCAAGCTACATGTTTACTCTCGTTTAGGAGCTTGTTTAGGACATGTTTAGCAACATGGTGTCCATCAAGGCCATCAGTTTAATTAATATATGCTCCCATTATCCAGTATTATTAATAATAACATTGGTTTCATAATTATGCTGACAATAGACAGTTGCATACAGTATGTCCCTAGCCTCTAACCCTTGAAAATCCGTTAGCTCCATGGTTGATTTGTCTAGAGCACATTAAATCCTGAATGTGTCAAAAGACAAGACTCAAGGACTTGTTATTGGTAATGGCATTCTGAGGAACATCATGCTGGCACATTCAGTGTTCTCATCCGTGAAGGCTAAAAACTGTGTCAAAACCTTGTGTCAAAAATGTTACTTTTGACAGCGACCTTAACTTTAAGAACCATATAAGTAATGTTTGTAAAATGGTGCTCTATCACCTGAGAAATACATTCGCGATTTTTGACATCTTCTCAACAGCTGACAGTGAAAAAAATGATAGTCTGTGTAGACTTTTGTGTCAACTTGTCTGAACTTTTTATTGTCTTTTTATAGTCTACCAAAGAACTCTGTGCTGTGGCAAGGATTTTGACACCTAGAGAAGGAGTGATCATCGTTTGTCTGTTCTTAGACAGCTGCTCTAGATATTCGTGTCTGTTCTCGTTTATTTTAAGATGCTTTTAATGATCTTTAAAAGCCCTCGGGGTCTTGTCTCCATGTACTTCAGTGAGTTGATTCTTAAGTATGTTCCTGCAAGAGCTCTCAGATCTACCAACAGTAATATGGTGGTGGTATCCACTAGCCCAGTAAAGAGTGGAGATGCAGCCCTTTGTAACAGTGGTCCTAAGCTTCAGAATTCCCTTCCTGGGGACCTGAAGGTTTTTTGACAAGCTGGCTGGGTTCATTTAAGAAGAGAGTGAAGGTCTGCTCCAATGAGCTTAATTGGCCCCTAATTAATGATTTACATTACTGTTGCATTTCTTTTTTTCTTTCATTTTCTCTCATGTTTTGTTTGTTTTAGTTCTTTGAAAATCTGTTGTTTTTTTTTTTTTTTGCACTTTATTGTGATTTTGTTTAATTTCTCTTGTATCTGTCTGTAAATCATTGTGTAATTTATCTTGTTTCTGTTTAATCCCTCACTGTTGTTTCTTTGGCATTGGCCTGTAAATCTACTGTAGATTTTATACACTTTGAGATTAAAATACTGGAGTGCTATTCTCTTTCTTCCTAACAGGAATTATTTTATTAGTATTGACAAATAAACCAGCGCACGACTATGTGTGTTTGATACATTTACATCTGCCAACCATTTAATAGTAATTCAGCAACATGTAGTGTATTGAATTCTCCTTGGACCTCTTTTTCCAAATTCCAAATGAAGGCAACTTATAGCTGCTAAGGAGTCGAATGATCTGTAAACTGAGACACCAGATGCAGATGTGCTATTGATCATTTTAGTGCCTCTTTAGTGCTGGGTGGATTTATGTTGCCTTCAGTGGAGCAAATAATCCTGGCATGTGTGAAGTGATGGCTGTAATAAAGCATATTATGGTAGTGGTTTGGACTTTGGTGGATACTGGTTATAAATTTAGCCTTTCCCATTTGTAAAATGAGATTGATACAGGTGCAGAGCATTAGCCTAGTTTTCTAGAACGTTCTCTACATATTCCATTTGCATTTATTGAGTAGAGCCTGGATGTTGAAATCGTTTTAACTATAGTACTGTAATTACTTTAACAGCAGTGAAGTATAATCCCCTTGTTAAACGTTTTATGCCAGGTTTTATTTATGACTGCTGCACTTCTTTTAGAATCATAAATCATTAGTGTCATGGCACCCACTTTAATTGTCTTTGGTTTGATTTGTACACGTGTGTGAGAAAAAGAAAGAGCGGCTTATGTAGTGTGTGTGTGTGTGTGTGTGTGTGTGTGTGTGTGTGTGTGTGTGTGTGTGTGTGTGTGTGTGTGTGTGTGTGTGTGTTCATAATTCTCCTTGGCCTATTGTTATCCAAGCCTCTTCGGTCCCTAATCACGTTTTGTGTGGAGCACAGCTGGGTCCTTCACTGTGTCAGGTGCTGCTGTCAGCAGCTGGCCTCGGGGTTGAATGAGTTGGTTTCGCTCTTGCCATATTGGCTTGTTTCCACGCAGAACGATCCCCTGCTGTGCATCCTGTTTATTTCGAGGGGAGAAAAGGGGTAAACCAACCCCAAACAGGTTTGCTGGGGAGAACCGATGCAGATTGAAGGTCAAAAAAGGCACATCCTAAGTTAACTTTTGATTAACCTCTTCCTTGTTTCTTGTGTATATTCTCACTGCAATGGTGCAGATTAGTTTACACGGCTCTATCTGGGCCAAAGTCTGAGTTATAAAAATGACATGAAGACCTGTAGATACCAGCTTATATGAATGGTATCCTTTCTTTGTTGTATCTAATACGTGCATTTGAAATGTCTCCATAGTGCCTGTCAATCTTTTGGTAATTGTCCTAAAGATTGTCACAAGGTACCTTAACTGGTACAGTTGCACTATACGGTTTATGTACTTCAAATATATTGTGGGTTTGCTGCTTGCTGCTGTGACATCTGACCTTCTTTCTCTTCAGTTCATTCAAAATACCTGTATTACAAGAACACAGGTCAGTTACAGTGCCCTCTAGATTATTGGCACCCTTGGTGGGTAAAAGTAAAAAACCTGCGCAAGTATTGACAACCTTGCTGTGCACCATCCCTTTTATCAAGAAAATATTACAATAGAGGGGAGAGTCTTCGTTTCTAATGCTGAACGAGGTTGTAAAACATGTACAAGGATCTGAGAGGATCGGTCTAGATCTTTCTGCCCTTAAGCCTTACATGTGGCCTCTGCTCTTGAGTTCACGCCACAGGTTAGGTGAGAGCACAAGTTATGTGTGGATTTGGACGAATCCTGTTTGGCAGAGATGGATGGATTTTGACGTGAAAGTACATCATAAAGTCCACAGTGGCATTTATTTTAAAGGTTCCAGGACCTGTGGAAGAATATAGGGCCCCATTGTGATGCAGATTCACCACCATACTTCACAGTGGAGATTGCAGTATTTTATGGATGACCTTAACTCCGGTATTTTGGAGTTTTTGAACACCTGACCACTGGACATAACCAGTCAAAGGTCTAGTGATTTATGCACTTACTGATTTATAAAGGAGAACAGCATTTTTTCTCATTTAATTAGTGTGACGTTTTGCTACAGTAACCACTTAGTTTCTACAGTCTTTTAATTTTTTTAGAACAAATGTTTATTTTTACAATCTGCTTTCTTTAGAGTTACTTCACAGAGCGATTAGATTTCTATCATATTTTCAATATGAATATTTTCTATCATATTTTGAATAAGAAGTTTTTTTGTGGTGGTGATGGTGGGCAGAGTTTCTGGAGTGCACAGTTATGTTGTGTTTAGTGAGTGCAAGTTGTTACTTTAATGCCATTTGTTTTAACTTTATGAAACATTGTTTTACGTTTGAAATAAACTTGTATTTTAGATCTATGTTCTGGCTTGGGATGGATGCTTTTATTGGTCTTGTCCTGTGTATCATGTACTTTTTTGATAATTTTATTTCAGATATATTAAACAAATTATTCTGTATGAAGCAACAAACCCATTCATAGATCTTGACTGTAATATACTTGTGTAATATATCATTTCACCAGTAGAGGGCACATTATCTTTATGCATTGCAGATGCATTCTCAGTTCTAGTGGAATGAATTACAATGGATCTGTGAAGTCAGTTTCATTATAAACTGCTTAGGAATTGAATATTTACCTCCAGCAAACTAAAAGGTTTGAAAGCATATTTGTGAAGAGTATAGAGAACTTGCAGTTCAGATGTCCAGGATTTGATTTGGCATAAATGTTATTATGTTTTTGAAGGCAAAATGATCTTTCTCCAAACAGGCTTCTTATAAAAGTGTGTGTTGATAAGATTTGGGATTGATCAATTTTATAAATTTTTGCAAAAACAGTAATAATGTTGTGTCTGAGGTCTTGATCCAAGTGAGACACGAGTCCAGGTCCGAATGAAGACCAGCGTCAAGGTGGCCAGAACAATGTAGTCCAGACCAAGTCCAGAACTCGAATCTAAATTCATAAAGTTTCTGTCTCTGGTTCCGACGCTCCGTGGCAGAGATGTTCAATTCTGAGCCTCTGATTCAGTTTCTCGAC
Organism: Sternarchorhynchus goeldii; assembly: GCA_028565775.1. Classification (NCBI taxonomy): domain Eukaryota; kingdom Metazoa; phylum Chordata; class Actinopteri; order Gymnotiformes; family Apteronotidae; genus Sternarchorhynchus; species Sternarchorhynchus goeldii. The sequence continues at coordinate 3,920,840 of JAOXYF010000017.1, forward strand.
CAAGGTTGTGTAATTGCTGGCTGAACACATTACAAAACTGAACACATTACAAAATTCAGAACCATGTTTATGATTTAAGGATTTGAAGACCTCCGCTGATTTTGTTTGAAAATCTAAAATATGTTGATTGTGTATTAAAATACCCAAAACAAAACAAAATAATCTGTATGTGGTCTCAAGTACTGCACGATCCAATTTGACACAAATGAGGTGGATTGGTAGTCTGCTTTTGTCCATTAGGTGGCAGTAAAACATTTCAGTTGCTACCTGGACTAACTTGTCACATTTGCTGGTTAAATTACACCGTGAGCTATTATTACACTGTCCAGTATTTCACATTTGTAAGTAACCCAAGGGGAACAGCATCGGTTTCAGTGAAATTCTAGCATGCATACTAGTTTCAGGGAGAGAGGGTTACAGTGGAAAAAAGTGCTTTGCAAAAACCATAGATCATGTAAAATGTAAAGTGTTAAACATTTTGTGAAAAGTATTAGATAGAACCTAGTAGAGAACCGACACTGCATCCAAAAGAATTTGTTCATGTCCCAGCCCCCCCCCCCAAAAAAGCATCGTGGCTTTGTTTTGGTTTTTCATGTCAGAGGACATTGTGTTGTATTATTGAACCAGTTTTCGTATGTATGCGGCCTACGCAAGTTCACTGGTGGGTGAGTGGGTGGGTGTGTGACCTACACAAAGGTTCTCTGGTTCTCCTACATCCTTTATTGCTCTCTCTCTTGTTCCTGACCTGAACCAGTGGCCGTCTGGTTGCTATCCAGGAGCCGGGGCCCTGTGCCTCTGAGCTGCCCGTCCCTGCCTCTCTCAGCCCTCTGTAGGGAAGAAGGACCTCTCTGTGTCTGATGAAGCTCAGGCAGCCCAGAATGAATAAGTGATGCCGACATGAAGATCAGTTACGTCTGTCATTCGGTCTCGCTGGCCGGGAAAGCGAATTCGCAGTATTTACCAGGTGAGAGTATACATCACGGTGCAGTGGAGCGCAGCGAGTGCTTCGATTCATCATCGTGAAGTGGCTCTGCCTCTGAGAAACAGCTAGTAGATCATCAATCCTGCTTGCAATGAGGAGGGGGGGGGGTGAAGAATACCCCCCAAAACAAGTAGTTACAAACTTTCTTTGTTATTCTTTAGCTGATTAGATAAGGAAGAGGAATCTCAGAGTTGTAGCTTCAACTGCTCATGCTTTCCTTTTACACAAGTAGAGGATAAAATTGACTCCATTCATTGTGTGAAATTGTGCCTTGTGGCCATCATAACTAATCTTGGAAACAAGTTTGTCAATGTTCACTGTCGTGCTGTGTTGAGGGCCTCTTGGGGGCCTTTGTTGGCCTTTAATGCCTCTGTGGGCACAGATATCCGTCCAGCTTTCCTTTCATTGCTGTATTGATTGGCGCCTTAATGAGATGCAGTGATCTGTTGGAACGCGTGAGACTGTGGGAGCGTCGAACAGCCTGCTGCTCCACTGCTGGAGGGTGAGCGGACCTGTAGGTGGCGCCACTCTCTCCTGGACAGGGCCTGCCAGACTCCAGGCCACCACCGTGGACCAAGAGGTGATCGGGAAGATTTCCGTACTTGGCTAAATGTAAATGTTTGAAACACCAAAAGTTATGTTTGGCTCAAGGCTTTAGTTTAAACAGCAGTCCCATGGCAGCACTTCTCATGAATCTGACTGCGGTTCGTCAGCTCGATACGATTTCCTGTTGGAGCTATTGGTCTGATTTAGAGTCTGATTACCTACATGGCAGAATTGAAACAAAAGCAAATGTTTTTAAAGGATCTTTCAGCTTTTTGAGCCTCATGGATCCAGCACTCGGTCAGCAGCTGTGTGGTGGGGTAATGCTGACCACACAACACTGGTGTGGCTCTACAGGATTTTAAAAACTAGCTGATGCTCAGACCTTTGATGCTATGTTGCGTATTTCCTCTAGTGAAGGAATGAATCCTTAGAATAGAAGAAATATGTATAGTATAGTGACTAAGCATAACTCATTGTTAGGTTTTACACACACACATTTTTATTAGGTTTTATATATATTAGTGTTTTCAGAGTTTTTCATATTTTATTTGGAATTTAATGAGGATTGGATTAAGTAGGTGAATGAATTTGATATGCAGGAGCATTCATGTAATGAGCATGTCAACAATATACCGTGTATCGTAAGATGCTCGTTGTTTTGGGTGTCTTATTTAACTACTTGTACATACATATCACACAGCATTTAACTACATGTCTTGTTAATCACATCATTACATACTTGCAGCTGTGATTTTATATATGTGAAGTTGTGGTAATTAACCCAGAAACCAGCTGCTACAACATGACGCGGGAAAAGCACGAGGAACGGGTCCATAATGTTAGCTGCGGTAATTAGCACTGAGAAATGAACATAGCTTCATGGCCACCTGCGGTTGTTTTGCCGAAGGGCTAAGCTAATGGATTTTCCACTGGCTTAAGTTGCCTCACACAGTGGGAATTTGCTCTTCAGGTCTGGGCAACAGATGATTAATGCGATTAGCCGCTAAAAGCAGCTAACAGCTGAGGTTTCCCCCTGCCACGGGGTCAGATTTGGTAACGGTGCCTTTAGCAGGGCTCCTCGGAGTAACCTGCCTGCTGCCAGTGGACTGACCGACAGTAGTCACATGACTGGTCACACGAGATGTCATTAGGTAAACAAGACACTTGGGTCATTCCCAAGCGTATAACAGGTTAAAACGACAGAACTGAATGAGTGCGTGTTTGACAACTGTTTCTGTGTGTAGAACTGAACAGAACAAGGCCTCTAGCTTCCCTACTGTGCCCTAAAACATAACCACATGGTATGCACTCAGAAATGGTCGGCAGGCTCCATGCTGGTTGATGTAAATTTTGGTTTCACAGCATTATTTCCAGTAGAGAATTGGAACAGTGCTCTATTTGTTTCATGTGGTTTGTTTTAATTAAAGAAGTCTTTCACTGATGTCCTTCCTCAGTTTATTTTAATCTGATCCATTTTCCCCCATTTACTGGCATCTACATTAATTTCTTTTTTCACACAGATGTTCGGTGGAAGGGGAGGTGGAGGTGAAGGTCTCCTCACTTTTTATAAGTATTCCAATTTATCCCACATGTTTCTGTATTTCAGTGGTGGTTCTGTATTCCCTGGATTCTATAAATAGAGGCTTGATTGATATGAGGCACAGCGATCCTTGTAATTTCCAGCACCTGCAGGCATAGATGACTTTCATACATTATGCCAGAAGGTGTTCCGTTCTGGTACACATCCGGTCCTGCCATTGAACACTTACCGTTTCAGTATCGATGGCTGGGAAACCACGGCGACGACTCCCCCATCTCACCCGCACGCTCCACCGCCCGCCGCTCGTTCTAGAGTGCCGCACTGGGAAGACAATTTTTTTTTTTTTTTTTTCCCCCTGGACGTCTGATCTACAATTTTTGAGAAATGCTTTTACAGTGGATGCATCTCCCTGAATACATTTGTAGTTCCAGGGATATGGTAAACGCAATTCTCTATGAGCAAGGCCCTGTCGGTTTGCGTGTGAATTATCTAGCACCAATGATATAAATGTACTGTAAGAGTAATGGGTGTTACTTGATAGTCTCTTGTGGGGGCGTCTCAGTTTCTTCTCTCAAATGTGGTTTGATTTAGTTTTGATGTCCTGGGGAAGTTATAGCATGAACATTTGAAGCTTTTCTCCTTGTTGATGGCAGGTTGTTGGTACACCACCCAGCCAAAGTATACAGCTCTTCATGCTTTTATTATCCCAGAACAAACAGCCAGTGCGGGCAATTCGGGACTTTAAGTAACGGCCTGTTCGGCCCGAGGGAGCTCCAGATTGAGATCTTCTAATTAAGTGTTGCCTTATTGCAGATGGGAGAGGGTTTCTGTGCTAAGCCACGTTACACCAGGGTTGCCAGAAGGGACGAAGATTGGAAAATTACGTAACAAATTGGAAATATTAAAGAAGCCTCCTCTTATACTTCATTCACTGTACTGCTGACCATTTTCAGAGAGTAACACACAAGGCCAGCCATCTGTGTGTGGAATATTAATACTTTTATATTACTTTTATGTAGTCTTTTTTATATTAAATTTGCAGAAGGTCATACTGTGAAAGTAGGACATTCTTAAAAATCTCCACAGCGAGCCGTTTGAGCTCAGTGACCGTTCCATGTGTCTTAATGACGGGATGTGTGGAAGTGAAATGTTTTCCCCAATGTGTTTTAACATATGTTGTAATTACTATGTTGCAGCAATTTCTGTAGTTCATTTCATGCAGTGTAACATCTGAGAATCGAATTTCTTACAGTTAATTGGCTTAAAATAGACAATTTATTAAATTGTTATTAATAATAACATTCACCAAATCTTTTAAATTACTTAACATTTATATTATCGTTTTTGGGGTTTTGCTTTATTTTAATATGGAATTGTTACTGCTTTAGATGGTATCCAAGCTGAAAAAACGTTTTTTGAAGTGTGTCTGACTGCCCTCGGGGCAATGTGACACGTCCTGCCCTGAAAGTCTTTGAGCCTGTTAATGCTTGGCTGCATGTAAATGTTCTCTTGACTTAATTTACCCTGCAGTGTGGTAATAAAGACTAGATTCTGTGCATTCATATTTGAGTTGGGGCACACCGTTATGAATAATTAAACATCAGCACCTTTTGTTTACCCTTGATCACACCATCTCATCAACACTTTGCCTAATGGAAGACGTAGAGTGGATGTTCTTGGAGAGCCGACGTGATGACACTACACAAGTGAGTCTAAGCAGACCGTGGCGGTGCGTTGTGGTGCAGAGAGATCTTCCACCGGTGGCTGTCATGGATCAGATGTTTTTAGATGTTTTTGTGATATTAAAGGGGAAAAATCCGGTTATTCAGGTTATTCAAGTCCTGTATGCATTTGTATTTTGTAATGTAAAAAGCAGATGGAAGCAGTGAATAGAACCAATGAATAAAACACGCAACTGTTAGCCTGCAATTGTTCTAAAAGAAATGAAGGGCTTTTTCCGAGATCCCTCATAGAGCGGAACGCAAGGGGAGGTGGAGTGTGTAAGAAACTGTGTTAACTCTGGAGAGAGCAACACTGACTTCTCCAAGGGGACCCATCTCTTGGCGAGCTTGACATAATCTCTAATAGAATTTTCAAGTGAATGTGTGCAGTATTTTCCCGCTGCAGAGGGTGAACCGTTTGCTTGGTAACTTTTCCCTGTCAGCCCAGCGTGATGGAAGGTGTGGAGCCCTTGGCCTTGTCGTAGACCTTGTTCTAAGGTGTCTGAGATCAGATTGTAAACTGCCTTCTACGGTCGGCTCATTTCCACCTTAATAACGAAGGTGCACCCCGGCAACCTGTCTGCCTTTGGCCAAAGCGTCCGGACGAGCGTTGTGCTGGAGGCAGCACTAAGGCGACGCTGAGTAATGCACTGAGTGTTTTTGTTTTTTTTTTGTTCCCCGTTCAGTAGTTCAGTTCAGTTGCCTTTATTATCCCCAAAGAGGCTTCGCAGCTGGGCATACTAAACACACAACATAGCACAGCATTCAGCAACATCCACAAAATCGCAGTTCAGCAGAAATATGTGCTGTGCCTTCAGAGTGTCTTCAGCCATCACGATGAGGAGTGGCCCAGCATCGCTGACTCGGGCCCCAGCGAGTGCATTGTTCGTTGTACTGCACACGGAAAAAAACTATTAAAAAATAAATGGACGTTATCGAAATGAATAAAAACGAATCTGTTTAACCGCCATTTATTGCCACAACTGATGCATTTGCACTTTGGTTCTTGTAGAAGTATGTAACTAATGATCAGTAGCACTGCTTAACCAGTAAAGTTTGGTTTTTTTTTTTCCCCCTGCGTAGGTTGTGTTGTGCTCATCCGCTAAAGTTGTGTAATGCATCAAAATACCTTAACGATCCCCTGTCTGACCCCACACTGAAGGTGCAGTCCGCTGTTTAGTTTGGGAGGAGAGGGAATGGCTCTGGTGTTTAGGTTGAGACTGGAGTCTGCTCGGGGGAATATAGGTCGAAAGGCAGCTCCAGTCCTCCCGCAAACGTTCAGCTAAACAAATCAGGCCATGGAAAAAGTGTGTCGGCAACAGCTGGCCCTTTTAATGTGGATAATCCAAGTCTGTTTTGACGGATAACTCCATTTGTACCTATTTAGCCTCAAAGAAGGAACGTCTTATTATCAGACACCAGATAAAGAACAGCTAGAGCATCATCAGCTACTGAGACTGTCTGGAGGAGGGGAAAAAACTTTTGGTTTCTCACATAAGAGAGTAGTAATTTCCATTTATATTTCTTCCATATATAAGTCTATCTTCTCTTTGTTGTCTGAGGGGAAAATGTCTGCAAACTTTTCTGGACACTCATTTTAATGTTGCTTAATTTTTTTTCAGTAAATAATACTTGCCTGACATTCAGGTGACACTGTATCTAAATGTCAACAAATATTATTTGTATTATTATATGTCTTGAAACTACTGCAGTGCACTTTAGTCCTCAGAGCTTAAGGAGCACAAAGTTAATCAAGTGTGTTTATCACCAACCACTTGAGTGCTGTTATTATATAAATGACTTGAGCTGATTCCAGATGTGTAGTTTTGAAAATAACCAGATCCCTACTGAAGGCGAAAAGAGCAGTGTGCAAGGTGTGATGTCGTCTTGCAGGATGTTAACATGTTCATGACGGACGACGTTTTCAAAAGATTTGCATATATATTGCGTATATATTGCATGAAAAGGTATAGATATGTGTGGATTGTCTTGTGAGTTAAAGGTAAATACTCAAAGCATAATGAAGTTTTAATGATCTGGTATTTTCAGAGTGTGGATACACAAAGGAATTACTAGTGGTCCAAGCAAAATGTAGAATGTTTGTTTGTTTTTATATCTTTGTATATTTTTATGTATATTTTTCCTTTACAGTTCACATTGACACATCACAAATGAATAGACCAGTGAAGTGCAGTGGTTTTCCCCATTTCACAGCAGATCACTACTATTTCCACTACCATCACTACTATCTTACCTGTGGATGTGGCAGCAGTGATCTGTTCAGTACATCAAGCATTAAACAGTTTTACTTCACAGGAGTTTCCATCCGGTTTACTTTACATGCGTTGTGTCTACAAACTTTTCTTTGCTAAAAAAAAAAAAAAAAAAAAACATTGCTCCAAACTCCTCAGAACAGTTTTGCTCACTTTGAGGCCTTCATTTACTTTAGTGTGTTTCTCCCCCAAACCTTTTTCCACAACTTGCCTGCAAATGTTCAATTTCAGGCTCTGTTCCCCCAAACAAGTGATCTTCTGCAGGGAAACGTGGAAAGGCATGCGAGCCGGCTGTAATCAGACCTCGGGATGTTACTTTAAGCTAGGTTATCTGTTTTCAGCAGACGCGGTCTCTAATTTGGAAGGTCATGCTTTCTGTGTCACCATCTTGTACTTACAGCTAAATTCGTTCGGCTGTCAGACCCAGTGACGTCCGCTCTGCTCTGCTGTTGGCAGTGGTGACAGGGCTCATCTGGCAAACTGCGTCACTTTATAGGCTGGCCTGCGATCTGGAGCTACCAATCGCCATAGACGTGCACATGGCTTCTATTTTTGGTAGGATGTTAGCTGCTAACATTGATGCCTTGGACATAATTTTGGCTTTAATTTTATATGGCATTACAGCGTGAGGTAATAAAATGCTCAGGATACATGTTGATTTTAAGGCATTTTTTAGCGACATGGAATGTATTTCCTGTTATATGCTTGGGTTTTCTATCCATTCGGGCCTTCTGATGATGAATTAAACGTTTAATCCAACTCATCTCTTATTGTCACATGCCTTTGAGGTGTGTGTGTGTTTCTCAGCTTTTCGTTCTCATCTTTTTGCCCTGGATGTGTAGTTAATACCCTTCCTGACCAGAAGAAACTGATTCAAATGTTTTTTAGGGAGTTGAAGTGTGTTGAGGTTCTTTTATAACATCATCCGTGGTCGAACCACTCTGAGCCCTCCAGTGTGTTTCGGGATCATGAATGGAGAAGCTGTAATGGTTACCTTTGTCCCCATCAACTAGCCTTGACACCTCTATGCTGCTCTGTCCAGTCTAGCTTGTTCTGTCTCCTCTTTTGTTCATTCCCTCCCATTCTCTGTGATCTTATGTCTGTCTGTTCCGCATTTCCTTAGTTCTCTTTGTTTCTCCTGCTCTCTCTCGCTCTCTCTCTTTCTCTCTCTCTCTCATGCATGCATATATTCACTTTCTCTTAAGGCAGAGTTGGTCCAGAGTTGATCACACTCCAACTCGCTCAGTTCCCATCCTGTATTCAGTCTCTGTATTTTTGCGTCATGTCCATTTTCGTTCTTCGCTGACTCTTTTCTAGCTTTTTACCTCAGGTAGCACAGCCTCCCACTGTGTAGAAAGCTGGCACCAGCAGTGACTTCTCCACCACTGCCTCAGTCTGCCTCTATCATCACAGACAGGCAGAGGAAAGAGGAGGCACTTTTCTTCCTTTATTCAAAGTTAAAGGCTTGTGACGAGCTCGGGGAGAGACCGATTTCCATTACTCCTTTTTCACATGCACATGGCTAAGGTTCTGCATAGGAAGGAAGCGTTTAGAATATATTCTCAAGAGCTCCTCTGTTTCAAGAAAATGGTAAAATAGAGACCTGGAGCATTTCCTGGGGTGGTCTCAACTCTGCTCCTGCCTGGTCTACTCCTTTGGCTGCAGGTTGAGAGCAGCCAGGGTGATTTCTGGGTAGTAAGAGCAAGTGATTAGGCCCCTGCCACTGTTTGTTTGTGGTTGTGGGCGCTGTCCGTGGTGCCAGCGCTAGTCCCTAACCTACCACCACTTGGAGTGACTGCAAAGATATTTTGAACTCGGAGATGCCTGTGATGTGATATGAAGTGTCTTTCTGGGCTTGTGTCCATTGTGTACAGTAAACAGATGGGGACCCGGGATTATTTTTTAGTCCCTCTGCGTAATTTGGCCTCGGGGATGTTTTTGCACAGCTGTGCTTCAGCTAATCTACACTAAAGTCTGGCATCTGCTGTTGGAAGTCAGCTGCCTGGAACCGTGTCTAATGCAAAGGAGCACCACCAAAATGACCTGCAAGTTCACTCGCGTGTTTTAGGACCAAAATCAAAGTGACCTGAAAGTTGTCGTTTTGTAATCGCTGTTGAGCTTTTTGCCGATTCGCATTCCATTTGTTCGCTCAATTTAGTTTTCGATGTTCAGGGATGTTACGCTGGGCGGCATCAATCCAGTCTTTAGTCTTGCAGGTTGCTTTCGTGACCTTTCATGTTGCCGTGCTGTTTATCGTTTTGTGCCTTTTACCAAAATGCCTCCTAGGCACTGAAGCACAGGCCTGTGATTGGAATTTTATCTTCTGTTCGACTGAGCACAGCAATGCCTATTAGAACATATGGCTTCCATGTTAAGCAGACTTTGAATATGACCTTGACGCTTTACTGAAGCGTTTATAAGAGGTGGGTGCTGAACGCTGCACTTGGACCCCTGCCAGAGATGAAAGTTCATGTAAACAGAACAGTCTTCCAGCAGCATCCAGACAGACAGTCCATTAACAGAACCTAATGTGTTTGTTCCCACCATGTCTGTCGTGTTTTGTTTTTTTTTTCTTTGGTTGTTGTTCGCTCCCTTGCCCAAATACATCTCCTTTGGCTAAAACTGGAAAGTAAAGTTTCTCAGAGGAGATAAGAGTTTTCAATTACAGGCCTTTAAGTGGTACTGAAATGGGGCCCGAGTTGGCCACCATCTTGCTCTAAAGCCCTAACCCAATGGCCTTTTCTCCGATTCCAAGGGCAACCAGAAGCCCAGGCGGAGAGTCCATGCAGGCTACCTTGATTTGAATGAAATATGTGCTATGTGTACCCATGTTCACCTACCATCTGAACTGAATGAGGGATGAAGTAACATTAGCACACCGCTCGCGTTGGCAGGTAGCGAGCGAAGTACTGAGTTTGGTATGCATCACAAAAGCAGATCTTCTTAATGACAGCGTAACAACACAAGGCGTGTACGTGCAGAGCTCACAGAGTAAGCACACTTTTATTCCTGATGGGGCTCCTTGCTTTATTCCTGCTGTCTTCTGTTCGTTGTGTGGTACTTCTGAGCAAAGCTTGTCAGCAGTTTCTTTATGCTCCCAAATTATTTCACCCAGATGGACTGCAGCGATGGCGGATTTCCAGTAAACTGTTCAGCTGCATTTCAATGATTTGGACATTCTGACTTTTCCTCAAATCTGTTAACTTCTTACTTTTTTTTCCTGAGTTTAGTGTGAAGCTGTGAAATGTAACATGAAGCATATCACGCTCCTTTACAGAAAATCTCCAAGTTTGTAGTTGATTTCAACTAAATTGCTCAATTCCATCCCTTTCTTTTATTTTTCTCTGCAGTAATCAGTCTTCCACAAGTACTGAAATATGAAGTACTGAAATATGAATTCACCCAGTAGAAGAACCCGCTTTGTGGGCCGCTGAAGTCTAATGACATGCAAGGCTTCATATGTTGCTTCATTTCAGAAAAATCTTTCTTACCCTTTGAAACACTGGCTTTGTCTTTCCCGTCACACCGCTTAGACGTTGCGATATTCAGAGATCCTCTCTGAGCAATCTCTGATCGCTACATAACAGCATACATGGGGTGGTGCATTTTAAAGTCATTTTAATGTCTGACCTCTCCCACGTAGGTTTTGACTAATGATTGAATATTGGGATATGTGTGTGACGGAGCAGACACATGGATGTGTGTCTGTGAATGCATTGGATGGAGATTTTGTGCATGGGTAGCCACAGTTGGAGCAGTTAGCTCAGTCTGTTCGTTAGCACAGTGGGCTCGGTGTTATGGTACCTGCACTTCCCTAGCCATTACCGCGTGTGCTAGCCACTTTCAGGACTTTCACAAGCTTTTAAACATCACGGGTGACTTCAAATTTTTTGAATGCTATTTGAATGGTATTGACCGAGTCAGGGAGCTCAGGGTTCTCCGTCAGTCAAAGCTCCTTTGTCTGCACAAGAGGTCGGCCACTTGGCTAAATTGACCATGTTATTGAGAACTCTGTCTTAGGGGCCACTGAGCTCCATTAGCATTGTGTTGTGGCCAGTGGTAAAATTAATAAGCCATGCATTTTACCTATGCGCATTTCGAAGCAAGCTATAATCTCTGTACGAAGTGCATGATGGGTGTAATAAATGCTAACTCTAAATATGGATCATTAATCAGCTTTATATAGTCATGTCACAGGTAAATCTGACAGCACAGTTATTGTAAACATACATATAAAACGGGGATCAAAAATCCTTATTCTGAAACTCCAGTCTGCACTGGTCTGTGCTGAAACGAGCTTCTATCCCATTTGATGGAAGCTTCTATCTAAACTCTTTACATCACCTCTCACTGATGTTTCTGTAAGGTCCAACCCCCCCCCCACCTCACAAAAAAAAAAACCTCATTTAACTCCACAGCTTTAGGCGACTCAGTTATCCAATTGTGTGGCAACTAGGTCTTTTCAGGCACCACATAGGAGCAGTGAGATATCAGGGTGCCTGAAGCTGTATGGAGATGCAGGTCACATGACACCTATCCAGAGTGTTACCCACAATGGTCCAAGACTGCACGTGCACTTTCAAAATCCGACACTCTCTTAGTGTCATACAGCATGTGTTGCGCAAAGCAATAGAAAATTACAATTTCCATCAGCACATTGGACCTCTTTTTTTTAAGAGGCCAGTTCATGCACTACAGTTGACTTCACTCTCACAACTATGGACAAGAAAGGAAAAAAAACACAACCTCTTCTTTGTTTTTTTTTGATGTTGAGGAAATGTTCCTCAGGCTTTCTTTCTTTTTTTCTTCTTCTTCAACACAGCAAAGATCGATAGAAATGTCAGTGTTGCTTCATGAAGTTTCCGTCTACGGCAGTTGGAGTGGAAACCTTCTCCTTGTGTGTACCAGCTGATCTGAGCACTGCTGCTTCTACTCTCACCAGGCTTTGGCTTCCTGCAATCAGTCTGATCTCCTGCTCCTGATTTTTTCCCCCCAGTACAACGATCAGCAGAATTGCAGACTCCCCCTTTCACATTTAGTGATGTGCTGGGGGTTTTTTTTGTTTGTTTGTTTTGGGGGTTTTTTTTTTTTTTTTTTTGGACAGTTCAGCATAATTTGCTCTCATGTAGACTGCAGCAGTGTAATTGGAAGCCATCCGCGTTGGTATTGGTGCAGGGCTGGGCTTCATACTGAGCACCAGTTCCTCCCAAAGGCTCCTTCATTCTCTGGCTTTGCTGCAGGCATCTACCCATGGCTGCCTGCTCTTTAGGTTTGAGTTTCTGCATACACCCTTCCTCCAAAGTGCAGTGGCATCCTGTCACTTACAGCCGGCTCTGGTAAGTGAAGTGTTTTGTTGTTCACCTGCAAAATTAAACACTGCGTACTTTAGCCCACACACCAATTCAAATTAGCCACTCAACAACGTCAGGTAATGTTACTTAATGTCCATCCAACTATTCATCCAGCCTTTCTCTATGCAGGTCCAGGCCGCAGGGACAGCACGTTAAGCAAAGCAAAGTATTTAATGTTATTTAATGTTTTGTAGATATTTGAAATTATTTCTTTTTTACATTTTATAGTAGCTGTAGCAGTATTGTTTTAATTACCATTCATTCTCTTCTCTCTGGACTTCCTCTTAACATGGTGGGCTTGCTCTCTCAGGGAGAGCGCACACACGTGGGCTCGAGGATATTTCAGTGAGAGAGAGAGAGCGAGATCGAGCAAATTATATTAATCCTGTAGTTACAAAGGTCAGCTGCACTGATGCTGGTTTCTGGTGAAATTGGCTACATGTGCTCAGATCCACAGTGATCTGCAATCACAGCATTTAAAACTGCAGAATGATCAGACCGCATGAAATCAGAAGCATTCCGTTTATGTCGCGCCGTAAAGGGAAAAACTCCCCCATTGATGCTGTTCATTTCCTCCCCCTGGAAGGTTTTTCAGTAGTTTTGCCTGTTTCTTGTATGTTCTGTATAAACCAGCCTCCCTCTCACACACAGTAAACACAGCTGGACTTATGCAGGTCTTCGTATGCTGCATATATTATGCCGTACGTGTGTCACCCTGCAGTAGAGTAGCCATTACGATGATGTATGTACGCTGTCTCCCAGCTCTGAGGGACTTCAGGAGGCTCTGGAGATGGAAGATAGCCATGCTCTCTCAGATAAGGGCAGAATTCCCACCGATGGCACTGCATTGCTGTCTGGCTTGGCTTGCCTGCTGCCTCTTTCCTCGCTGTTGTTGGAGGGAGTTGGATTTTGACATGACAGGTTTCTGCTGTATGCTTTTGGGGGTGGGATGGGGTGTTGGGAAGGGTCTCTGATCAACTCTGGTAGTTTTCTGTGCATCTCGGAGATTTGGCGTGCGTGTGTTTCTTGCTTCTGGGCACCCTGAGAGGTGTTCGGTGCTGAGCTCCTCATGGCAAACGCACAGCTCAAAAAGGTTACAGTTCAGAAAAGAGTTCTGATGAAGTTTGGAATGAGAATGACCTGTTCAGAAATGCTGTGTTGTGAGTGCAGGCATCTTCTTGTGTGTGTGCAGCTTCTGACCTACAATAGCCCAAATGCAGAATTTTTTTTCCCCTCAAAATAACCTAACTATGGCCATAAAAACAACCCAATATATCGATATATTTATTTTAAAACAATCATATAGTCTCATCACACTTTCACTGTTCACATCGAGCAGTATCTGGCCTTCTTACAGCTGTGTTGCTGTAAGCTGTTGACTTTCATGGCCTCTGTTCTCTTCTTCACATATACTGATGACCAAAAGGTATTTTTTACTTTCTGCAATGTCCTGCTGCTGCAGTCCCTGACATGTAGAACAGACTGTGCTGCAACAGCCCTGGAAGATGGTCTTGGCTGTGCTAATGGTCTTGTGCTTGTGTTCCTTCCCTTAAATGCAAAATCAGATGCTTTACGGGGGTCATGTCAAACGCTGCACCTGTGAACTTTTTTTCAGTTGGTCTGAACGCCGTGTCTGTCTGTACATGAAGTCCATGTATGGAAAAGAAACACGGGAACTTCACGGGATCGTCATTCTCTGACGACGAGCAACAGAAAGTCCAAACCGTCATCTCTTAATCGCTGCTTGTGGGGAGAAAAAGCTGTTTTGGAGACTTGCAGTTACCAAGAATGACCTGTGGAATTCAGATGTCACTTCATACAGAATACAAACCGTCTCATTTCATAGCTGAAGGATTCCTCTGCACAGGCATCGTAACGGAGTTTGAATAGCAGTGTGCGAATGCATTAATGAAATAATCTTGTGTTCTGGCTGTTTGGGGAACAGAAAGGAAGTATCTGCGGGGTTGACGTAATTGGACTTAATGACAGCACTCATGGAGAGAAAGGCTCGGAGTTGACTGATGATAATGTAAAGTGGTGGTGATAAGTGCTAAAGCTGATGAGGATATGATGTAACAGGCTCTTTTTTGTCGTTAAATAAAAATTCATGAGCTAAAATACAGTGTCATTATCCAAGTCTAACTTTGGATGCTTTTCTTTTTGTGGACTTCTTGATAGTTCAAGGTTTTCCTTTCTTTTGTTCTCTGTAACTTTCCTCTGGTCTCTTTTTTTCTGGTCCATTCCTGTCAGTGTTGTTTCTGTTTGTTCCCCTAAAGTTCACTGGCTCTTGTTCTGATTCTTGTTCCGCTTGTTCTGTCCCATCAGTGTCCCAACCCCACCCCCTTCACCGTGGTATTATTTTCCCTCTCTAAAACCTGGCTCAACTGTTTTTCTTGCTTCACACCGTCCAGCTGCCTGTCCTCTGCTCGTTCTCTCCAGCGTCCAGTCCCACACACAGGCGTTGGACATCTGTGAGGACAGCTCCATAATCACCTGTCACTACTGATTCATGGGCTTCGGCACTTTAACCGGTGCCACGTTCTCCTCCCACCCTCCCTTCTCTGTCCTTTCGTGCTCCTCCCTCCCTCCCTCCTCTGTGAAACCCCGCCTCCCCAGCAGTGGTCAGGGGGAGGATGAAAGTGGCACAAACGCCTCTGAGCCACGCGAGCAGCCCGGCGTACTACGAGAACGTGTGTGTGTGTGTGTGTGTATGCCTGCCTGCCCGGGGTGTGTGTATGTGTGTGTGTGTGTGTGTGCGCGCACACGTGCACATTTGAGAGCGAGTGGGAGAGCGAGGAGCACACGCAACGACGGATCTGAGGGCTTACCAGAGCCTGACGGCCAGGGAAGACGAGGATCTCGGTAACCCTCGCGGGACGTGTTGATGAGCTGAAGGCCCCAGCGAGCTCCCCCCTTACCAGAGCCTTCTCCACTCACCCCACGCCTGGCCCGCGGCCCCAGCTGGGAGAGGGGCTCCCCACTGACCCACACCTCAGACAAGAAGACCTCAGGACGAGTGACCTGGTGAGCAGGAACCACAGCCATGAGCTGCCGGAAGAGATGTAAGAGGGAGCTCCTGAAGTTCGCCCAGTACTTCTTCAGGTTCATCACAGGCACTCTCAACGCAGGTAAAGTTCGGAGCAGTTCTCAGCAGCGCACTCTTATGTCTCACACTTTCACCCGTTATCACCCGTCTTTGATGGGCACGCTGATGCTACCTTGCCATGATGACATGAAAGAATTTAACTGATTTTTTTTTTTGCCACACTCCTAAAGGGAATATGAATGTGAGAGCTGTACAAACTTTGCTTTGAACTACTATTTTTCTGTCTTAAGTTGACACGCAGCGCGAGAAGTGAGAAGGATCGTAGAACCCGAAGGAAATGTCTAGCTTGATTCCGACCTTATTTACTAACTTTTATTAATGCTGATGATTTAATTAAGGATTCATTTAATTAAGGATTTGGGCATAGCTGTGGTCCCTGTTCTCGAGACCTTTAGACATGTTCTGTCACTGTATACTGTATATTCTTTAGTCTTTCCTCTGATAAATTGGAAACGTTGGTTTCCGGTGATTGAACAGTATAGCACGTTTCAGCGATTTATGTGCTTGGTGCATAATGGCTGAAATAAATCAGTGGCGGTGTGGTGGCCAGGTTGACCTTGGCAGATGGTTTCTGTTCTCATAACTCTCCTAGCCTCAGCTTTCACACCAGGAGAGCTTGACCGAGCCTGTGTGAGAGCTGGTTCCAGTTTTGGGAGTCTGTCACTGGGATTTTTGCATTGTACCTGAAGGACCGTTCAGAACAGCCTGACTGTGCTTGAAGTTGGCCAGAAGCCTGCATTAAAATGCAGCCCTCGTTATGTAAGGTAAAGTAATTGTTGCAGTTTTGCCTCTACACTCGGTGTATTTCTGACCGGTCCCAGAATTGCCCATTTCATTGACATCTGGCTGCGCTTATTAACTTTGGACTGCTTTCAGCGGGTGGTATGAGAATGAGTATATGGGATTAAATTGGATTTGGGTAGATTATATTGGATTTCTTGAGATTAGACCACAACAGGCTGTGTATCAGGGTAATGCAGCAGAAAATCTTATTAGAATTGGCACGTGTCTGTGTTCATCCACTCCCTTATTTGCAGTCAATATTGCAGAAGTCTGTTTGGCAGCTGATATATACAGTATACAGGAGGAAGACTTGCATAATTTGATGCATTGCAGCAGACACTTTGCGATGTGATTTATGTGGACTTCTGGATTGAAAACAGCAGTGTCCAATTTATTTTTTTTTGTTCTGTATCTGTTTGAGCATTTTAATCTACGAGAGCAATGAATATTTTGCGTTTTGGAGAGCATAAAATCTAATATTCCTCTGGGTGATTGGATGTGTGTCTGAGCATGTTCAAAGAGTGGGCGGGTGTGTGACCCACGAACTTCAACATGCAGATGAGCGTATGTGCAGTTTTGAGATGAGGGTAATGTGTATTAATATATGCCACAGTCATGTCACCAGTGCCCGCTGGCATGGCTGTGAACAACTAATGTGGGGTTTGATCGGTAGAAATGGACTGCAGAGAGCTTGGCAGAGGGTTTAGTGTAGTGGTAGTCAGAGGACCTGTGTGATTTACCACTAAGAGCATGAAAAGGGTAGTTTCCTTTAGAATAACTCTCAGGTAATTTTTAGAAGATGTGGTTCAGTTTTTTCAACAGTTGGCAGGTTTTGATTTGTTTCTTTAAAACCTGATTGCAGCCTTATTAATGTGTATAGAGCTTGATCAGTCCAGAGCAAACGCATCAGTTCAGAGCCGCTGTGAAGATTACCATCGGTGTAAAAGCCATTGATAGAGTCTGCTGTTTTTTTTTATCAACTATCTTTCCAAAGGGTAATATATTTCGATCGGGGCTTAAAGCGTGTAAGTCATCCGATGTAGATACTTATTGATCACCAGGGTGCTGGTTTGTCAATTACGACCAGCAGGGTATCAATAATAAATAAGTGCCGATGGAATTACTAGGCGTACTGCAGTTTAGAGGAACCCAATGCTGGTTTCATACCTGAGGAGCTGAAAGTGAAATGTTATCGATGAACCCCTGATGAACTTCTGTTGCTCAACTATTTTGCATCTTCTTCTTCTCCCCTAATCTCACGTCTTACATTTGGGATGGTCAACATTTGTATAGATGGACAAATTGAGCGTCCAGCCTGTGAGCACCTTGTCCGCTGGCATTCCTGTTCGGCGTTTTATATCCCAACAGCTTTCATGCTTAATGTTAAGTTTATAGCTTTTAGCCTTTGATGGTCTTCATAGAAAATACATGACCACCATTTTTTTTTTTTGCAGTTCTTCACAAGGCTGATGTCAAAGAATACAGAATTACAGTGACACATTTTGGTTAATCACTGTGGTTTAATATTTAATACTCTTTTATGAGCTTATATGGCCAGTGAAAAGAATCTCTAGTACAGACATGGGCGATATCTCTATGTAGCCTGTGTATGCAGTGTGTAGTTTTACAAATAAACAAAAGGATTTTCCAGAAGTAACCATGGTGCTGTGAGGAGACACTGCAGTTTTGCTGCAGTACTGCGGAATTACTGTACTTGTTTTCACCCATAAAATACTGTGTAATGAAATTGTCACCTTCGATAAGAATCGGGTCGTTTCAGAGCTATAGTTTTGTAACTGCTCATATTTATTTTCCTGGTTATGCATTTCATTGGTGAATAATGGAATTGATTTCATCTTGTGTTTCTGTGTTTTATTTGCATGCCCTTCCATGCAGTTCCCTGGAGATGACCAGAAATGCGTTGTCTTCTCCAGTTTTTCAAAATATTTCACTGTTGGTTTTTGTAAGAAGCTCTGTTATGTGACATGTTCACTTTGCATTCAGTAAAAAAAAACAAAAAAAACCCAAAAAAACCGTGTCTTAAATGCTGTCTGAAACACTAGATCGAATCTCACACTTCTAGTTAAGCATTTGTTTGGAGTTGACTGATTTAATCACTTTCCAAAGACAAAATGTATTTGGGTTCTTTATTCTCAGACCGTGTCGGTGTAGATGGAGAACGAAGGCTGGAGACCACACCAAGTCTGCTGTATTTCATTGTTATATTAACAGCTTGTCTTCAAATGACTTATGATAGCAGCATTCTGTGGCGGGCATTTTCCATGCCCATCAGTATTGTTTTATCTGAGGGTTTTTCTAGTGAACTGTCCAAGCTCTTGGTTCAAAACGTGTTTTTTTTTTTGGATGCTATTCCTTTTTAATTATTTCTCCCCTCAAGAAAAACACTGCTGTCACGTTTCTCCACCCCTGCAGTACCTCTTGTGTATTTTAGTGTGATAGGATGAAATGCTTGGCACAGATTCTGGAATGTTCCTTGAGTAGAGAAGCAAAAAAACACGCTTACTGTGTGTTTATTCGTGGTAATAAGCACCTGGGAAACTTTTCCATTTCTTTGACATGTTTTATTGCTTAAGCAAAACCCAGGCGTGTGTACTGATTAGCAAACAGCATAGCGAGTAACTTTTGAACTGAAAATCAACTGAGATTTAGTTCCCTGTAAATTTGAGATTTAACTTGCCATTAAATATCAGTATTGTTTCTCTCAACGGCAGTAATATTTTACACAGAGATAATTGAGGAAGGCGGATGCTACACTCCTCCTTTACTCTCTGTCGATAACCATTGGCATGGTGCCTGATTTTCTGCCTGTATTAATATTTAACGAGAGAACATCACCTTTGACATGATGCTGATGTATACGGAATTGTACTGTTGATCCAGAGGAAAGGCTGGCAGGTGTGTAAACCTGACCATTTCTACAGCGCAGCTCCACGTTCTTCTGGTGTCTCTGTTTGTTTATACGGACCCCGTGACACCAGCTGTCTTGAGTTCCTCTCTTTGGTTTCCTGACTGCTGTTACCGGGTCATGTTCCAGTCATCTGTAGGGGACAGCCTACCGAAGCACCACATAATCCCCCGATCAAACATTCAATAGCTGGCCCAAAGCAACGGCTTTCCTGGACTGGTGTTTGTTCTGCTGGGATGAAGTAGATTCACACATGAGCTGTGTCTCCTGCCACTGTTTAACTGTCGAGGCTAAGGAAAGGGAACTCTTAGTCTTCTTAAAACCGCTCCTTAAAGACTCTGCCGGCGGTCTGCTGCCCTTCTTTCTAGGAACAACCTGGATTTGTCCAAGCCAGACGTCTGGAATCTGAATATCGTGCTCTTTTGTTCTGCTTCTGAATGAGTTTTCCTCCGGACAGATACGGGAAAGAACAGAGACCAACATCACTGTATCATATTTCCAAAGTAACCCTTATCTCTTACATAAAAAAAAAAATCAGTGCTAAAAAAAAATCAATTATGTTCTTTAGAGAAACAGGATGGATGAAGGGTTGAAAAGATTACTGCAGCACAGCAATGATAACCTGTTCACGACGATGGGCACGTCACTGCTGCAACCACACAGACTTCCCACCCCCACCCCCCTTCTTCAGACTGTAATACATAGACTGGGTCTTTTCTTGGGCTGTGGCAAACAGACTACAAGTAGGCTGTTCAATCATTTTACAGAGCTGAGTCCAGCGCGTGCGAGTCGAAGCACAGCAGACGCTTGAGTTTACAACTGAAGGGCATCGGTAAGAATCTGTAACGCATGTGGACTGGCAGAGAGGGGTGGGTTTTTTGTTTGTTCGTTTTAGGCTTCTCCTTTAGCTGCATCCATAGGTCGCGCCTCAAAGCTGTTGTCAGCATTATGAAACATGTAAACACACCGGCCTCAGTGACTGGACCGTGTACGGAAACCCAATGCGATGACGCCTTTGTGGGTGCATTTCGGAATTTGTCACTACAACACACCTAGATGGACGATTACCAAATAGAGCACATCCAGCAGTGGGTAAGCAGGTCACTGCAGCGTGCGGTGCTGTGCAGTACCTCCTCTAGCATGTCCTTTTAACTAGCATGCTGCTAAAACACCATCCTAATTAAAAACGTACAACCGCAATGCAATAAACTGCATGTGAAGTCTGTAATAAGCCCTAGTGCTTCGTGCCTGGAGCGGGTCACCAGTAGTCTTCATCATGAGTCTGACCTTCATCCTGCGGTTGCCCTAGCAACTCTCACTAAACGATAATCACACACATGATGTGGCCACCAGTAAAACTGGGCCGTTTTCACGATTAATTTGTTTAATGTGAATTAATAAGAGTTTCGAAATGTATTTATTTATTTATTTATTTATTTTTACAGTAATGATAAAAAAGGTAGCAATTTGTACAGAGAAGAGCTTGTATTAATAATGTGGAATTTACCACTGTGATGATATTGTAACATGAAGCAGTTTGAGGCAGGATGCACACGTAGCGATGCACAACGTTTATTTACAGCAAATCCATTCTCATTAACCCTAACACAGTCCAAAGTCACAATACCGTTAGAAGCAAATATACAACAATTACAACAATGATCGACAACACGACAGGAAGACAACAGGTGTAAGTACAAAGATACAGGGGGGGTAATTAATTAAATTAATGCAAAATGTAATGTATGGTAAAAGGCAATAGCAACCAAAAGTATTGGCAAAATAATTTATTTTTAAAATTTTAAAATAAAATTGCACAGCCCTGGCCACCAGCATCTGGATGTTTACCTGCAGGCCCCTGCACACAGCTTACTGCCCTTGGCATCCAGAGCCAAACCAGTGGGAGTGGGCTGGCTTTCTTTCTTGATGACCCACTGGAAAGTGCAGACCTTTTAAAGACCTTTTATTGTCAATAAGTAAACTCCCTCCTGAGGTGCTATTTTGGACCCAGGTCATTGGAATGGATGGGCCGTTCGCGGTGTTCCTGCCGTTTGAAAGTGAACATCCTTTCTATAATTAATTAGATGTACAATGGATAATTATGTAATGATGATGTTGTCATTGTTATGTACCCTTAGGGTTTTGATCCAGATCTTCCTCTTAAATGGACTTTAAACTGGAATTATTGTGATTTTCCATCATTTACTCAGACAATTTTTAATGGTGAAGTCCTCTCAGTCGTGGCTTGTCATAGATGTAACATCTGGTATCCCTGAGTGACCCATATTGTTTTCATGAGAATGATATGCTGAATATATCAGGCAAGAACTGAAACTCCTAATAAAACCTCAATGGTGATTATTCAGAGTGAAAACGTTTTAGCAACCAATCAAGTGTCAGCTGTTGTATTATTCATGTCACATCTGTTCAGCAGAACACATTCTGGTTTGCAAGTTAAAAAGATGACATTTGCTCATTTCTGACCATGGTTTTGCAATCAACAGATTTTGTACCTGTAACCATCTGAACCATTTTTTAAACAACCAGAAAAACAGCTTCTGTGTTCGTATACCATCGGATGGTATGAATCATGTCGTAAACGGTCCTGCAGATACTCCAAAGATGACCCCGAGAAGAAAAGAGCAGCCAAGCTGAAAGGCTTTTTTCAGGATCTGTAACAGCAATGCAGTCATCTGAGCCTTATCGTGCATCTCGGAGAACCCACTGCTCTCACGGGTTTTTTGTTTGTTTGTTTGTTTGGTTTTTTTTTTCTTTTTTTCTCCTCAGCCTGTGGCTTCCAGTCAACTCAATTCACTCAGTTCCATTTTAGCCCCTCCAGCAAGTGCCATCAATTTTCTCATTTGCACTAATGTTTGTAAATGAGAACCTCCTCAGTCTAGGAAATGGATGGTATATTTTTAGAAGTCCCGGTCTCTGGAAGTGTATACAACCTTTGGGTGTTGGATAAGGTTTCACCTTTAAGCACCAGCTTTTATGAACTTCATAGTGCCTACATTGATTTTTTTTTTGGGGGGGGGTAGCTTTCTTAATAAAGTACCCTCAAAGTCAACATCACACACTTTTTTAAGGCTTAGCAAGTAATAAAGTTTGAATGTCTTTGAAATTCTAAAGGGCTACATCTGTAAATGTAAGGGAGGGAATACCTGAGCATACCTGTGACCTTTTCCTGACAGTGTCATCTCTTCCAGAGCAGCTTGGCTCCATCATAACTTACATCTTCATGCCATCCAACTTTTGATAAAGGCTCTCAGACCAGAAGGGCTTTTGGACCAATGACACTCAGTGATGTGGAGATGCAGCACGTTCTCCCTCAGGCTGGTAATGGTGTGGTGTCGTGTGGACGACAGTGTGCCAATGATGGTGCCCATGTTCACGGGACTGGCACAATCTTTTGGACTGTGTCTTTTGACTAGCATCTCTTGTCCATTTTTATATCACTTTATATAATAATTCACTTGGATAAACAAAAAGACATTATCTGATCCATTTAAGCAGAAATTTACCCACATCTTAAAATGAAAAAATACCACAATCTTTGATCCAAAACGGTTATCATGTCTTTTTAACGGGCTACCTTAATACACAATTTCAACATCACACAGTCGTTTGTATATTCTTTCACTTATGATATTCAATAGTGAATGTTTATTTTCTTCTTCTTTTTCCAGCTGAGGAAGCACTTGCCATTTAAGGTTGTGTCTAAAGTGAAATAGGTTCACATTCTGCGCTTGCTCTAAATGCCAATGTGGCATTTTGTACACATTCTGGAAACACTTATGCCAGAGTAGATTTTCATTGTGCACATGTTCTATGCAGCAATGCCAGGCATTGAGAAATAAAGCGAACGTCAGTCGAGGTGCTTTTCAATTGTCCCTCAGCAAATTGCTTAGGCCGTCATGTTTTGTTATATGCAGAGGGAAACGAAGCACATTCCATGTACACTCTGTTGACGGTAAAGTCACTGCGTCATAAATTAATACAGTTAAACTGTGGTCGGGGAGTCCTGATGAACAGGACTGGGAATCACTGTGCTGGGAGCTGGGGTACAGTTAAACTGTGGTTGGGGAGTCCTGATGAACAGGACTGGGAATCACTGTGCTGGGAGCTGGGGTACAGTTAAACTGTGGTCAGGGAGTCCTGATGAACAGGACTGGGAATCACTGTGCTGGGAGCTGGGGTACAGTTAAACTGTGGTCGGGGAGTCCTGATGAACAGGACTGGAAGGCATTGTGCTGCATGATGCATTTTTGTCATAGTGGATTTTGAGCATGCAAGTCTGGAATTTTATTTCACACACACATGACTTTGGGGAGTCGGAGGCCACTGTGGTCACTGTGAAGGGCAAGAAATTTTAGCTCTGTCTCTTGCTGGTGTAGTGATCAAGCCCTGTTACATTTAGTGCATTACAGTAATGATTTATACCTCAGGGACAGGCTTCGATCAATACTGTTTTCATGCCGAGACTTTCCCATTTTGCCCACAAAGTAGTATTTCCTCTCCCCTGAGGATACGTAAAACTTGTGTGAAATGTATCACAACAAAACCTGAACGGCCTCTGACAGAGAGTTGGAATCGAAAGAGCTTTGAATGATGAATTTCACTTTTCTAAACTGTTGGTTAATCGTGGGAATATGTTGTCACGTATTTTAGATGCTGGAAATCTTGTTCTTATAGATTTATTTACTGTTTATTTAATATCTTTAATAACGTTGTCTTCTGATTACAGAGAGCATACCAGGTATCATATCAGGCTGATAGTGGCTGTTCTTCACTTACAAATGTGATCAGGCGACAGTTCCTTTTATTGACGAGACCTATTGCTTTTATTGCTTTGATAGTGTTTCTCAATTGGTTCTTCGAGTGCAAGAACCATTTGGAGCACCCGGGTACTGTGGGAGAGGATCTGCTCTCTTGCTGAGGTCAGTGTGTAGTCAGTCTAACTGTTAATAATAGAGTGCATCCCATACTGAGAGCTAATATATTAGAACTGATGAATGGCAGATTTCTTTATTAATGCTAAACACAAGAAAACACTGTTGTGAGTAGTCTTTTTAACTTATAAAGCGTAACTGTTGTGTCAGAGCCTTTTTAAGTTGGTGTCCAATAGTAGGAGAGGGAAAGATCTGTACCTAATCAGTATTATCAGAGGTGTGTGAAGAGAAATGTACACCACTGCATTGCAGTCTCAAGTTCTTTTCAGAGCCTCAAGCTGCTCTTGGCTACTGTAAATCAATTCTTTATTTGGATCTTCCTTTGGTACATTTTGGTACATAGATCTTACTCTCTGATGTTCAGGTGGCAGGTGTTGTTGCCGAGCGTAACAAAGAGGGGTATTAACACTCAGAAACAGACATTTTCATGAGCCGATTCATTGTTTTCAGGTCCTATTTACATGCAAACTAACACCAGTAGTGTGAATGTGCCTGGTGTCACTGTATAAACAGTCAGTAGAGTTAAGATATTTTACGCTGGACTAACCTTCGTGTATTTGTGTTTTTAACGGTGGGTAACGATGAAATGAGCATCTGCTGAATCATAATTTGCAGATTTGATCATTTGTAAGTTTTTCGCCATACAACTGAATGTGTAAATGATGGGACCTTTTAGTGCTGAGCGCTTAAAGAGCCCTTTCTCCACATTTCTCATTATTCTTTTGTTCTTTTCAGGCTATCAGAAATGAGATTTCATGTGCTGGAATTTGAATGTAGCTGATCATTGCCCTGCCTCCACTCTGTGTGATGAATTGCTCCATGCTCTTCAGTGCAATGCAGCATCGCCAACGCTGCCTCTCTCCCCACCCGAGAGTTGGCTCCAACACGATGCACAGTGCAGGATCTCCCACCTTAGAACAGAGGGGATCAAAATCGATGGGAAGAACCACATTACACGAGGCCAATTAGGTGGCTGGCATCGTTTTGCACGCTAACGTGCTGCTGCTGCTGCTGCTGGTCTCGCGGAGTTGCTTGGGGACATACATCACCGTGACAATTGCGCTGGCAGCCTTGCCTGACTGCTTCATAATGAAAACAACCGCCAAAGATCTCTGTGACAGATGCATTTCACCATGGAGTGTGCAGGATTAGACTGGGGTTTTGTTTTGTTTTTTCCTCCTCTCCCTTTCCGTCTTACTGGCTTTCATTCAGTATTCTGTTAAAACTACTGAGTACTAGGAGTTAAACATTGTGAAGCTTTGCCTTTAAAGATGCAAACAAATTTTTTTGTCCTTTTCTTTTATTCCAAAACCATGTAGTTTAGATGCATCAATTTGCTAAAGAACTGTGAGCTGGACCAGTTGGAGGTTTTCACAAACCTCCTTTTCCAACTGTAAAATTAAACTGTTTCACAGTGTAAATATAAACAAACCACTATGAGCTTTTGGTTCATTTATTTGTTCATGCAGTCAGAGCACTATTCGTACATTTTGATGTTAAATAAACTGTTTTTATGTGTGTCTCTCTGTGTATGAATATATGTACAATGTGATGTTTTACTTTTTCTTATAACCGATTGTAGCATTGAAGCTGTGCTTGTGTCTTGGCTAACAGCTGTAGTTAATATCTATGCTAGAGAACTTCTGCAGTCCCAGATGCATGCTTCTGTCCACTGGGGCTTCACGGGGAAAGCTGAGCCTTTTAGTGATGAGAGAGAGATAATTGGGAGGCGATGGACCATTTACGCTCAGTGAGGATCGCTAAATTAGCAACATGTAGTTAAATGACCAAGACCTCTGGGTACTCTGAACTAAAGCAGAATTCAGAGTTTTGTGTTTTACTGTATAGAGCAGAAATTCTCACATAAAGCTTTCATGATATAAATGAAACTAACTTAAAGCTTATCTCTATGTAAATTATTTTAAATACTTAAATAAGTAAGAACTTAAAATAACCTCAAATCCTTTGGTTACTTGAGCCATGACTTCAGTGAGGAGAACCCAAATACGCCCAGAACATGCCAAGAGGGCTGTGAATGGATCTGGGCGTGGCCTTTTCCAAAAGCAGTGGCACTCCCTCCCCAGAGTGCTCCACACGGAGCCATAAACTTTTCAAGAAGTTTTCAAGAGAATGAATCTGGCTAGTGATGAAGAATTTCAATGCTTTGTCAGCCTTTATCAGTGCAGCACAAAGTTTCCCTACTAAATTGCACTCTTCTTTTCTGTCCATCTGCCTGCTTGTCTGGCTGGGCCATCTGTGTGTTTGTGTTGCCTCTCTACTGCATGTTTGTGCAGTCGTTTACCACAGACGACAAAGGCTGGAAGAATTCCGACACAGTAGCAGAGAAAAAGTTTGTGCAAGTTCAGCGTGGAAACGATTTCCACTGACGTGAATGAAGAGGTGTGTGTGTGTGTGGGGGGGGTGTTCTTAATATCAGCCTGTTAACATGAGATGAAACACTTTCTTAGGTAAACTGCTAGATACAAAAAAATCTAAGCTTTTTTGAGTTTGATCTTGAATATGTAGGAATTTGATATGTAGGTACTTTAAGTAGTTCAGGACAACAGAGAACCACATTTAGTATAATTGTTATGCTCAGGAGTAGAATGTACATTTAAATTGTTCGAGTTAAAATGAGTTAAAAACATTAAAGAGAAACTGAATATGCTAGAGAGGCTACATACAAAATGATCAGTTTACGTTAAACCATTAATTGCACACAGCACTGCCATGATATTTTAACAAGACATGAACTAACTAACTGTCTATTTAATAAAGTACAAGAAAAGATAGAAACCAACATAATTTATATATAAAAAGCAGGCAGTCGACTCACTACCAGTAAAATGTAGTCTTTTAGAATTAGATTCATTCAATAATCAAAAATATAGTAATCAGCATGGTCGATTACAGAAATTTTCATTTACTGCAGCCTGGCTTGATTGCTGTATCCCTAATGCTGCTTCAAATGCACTTTAATTTGGTCTTGCAGGGGAAAGGATACACTTTCATAGCAGTGTAACAGTAACAGATATGAGGAATGAATGAGGGACTTATTCCATCAAACCAAACAAGGAACTTGGATTTTAGTGGCGATAATGATTGTTATTAGATTACGTTTGGCGTGATGGTGTTTTATGAACCGGATTTTCCTAGCGCCAGGCATTAGGGTTAAAAACCTGCCGGCCCATAAGCACCAAGTCTATTTTGCAGTCGACATTCAACATTCATTATGGTCATCCACAGGGCTCCTCGGAGAGGGACCACACCAATGCTTTTGCCTGTTCAGCCGCAGGTTCACCAGGACGGAGTGAAGGAGCGTTTCTAATTTCCTGGCTGAGATGTTGATTTCCTGTGTGATGTTTGTGGTGGAGGTTTCCCCTGGAAACCTGGTAAGGGAGGAGCTTTGCTAGACGTGGAAAGTCTGAATCCTGTCTCCACCCTGCCATTGCACTTAATTGTAATGGAAAAACTTTTGACCTTATGACTGCCCATAAGAATGAACTCAGGCTGGTTACAGATTTGCTTCCTAAAAACGTTAATGATCTTTTTTCCTTCTTCTTAGATATTATATTCCAGTGCTAGATATTTACTGTTTAATTATTTAGTGTTTTATGTACTTGTGTTATGTACTAGTGTTCATTATGATTTTTTAAAATTATTTTATATGAAATATGTACTGAATTGGTTTAATTGTATTCTGTAGCTGAAATGGTAATGTGAATAGAAATTCCTGTATGTTCACATTGAAATGAATTACTGCACTTGACTCTTCCACCTGTGAATTTGTACCAAAATGCATATAATGTATCTGAAGACATCAGTAGTGGACTGGATTCGTAACTCAATTATACCTCTTTTTGCTCCGTGTTTAATGGAGGAACCTATTTTGAACTGAAAAATGAAACTCCTCTGATGAGCTGCAACATCGAACTGGGGGTCTTGTACTCCAGCTGTAACACCACCATCGGGGGGGTGGACTGCATTAGGCGTAACAGTAATTGCAGTAAACGCATTAGCGTGTTCACCCATGAGGCCTGATGTTGATGGATGGCTTTCAGGCTTCAGGTACTGAACAGCAGAGAATACATCATCACATTGTCAGTTTCAAGGAGAATGAGATCTCTATAAATAGCGTGAGCGTGAGTCTCACCCCAGGAATCTATATGGATGAATTCATCTCTCTAGCGACGGATACCATTGGTTTTCCATTATGAGGATGTACTGCTCTGGTATTGATGCCTTGTTGGTTAGAGAAGTGTTTGGTGCTGGACTTTGAGCTATGATGGGCTTTGAGTCAACATCTGACTACAATGCAAAATGGTCAATAACACAGGGCTCATGGTTGTGGTTTGTTTATAACGGAAGGCGCGAGGGTTAAGGATTTCGAGCTTGAGGCAAAAAAAAGCCCCCCCCCAAAAAAAAACGCATGGAAATCGTACACGTCATGGATGTGATTGCTGTTCGAGAGGTCTGCAGCAGAGCATACTTCAGTGCTTTGAGCACTCCACTGTATGTTACAGCTTACCAGGGCTGAACCTCTGTGTGGGGGTTGTTAAAATGTACAGTTACTACGAATTGTATTTATATTTAAAATTGTATTTATGTTTTACTGTGTGGCGTTGTGGACACATGAAAGGTTTTCCAGGTCAGGAAAGCTAGATCAAATTAGCGAAGCTTTGTTTTTAAATGAAAGCTGACGACCTTCTCGTTTTGCAGTCTCATTCTACTCGGCATCTAATTTGTGTTCTGTGCAGATGTCTGGATCCTGTGCAATTTCCCTTCCTGCCTAATGTTCATACTGAAGGCTACAAAAGGGTCCTCTGTTAGCTGGAAACACTGCCTCTCCTTTAAGAGGAGAGACTCTTCTGTTGGATCTATAGCTCTGTTAGGTTCATCACAGGCAATTGCCAATGCTTTCCTGGTTTATTTACTTACATGTTTGCACCTGTATTATTAAATAGCGTAATGTTTGACACATCCGTACCAACAGGTTTATCTTGAACTTACAATGTGTGTGTTTCTTATTAAAGTATAAGTGAGCTTAGTTTGGGTCTTGACTTCCACCTCAGGTTGGGTCTTTGGACATTCAGGAATGATCTGGATTGCTCCTTTTAGCCAGGTCTTGTGAATGCACCTGGCAGTGAATAATGCCTGGCCAACATTAGAGAAATGTACAAATCCTAACCATTGACAAAAATGGGAGAGACTCCACACATGACATTTTGCACTGATCCTTTTCTTTTAGTCCTTCAGAGTCCCCACACTACACGATCTTCTCCTGAAAGGAACACCACACACTTTCAGATTATACACATATATAAAAGTCCTGGCCAGTGGTACTGATCCTCAAAACCTCTGTTACTTCTGTTATGGTATCACATATGACACAGACCTTCATGCTTTGGCCACAACTCAGGTGATCTCTATCTCTGTAATCTTAGTTCTTCATTTAGCTACCAGGTTTCCAACTTTTTCTGTATACATTACAAGTTCCATTCATCTTGGCTTTCATTGGTTGATGGTCTTTCAGAAACATCCAGAGAACTGGCAGTTACCCTGCACTACAGGATACTGAATTATAAATACTGAACATGTTTAATATTTATGATTCACAATCAGGGTGGCCCCGACTGGACTAGAAGTAGATTGGAGGAGCTAAGATTGTAGTATAGACACCCCACACCACTGGATAATCTGAGATCACCACCCAAATAGGGAGACCTTGGGTGATTGTCAGGAGGAGCAAATCTGCCTCAAAATTGGCCCAATTATCCTCTAGTGTGGGCCAGACATCAATCTACAGTCTGAACTGCATCAGTCTGAGCACTTAGACGTGAGCTTTAGAGAGTCCTCACAGAAATGCTGTTGCGAGGTAAGGTACATGTGGAATGGGGGCAGAAAGATCTTCCAAATCTGATGGGCTTTTTATATTTTTGTTCAGTATCTGTTCATCTTGAAGGGGTGAAAGTCAGTTTTGCAGAGGTCAGCTTGTCTTCCACAATGATGGAAATTCTACTGAAATATTACGGTTCTAAGCTCTGATGGCTTTTTCATTTACTCTCTTCCCCATTCTCACAGAGAGGGAGAAAACGATCATATAACACTACATTAGCAGCAATAATCATTAAGTTAGCACTGTATGCTCTCAGACAGTTGCATGGAACATTTTTGCAATGGGAGAGTGTAGTCAGAATTTAAGTAGCTCAAGAGGAAGTGACACCCATAGTATCAGGCTTTCTGTCTAATAAAAGCTTTATTAGTATATATGAAGCTTCCAAACAAACATGAAGGATTCGAATTTCATTTGCTAAAAGTGGTTTCACTTGCTAAAGAGTTTCAACTCCTTTGAGGAAAGAAAATAAAAGCGCGTAATATTGAAGGGTATGGAGATGGAGCACAGATGAAGGCTTTTATTATGATAAATGACGCAGCATTTCAAATATGGAACCGTGAGCCCAACCACATCAACAGGGCTTTTTACGGTGGACTTCCTCTTACGGTTCCTCTTCTCGCAGCACACCGAAGAACGAACTGGGGTAAGAGCTCAATGCTCTGGTGAGCAATTGCTGTGTAGGGGAGGGGCCCTGCTGACGATCAGTTAGAAACGGTGCCACAAATTGCACTTGAAGGAAGTTGGAGAGCCTGAGTGACCACAATTATTTGTCTCGTAACCAAACGATCGATGCGCTGAGTGCATCTCATCAGCTCGGCTTGAGCAGGAGAAAGAAGAAAATATAAAAGTATTGTATTTTTGTTTTTTTATTTGTTTTTGTTTTGGGTTTAAACTGGATAACTTGAGGCACTGCTCTAAGTCGCGTTCTTTAGGGTATTATAGTGACAGCGGTGTTGGTAACGGCTGCGAGTCTCTCGTGAGGCAGTGCAGTGCAGTTCTTTGCAGTGTCCTCGTGCCTTGCCCGGTGCCGATCTCCTTCATCTCATTCCATCGCTACCTCTGTGCAACCAATGCTAATGTGGCCTGTGCCATGCTGCGCTTAGCAAGTCTAATCAACTCCTTTGCCCAACATGGCAACAGGAGGAGAGCAAGTGTGAGTCACTGGGCGCCTTGGCGACGCCACTGCTCGTCAGACCCGTCTTGTCAGTGCTGCAGGACACAGGTTTCACAGCAGATGCCCACTGCCTCAAACGTGTTCACACGTTACATCACCTGACAGCGTGTCGGACAGACGTAGAGGGGAATCGGTCATAGTTTTTGTACATGGGCATCGGTACAATGTGTTCATAGTGGGCATTCCAAGTACATTACTATATTGGGCAGTGTGCTTAATAAAAATGAATTGATCTTATATGCGTATGCCGTATGTGTACTGCAGTGTATTGTAGTGTACGTATTGTAATAAAGGAGAGAAACTTAAAATTGTAGTGAGGTACGCAACGTTTCCAGAAAACAGGCCCTTCATCAGCTGTGAAAGCAACGAGTTGTGAAAGCGATGTAAATTTTATGGGGAGGAACCAGTTTATATTAGAAAAAGTAGGTGTTAAATTCATAACATTGGGTTGTAAAGTTTACATCCTTATGGCGTAAAGAATTTTGTTTGACTCCTTGGTGATGGTCAGTGATAGCAGGTACAGTATGTCTTCTTGATCTCCTTGAGGTGGTGGTGAGTTCCAGATCTGCCTCTTTATACCTGAGTGCAATTCCCATGGCAAAGTCTGCATCTGTTGAATAAATATGGAATTAATACATCTCCTAATGCAGGACTCAGACTCAGCTGTTGTGAGTAATTACACATGCTCATGTGTTGCTGTACGTGGACTGGATGGCTCAAGGTAGCCTCACTCGAATTTCATCAGCTTTGCGCATGTTGATCATTTTACCTCCATGGATGCAAGCCAGTGAAGCATAGGACTACGTGGAGATTCGATCTTCCTGTCTTCAATAATTCACTTCAAAAACCAAATTTACAGTGCACTTTTTCCTGAACTCATTTTCTTTAATGATCATTTTACTACACTCCTTTATATCACCTAGTATAGTAGGTGCTGCTTTGCACCAATGTCTGCTGAATGCAATAAATGTAAATAATTCAGTTAAATGTAATGTAAATAATTTAGTTAATAATTCAGTTAATCATTTTTGCAAGTTATATTCCATAGTGATTTATTGGTGAGGTAGGCCTTAATGGGATGGTGTCTTCTAGACTGAACTCAGAAATACCACAATTTCACCAATGCAGTGTTCAGCCATATCCTGTTTTAACACCTTTAGTCGCAATTTATTTAAAGAAAATTGTTATTGTGGGCAGAAATCCCAAAGCCAAAGTCTGGCACTAGGTCTGTACCTAATTTCTTCAGTCTAATATTTTGTAGCCAACATTTCATTCAGGGCCATGGTTGCGCCCTGGGTTCACCTCCTGTTCAGTTTCCAGGTCTGTCATATTTTGAATGAGCCCACTCTGCTCCCGTTCCTGAGCTACACATACAGGAAATGAGCTCCACTGATTTGGAACTGATCCCAGAACAGATTCAGCCTACTCCAGAGTTGCCGGCACTCTGTCTCTACCTCACTCTAGACCACGTTTCCATGCACGGGCTGATGCTGCACATGCTCTGAAGCTTTTTTTTTTTTTTTTTTTTGTAAGGACTGTTGTGTTTGTGTGACTGGAAGTCTACAAGCATGGAGAGCTTCCATGGTAATTAGCATGGTTGTGTAATTACGCTCAGATTGATTTTAACTATAATCATCTTGCACGCGTAATCCACTATTACCGCATGCATATGAATTATCAAAAGAAGACTTCCTTCTTCTGAATTGGGCCCATCTTGGATGGTGATGTATGCATTCATGTGCCTTTCCTCTGTGGTCGAATTAATGGCAGTTTGCAGTCTGATCATTCCCCACGTTTCCTCCACAAGGGACGCAATCTTTATGGCTCTGGCGCTCGCCAGACAGAGCCAAGAAATATTAGAAATCTTATAGGCCAAGGTCCTCGTAGGTCAGGAAAACGAACTCCAGTGCTGCATCTCCTCCGGGTCTATTCTTAGGCTGTCTGAAAGCCTGAGGAGCTGCTGTTCCTGGGCCCGAAGAACCGCGATGAAAAATAAGAGGCCGGGCCAGTGCGGGCGAGCGACTGTCGAGCAGCGCCTGGTGCTCGTGTACGTGAGATGAATAGGCCTAGTGGAGACATGTTCATCCTGCCATACATCTTTCTTTAGCTTTGCCTGGCTCTGTAAGTGGTGTACCTCAGGTAATGAACACACAGGAGGTTCATCTGCTATGTTGCCGCTGATTCTCCTCAGCAGCATAAATTAGAGATAAGCCCATAGCACTTGTGCTGGTGCCGTGCCTCCTTCTATGAGCTGCCCCCAGTACTGACACGCAGAATTATCACACCAAACTCAAATCACCTAAATGCATAAAGGAGCCAAAGTATTGGTTTACATTAATATTAATCAGTGTCATGCATAATTCAGGCAGGCATTTCTGCCAGTCAGGTTAACCTCCTGCATTTTTCATAGACGCAGTTAGACGTGTACTTTCGTCATTCACACAGTGCAGCCAAAGGCTTTAGCATCACACCTAAAAATATTGACCTAAACAATCTACTTGACAACCAATTGCTATGGAATATCCCCACATAAGTCAAATTACACACTGAGGTATTTCTTCCTGTATAAATTCAGTGACTAGAAATGGCTTAATGTCTTTATAGTGGCAATGCAATGTTAATTTTTTTGATGTGACTTGCAGACTGACAGAGTGGTAGCCTGAATTTTTTAATATTTGTGAGTCAAAAGCAACATTAATCATCATAATATGTCAATCCATCCATCTTAGGACTGAATTAAGGTGACATTTTGGAAAGCTTCACCTACTGTTATCTTTGTGGGCAGAAACACTTTGTCATTGTCACCGTCATCAATTGAATCCATACTTAAATTTGATACTTAAAAAATGATTTCTGAAACTCTCGAGAAGTGAATTCACTTTGAAGGTGCACCAGAACATAAGGTTGGGGGATTTCCTTTAAGGAAGAGCGTAGCACGGTCAGATTGATGTAGTTTTGAGACTGGCGGATATGATCTGATCGTGCTGGAGAATATGAGCGCTTTGCCGACGATGCAGCATGCAGTAGTTCCTGACGGTAGAGAACGAGACGGCCATGGACAGAAGGAATATACCGGCCAGTACAGACGTGAAAGTGGGCCAGAAGAGATGGAAGGAATGCCCTGTGGGAAATATATATTATATTTGTGGGTAAAAAAAAAGCTGGGGAAAAAAATTCATTTATATTTGATAAAATGATGACAGTTGGAGCCCAAGGAGAAAGATGACTAAAATGTTACTGGAAATGTGTTAGCCTGCTGCTGGCTTTGCTAAGCCTGTGTAATCATGTTGATTTAAAGAGCCAGGGAACATATTGTGTAATCTTCAATCTGTTTATATGACACTAAATTTGCGCATACATTGAAATATAGAAACATGATAAAACACTACTCATAAACCAAGCAAAATCAGAGAACAGAATGGGCGTGGCTCTAATGTTCTAATGAACATATTTGATTGACAGCACAGTATTACCTGCAGCATTCTGCACCAGTTGAGCAGAGCTGAATGTAATGGTAGAAGCAGGGAGAATTGAAGTCATGCATGTACAAATCTATCAATGAGGATTTAAAAAATAATTCTGAAGTTCAGACACCAGCTAAGTTTTGTTCACAGGTGCCAGATGAGTGGCTGCTTTTGTATCTTTTCTATCAGGGTGAAAATGCAACTAGACTTAGACAAAAATGGTCTAATGGTCTAACCCTAACTCTGTAAATGGTATAAAATTGTATAGACTTTTATTTTCAAAAAAGCCTAACATTGACTACCTTTTGAATTGCAGTTCATGTCAAAGAGGCCTGTTTTGATACATTTACAACTTGTAATTAAATAGGTGAGAGTATAACTTATGGAAACCAGAATTGTTAATTTCCTGGACTTTGGAACAGTATTCATAGGTTACACTATTTGATTTATATCCTTATCCTGGTACTAGAAGTCAGGTAGGAAAAGGAGTTGCCATTTTGGCCACTAAAATATCAGTGTTCACTTTGATAGTGGGAGAGGTTACCTATCTTATTGGCTGCAGAAGTAAAATTAGAGACAAAACTAAAAAAAAGACTGAAAAAGACAAAACACACTGAGTCTTTTGTCTGTAATAGTTAATTGCCAATTTGTTTTGTTTCTGATTAATTGATTAATCTAAAGAATAATAGAGTAGCTATAAGGCAAAATTTTCACTGCTGTTAGTGGAGTGGGGTATTAAAGAAGGGTTGGCAGTATCACTGGTGTGATATAGAATCTATTAAGGACATTGCAAAACAGTAAATACTTTAATGATTTTTTAAAATACACTTTATATTTTTTATAAACTATTTAAAACAAACCGTGTGGATGAATGTCACATCTGCATGGCTTGGCCTTCCTGTAGAAGGAGAGGCATGGGGAAAGGTGTTAGCATGGGGAAAGATGTTAGCATGCTAGGTGCTCAGGTTCAGGGTTGAGAGACATTTGAACTTATTGGTTACAATTTGCATGTCCCCTGGGGGAAAGCTTTACCGTAGGCGTCCCTTAGTCAGGTCAGGCTATAAGTAGGTCACTGTCCCAGCCCCTCCAGACTAAACATTGTCTACCTGCTGGCTCTAATTACCTACTCAGCTGTCTGAGCAATGGCTGGTTGGGTAAGATAAACTTCACTGTTGCAGTGACCATGTTTTCATTGTTTTGAATGTTTCTGATGGCAGAAACCAATCCTTCTGACAAGGTAAGACTTGTTCAGCCTGTGTGACTTCAGCGGTCGGAGAAGTCTATGTAGATGCAAATGCACACAACGCTAAATAATGTGGCCAATCACAAAATCAAAAATTGTCAACTTGCAAAATATTCAGAAATACAAATTCAGTTGCATAACATTTATAGTCGTTGGTAGATGTCCTTGTCTAGATCAGCATATAGAAGTTAAATATCCTTATTTGACAAGAGATATTTTAGCATTACGAATACTATCTGGAGCCCTGGATAGACTGGAATAGAAGACCATAAAAGAGAAATTTGTTGTTTAGAACCAAGTTCTTCATAATGGCATATAAAACAGAATTGTCTCTTAATGTTGTTTGGGCTAATTTATCTTTTTCAGCCTCAACGAACAACATAATTATGAAATTATTCAGCTGTACATTATGTTTTAAGCACACAGCTACATGCTTGGAAAATGTATTCGTTTACATGGTTGAAATCAATACATATATAAAGTTCCTCCCAAGTAGTCATTACATACTTGTGATTTTAGGCTTTATATGAAGAAAGTGTATATATGAAAGTGAAGATCCTGTAAAGATGCTGTGAAGCAAGGATTATTGAAGTATTCATTACTAAATTTTATAGTATGTTTCACTCGTATAGCCACAGAAGAATGCTTTCTCCTTTGGACACATTTGGACCACATTTGGCTTCTGTCTTTGCAGTGGTGCCCTCTAGTGGTCACAATAGTAGAGCCTGCTATATAGTAGAGTGTACTGCAGAAGGACCCTCATCATCTATTCTGAAGTGAATAGGATGTATAATTTAAATATACTGCTTAAGAGAATTGATTCATTCAAATGTTACTACACACTTGATGAGCATTTAGACGAGGAATACAAATACTTTGTTGGACAGATTATCGCGATTCAGTGTGCTACCTCCACCTTTTAATGTATTTCCTTGAAGCTACTATGTTACCATGAAGCTAGGACTCCATTTTGGAAATTATGTCCCCATCTGTGTCTCTACTTGCAGTTTGTTTTGGTCAGAGAGATCCTTTCAGAACTTAGTCCTGTCAGCCTGGTGTACCTAACCCTAACCGATTTTATTGCCATATGCACAGAAAACAGTTATGCCGAACAGTGAACTTCTCATTCTGCATTCCTTCTGTTACAACCAAAAAAAAAAAACGTGCACATTGAAGAGTGTATAAATAAATGTAAATGGCTCATTGAAATGTCATGGTCGACTAAGAACACTAACTTTTAAATGTCCTTGTGCAAAAATCCGCAGTAAAGCGTGAGATGATCTTCAGTCATGACCTGTAAACCGTATGCTCGTGTGCTTCTCAAACTGAATGCTACTTGCAGTCTCCTCTGTTGTGTTTGTGCTTTATGAGCACCGTCTTAAACAGGCCACACGAAGAATCAGCAGGTCCTTGTGCTCATTAGCAAAGGCGCTGGATGAAGGCTCAGCACAACCTCCCTGCCCTTGACGCCTGCAGCCCGGCCCAGCTGGCAGGCAGTGCTAATGTTAGCACCGGTTCTAATGTTAGAGGTGTCCTTTCCACAGCCTAGATGAACACATGTTCCTGTTGATGCTTTTAAGACTTTTATTATGTGGTTTCTGACACACACATGGGAAGCTGTGTGTCACCTTTGGGCAGATGTTACCCATGTCATAGTGCGAGCATCATATTTAGAGCACAGAGAAGCCATATTCTATTTCCAGAGTTGGGGAATTGTAATACTTCAGAGTTAGCAAGCAAGATTCTGGGTAACAAAGAGAAAAGTGCCTCACTGCAATGAATTTGCTCTTAAAGAATCTTGGTTTTTTGGGGGGGGTTTTTTTGCTTTTTTGTAGGTTCTTGATGAACGAAAGTAATCTTTGCTTATTTTGGAATGTGGTATGTAGATTTGGGATGGGAGCAGAGATCTCTTAAATGAACAGTAGA
This sequence comes from Sternarchorhynchus goeldii, assembly GCA_028565775.1. Taxonomy (NCBI): domain Eukaryota; kingdom Metazoa; phylum Chordata; class Actinopteri; order Gymnotiformes; family Apteronotidae; genus Sternarchorhynchus; species Sternarchorhynchus goeldii. Next base: position 3,958,723 of record JAOXYF010000017.1, read on the forward strand.
AGGAATCATGTTCCTCGAAGCCTAATAATTTGCTTTTTGTCATCTGGCGAATGTGTTCAAGTACCCTGTGCTGCTCACAGGTAAAGTCCACCGCTCACTTTGTAAGCAGTTGAAGCAAAGACCTTTAGTAAGAAGGCCCTTTACATGAGCCTCCTGAAATAACTTCAACTTGCTCCCTGGTATTGGATTTCATTGCTGTAATTTCAGACAGTATAAGGGCTTTGCAGAGATGGTTGTTAAATATTGTATTGTATTGTACAGTATATAAAGATTGTATTGTTTGTGAAACTGGCCCGTGTAGCCATGTCACCTGTGATTCAGAAGCTCTTTTCTTTATTACGTAATTCTTTTATTGTCTTGTCTTTTTTTAAAATACTGTATTATGTCAAAGGAGAAGCATAAGGGTGATCAGACTAATGCAGACAAATTCTTAGCTGCTGGTAACCGTATGATGAAGTACTGCTGTTAAATGTTGAAAATAAAAACTTGTCTTATACTGCCCCTGTGTGGCTACTCTGGGAACTGTCAGTTTGTGCTGCTGTCATGTCACTATTTGTCAGTGGTCATGTTTTCTGCCGCGTAAACTAGTATGTGCTGGGCTTGTGTGCAAAGCAAAGGACTGAGGATCAAAGCTAATTAATGTGCTTTATCTAACACAAACACCCATGGTTGTGCCACCTTGAGAAACACTGCAATTGTCAGAACTCAAAGAACCTGCTGGAAAAGGGGAAAGTCCTCTTATTTCACTAAAATGTTGACACATTAAATATACACACACACACACACTGCAAGTTGCCATGGTCGAGGGACAACAGTACTGACAACCCGATCTGAAGTTTGTCTGTTCACACTAACGCCCAAGGCTGTGGTGCGTTTGGTGCACGGGCTCTCAGTCCAAGGCCCGTGATCAGTAACGCTCCGGAGGTGGAGAAGCTCCACCGCGTCTCCAGCCTGAAACGGCAGCGCACCCGACTGTCAAGCACCACCTGCTTCTGCCAGGTGAGTGAATCCCTTACATCGATTTATTTGTGGCAGCCCTCCAGAATATAAGAACTGACCGCCACGCATTGATTTTCTTTTTTTTCTTTTTTACTATTTTTTATATTAAGATAGGTAAACATTCTCTCTCTCTCTTACATACACACACACCTCTGTGCGAACTTTGTATCGAAACATGATCAACACACGGGAAGAAGCGATGCCTTTGGCGCAGAGAAGACTGCTTCTGAAAGTGGATAATGCTACTGTTTATTCTTTAACTCGGACACTGAACATTAGCTCCTTTGATCAAGTTGAATATTGATCAATATTTCCCAAGGATCAAAAGGGAAATTCTGAGTTCTGAAATAATGAGTTTTCAATAAACTCGATGTATGTATTTAAACCGAAACATTACAGTCGAACATCGATTTTCATCTATTTGATTATTTGCTAGTTTTTCTTTAATACTTGAATGGGATTTTTTTGAGGGATTTTTATGACGTACTGTGTAAATTTACAGATGACTCACATGGACCTGTGTACACATACACACACAGTGTGTTTGTTTAAATGTACATGTACAATGTAGAAGTACACTGATCCACGAAGTACACGTGCATTTTGTGGTTTGATATACATGTTAAAGTATATAATAGTGCAGTATCTTAAGTCCTGATAGTATAATAATCATTTTCAAAAGTGATTTAGTGTAATGTCCATGATTTATTTAAAAGCACTAAGTTGTAAATGGGTAAGTGACCAAAAGCTTTTAAATCTTTAGACTTCTTTGGTTCAGGGAAAACTTGATGATAACTGTCTTCTTAAAACAGGTATGCACCATGGAGTGCTTTAAAGACAGATCAGAAATATCTCTGATACCCTATGGTCACAGCCGTGACCTGTTTTTAGAACATGTCTCAGGATTCTGCCTGGAAAAGTATTTTTGCTGGTGTTAAGACATTTAAAAGTCCTCCCTTCATCCACCGAGATAAAACTGAGAATGAGTGAAGGACTGAAACTTGTGTTTATTGTTGGTTAGCTCAGAGCAGGCCTAAAAACCAGAGGAGCCCTGGTTGCCAGGTGTTTGTCTGGGACACATCCACTGAGCAGGTGTTTGTCTGGGACACAGTATATACCAGTCACTGCCACTTTACTAGACTGTATTCTCCCAGACAGCTCCAGTATAGGATTTTATTATGTCCTACCTCCATTGGCAGGGGTCTTAAAATTTCCAAATGACATTAGTTTGAATTAATGCCATCTATGACCAAGAGTGAATGCTGTTTTGTCTTTTAGCTTCTTGGGTCTAACAGAGACACTGCTTTTTCCTGTAGTTTCCTCTCCTTTAGTGGTTTGATTGAAGATCACTGAGCTCCTCATTGACCACTTGAATCTTCTTGGAGGCATTGCCGCTTAGACAGTGATTGAAGGTTCTCCTGTCTTCGATTTCCCATTGAAGTTCTTCAACAGGTACCCCTTCTCTGCTACATGCTCATCCAATTTGCTTCTCTTGGTTACCTCTGTAAACAGGATGGCTGTCAGCACAGCAGGACACATCCTTGTAGGCTTTCTGACATGAGGGCTCGCAGAAGGATAACCGAGGTATGCTTAACAAAGGTTCACCAAAACAGTTGCTCAGTGTCCACAACCTCTAGTTTCTCTGCTTGCTTTCTGAAAGTTTAAAAGCAGTTTTTTCTCATCACTGCTGCCATCTCCAGCTCTGTATTTTCCAGGACTTTGTCGATTTCTACAGTGTTCTTCAGCCAGTTTGGTGCTTACCATTATTTTATTTTTTTTTAGCTGCGAGTCCTGGGTCTCTACCAGCCTGCACAGTTTTGCTCACTTGATCACTATTACCAGCTAATTATCAAGCCTTTCCTGACTGGATGGGTCTTATGCCAGCTGTGAAGGCTAAGCATCCACTAACAGCAAAATGAAACAATACTGGACATCATAGTTGATCATGTTGGTAGCATAGATGGTGCATAACATAAGCTAGCTGATTAGCACATTAGCTGGTGAGCAAAGCTCTCAAGTATTTTATGGTTGTGTGTGTGTGTGTGTGTATTTTGACAATTTTATGAGTCTATAAAGTAGGTGGCAATGAAATGTAATATATTTCTCAGATATTTCCTTCACCAACTATAGCATTCATTATTCACCATGTTTGTTCTTCAGACTTTATAAATTGCTTTTATCACATTTTAATTTTCCCCCCAAAAGTTCTTTTACTAGCAATTATGTTGAAAACACAGCATAAATCTTAAAAATAGGCCGTTAGCTGTTGCTTAGCCTTTATGAAAATCTTAGAAGAAAAATTCTTTAAAAGTCAGTGCAAAGCACTTTTGTGAGGATAGTTTTGCCTAAAACTGGGCAGTAGGGCAACAGTTCCGGGGAGTACATACACACGCGTGCACTTTTAAAACCACGTTTTTAGTTGCTACAGTGTTTGTGGGTAGAAAAACAATATCACAGTGGCAAATGAGGAAAATAACTATATGCCCATCTCTTCGTCTTTTGCAGCTGAAGTCAGCAAAGCTACATACAAATATGTAGCAAAAGGATGTGGAGAAGATTAGATACTCTACACTGACATTTGCATTCGATTATGACTCTAATTTCATTTAATTTTATTGGCTACGAAAAACATGACTGACATTAAATTGTGTCCATTAAATCTGGCATAAAATAAGTGGGTTCGTGACAGCACCTGCAAACTGAGTCATAACCCTGTAGAACCCTGTCATAACCCTGTCATAACCCTGCGGAACCTTGTCATAACCCTGCGGAACCGTGCACCTCTTATGTTCACACAGTTTCACAGTTTCATTGGCACCCCACTCGAATTAGTCTAATCAAACTGTTGGCGAGCCTCTACAGAAAATATTCAGATGTGCTTAAACTGTACGTGAACAGAAATATGCTCTCGGAATTGTAATGGAAGACCGAGTTGAATATTATTTAAATTTTAGATAGAGAGATACATGGAGAACTAGGATCTTATTCTGATCTTATTCCAGTGAGAGGGTGCTGTTCTACTCTGACATTTCCCAGGGTGCTCTGAATCACAAGCGCATCCAATCAGTGCCTAATGAAGTCATTAAGCTACTTACCAGTTGTTTAAAGGTATATATGGATCACATGTCCATATACCCCACACATCTTTCAGGGCATAAAAAAATGTATGCATTTCATACACATTTGTTCATTTCTGTACAACTCAGATGTTTTTGATACCGTTGTACTGTTGTTGTTTTCCTCTTCCTTTTAGTTGTATTATACCATTAATCCATGCTGTACCAAAAGCTCTGCCAAATGTACTTGAAGAGAAGCGTTATGGATTTGACGGATTAGCTGTGGCATGAGAAAACAGATTGAATTACAGTGTCTGGGGTTTCGGTGCCCTGGAATAAGCTGGGGGAAAAAAACCAGCTCACCAGTAAAATAGATGGAGTTGCATCACTTCAGTAAAGACCATGATCACAGTTATATCACAGCAGGCTGCGATGATTCAATTGACAAGCCTCAGTGAAATTGCTTTGGAAATGCAAAATTAGTAAGATATATGTGCCTGAGTCACCTTTATTTCAACTCTGAAACAGTAGGACTATTATCTAAAGCATTACTGCTTACCAGTTTTGCGTCTCTGGGGGTAAATTCCCATCCTCTCTTATCCAGAGTTGTCATATATATCTAGTCTTCTTGTTGACCTCCTAAATCCGCACAGTTTTATGCAGATGTGAGGTGGGCTGTTCCCTCTGTAGCAGGAAGATGGACGAAGCAGGAGCACCTTTTGTGTTTCTGAGCCGAAGAGCCGGTGCTGAAGAGCCGGTGCTGAAGAGCCGTCTTGCGTGCAGACAGGGTGGATGATTTGCATGTTTCGCTTGTTTTGTAGACTGACGTGTGGGTGGAAGAGTGGGAGCAAGTGCAAATAAATTTGTGTGTGTGTGTGTGTGTTTGGGGAGGGGGTGATAGGGGTGGGGGGGTTCAGCACTGATCTGACTGGCTGCACTGTGTGAAGCTTTCAGGACGAATCTATATAAAGTACTGTTCAGCATATTTTGACCTCTGTGGCAGTGACTGAGGCTCTTCTGCATTAAAAAATAATGTCAGTGGGTTTCCATTTTTGTACAGTCATGCCAAAACCTCAGATTTCTAGAGGGAACTGTTTGAGAATGTGAAGCGTTTTTGAATTTTAAACTATACAGTTTCATAATCCAAGTTCTGTAACTTTTCACTTTTAAATCAGTCTTTTCTGTGTATTCAGTATACCATATTTTTCCTGTGTATTCTGTATGCAGGGCTGTCGAAACATTTTCTTGCAAGTGATTCATTTAAAAAAAAATATTGGCTCTCTGCCCACCCTCTTATTACACCATTGCATGCTATTATGTACACAAAGACACACCGTGTCATAATAGAGAAACAATCGCACCTACACAGCACAAGTGTTCTTCTCTGAAATTCCAGAACATGGATTTCGATAAAATATTTGGTGACTAAGTGGACCACCTACAGGATCACCTATAGGAGCGGTACAGGTAGTCTGTAGTTGTTGTTTTTTTTCTTACTGACCAATTAGAAGCAATTAAGGCTAACAACTGTTTGTTATTTAGTGTTAATGGTCATGTGTTGTTTTATTCAGTGTAGTTATAGTGTTGGTGATTAGCTGTTACTGATGATGACCAGGCAAAATAGCTGCTGTAGACACAGTTAAAACGAACCCTTTGTGTTTGTACCTTCCCTTGTGTTACTTCTGACCGATATAAAATATGTACACAGAAATATGTACGCACAATACCTTGTGCTTGCTTACCAGGCTGCTAGGTGTGTGAGTGGGGAACAAATATTTACATAGGAACCCTTATAACCTGGATTAATAAGCACCGTGGTGTATACTGTCGGCCTATATTGAGCAGGGTCCTGGGCGTGTATGTTTTGGTTTGTCGTGCCATTTCTTACATACAGTCTACCCACATTTCTGGGGCAGGAAATGGTGAAGCAGAACTGCACAGGGTGTTGGATTTAAATACACCTGTTTTATATGGTAGGGATTTCTTGCGTCTGAATTTTAAATTATGTGGACTCGGCATGCTTTTAAATTATCGCTGCTCTTTGATCTCAGATGAGTCTCAGTTGTATTTATTATCGGATGTGTGTCAGCCTGCCGTGTTTAGTGTGAGGAGCGGAGAGTTTGAAAGGAGCTGAAGCTTTAACCCCCCCCCACCCCACAACCACCAGCCCCCCTTTCCTGTGCAGCGTCTGTTCAAAGAGTGGAGACATGCAGGCAACAGCATGCGCGCGCTCTCACAGCCGCTCAGTCCCTCACGGCCAAACTTGGAGCAGCTTCGCTTTTCCGCGCCGTTGTCCTTCGAAAAGGAACAAATCCGTATCATCTAGTGGAAGTTTGGGGAGGTCCTCCCGGTAGCCTCCGTCCCCATGCCTCTCACTGAGTGACGAGGGGGGGGGGAGTGGAGCCGGAGGAGGAGGAGGAGGAGGAGGCTTGGTCACTTTGGTCCTGTTGCCAGGTTCGTGTGGTGAGAGGAGGGCAGGGGACTTGGGAAGTGTAAGGCAGTGCCTCAGGACTTGTGAAGCGCTGAGCAGAGAGCAGGGAGAGATCACGAGAGAGACGAGACGGGGCAACATGGGTGCATTAATGGTCATTTTCTCTCTCCAGCCGAAACAAAGAAGGAAAAGGACAGGTAAGTGATTACGAGCTGTTCTGGTTTTTGTTTTTTTTTTGTTAAACCTGACGGAGTGTGAGAAGAATTATTATGTAAAGAATGGTGTCAGTCTATTTAGCCTTTCTCTTTTGTAAAGTCAATTACGTATCATTTTAGAGTGGTTTTAAATGTCATTTTAAAGCTTTGAATGCAGGTGGTATATGATCTAATATTCAAGCTGGGTTTTTTTTATATCAACTGGTTATTAAACAATATTTTTGTGTTTTAGAACGCATTCTTAATCTAGAAAGGCAAGTGCACATGTGAACATTATACCGACCTGAAGATCACCTTCTAAACTGTCTACTTCAGCTTTTTTTCTTGGTCTCGTTTCATGCATGTGGACCCCATGGGCTTACAGGAGAGGATTTTTGTAAACGCTCGAGAGCTTATCCAATAGATGTATCGATATGCTCTCTACCTGAAGATCATTGCCAAAACACTTCCCAGTAACCCCAAGTACCTAAAAGAACTGCCTTGTTGTACCTTGATGTGCACTTCTGAAACAGGTCTGAAGTGCCATAATACCTTTTGGGATTTGGAGTCAAATGTGTCTTGCTCGAGTCCTGTTAAGTCCTTGGCCGTTCTTTCTTCTCGATCATCTGTGAGAAGCTATGAATCATCTAAGCCTTTCATGTTGTATAACGAAATGAAGGTGAAAAGCTTTCTAGCCCTGCCCTGTAATAGGGGCCATTAGTGATGTGCTACTGGTTTTTATGCATATCCATCATTAAATATGGTGCCAAGCTGACAGGCTGTGAAATGAAAAGTGTTATTTACTTCCACTTACCACTGTTTTACTGTGATTCAGCTCACACCAGAGGGTTCAGATATCTCCTCTTTAAGACCTTAGGTGATCTTCTGACTGTGCTTCAGTGACCCCTGTAAAAAATGATTTGTTGTTTTTAATTAAAAAATATGCATAGTTGCCTTTAGTGAAATGATCTTCACGTAGTAGGAAAACACAGTGTCAAACGGATGACTGTCCGAATAACACTTTAATCTACGTTGACAAAAATAAACAGAAGAAAGATTATAACAAAAAGTACACTGTGTCAGTGTACAGTTAGAGGCAGTTAGTCAACCTACAGGTCTTCGCCTATGGTTCTGAACACAGGACCACTATTGGCTGGATACGGGCAGGTCACTCTCAAACTCCGCCCATCACTGCCACGTGTAAAAAAAACCCCAGCAACACTGCTGTACCTGATGCTGTCATGTCAGGGTTTATTAAGTTAATATTATTGTTGTGGCCTCCATGTTGACTGTCTTTTGTGGACTTTGTCTGTTTGGAAAGCTATATTTAGTGTCTTATTTCTAACCTATATTTTATGGATGTTTTGTGGAACAGGTTGAGAGCAAAATGAATGGGTGAGCTGGGTTCCTGTTCCTGGCAATAGATCATGGAGAAGACAGTTCTGTGCACTGTAAGCAGAAATCAGTAGAACCCAGTTTCCATAGCAGGCATTATGGTGGTGGTCATATAGTCTGCTTGGTTCTACTAAATTTGGTTTAACTGTGTCTGATGTTTCATCATTGATTCAAGTCAGCATGGCCGGTAAACTGTGTTTAGTGCAGTTTATGAACTAAAAACTGTGAACTGCTACATTTTATTCTGTAATCCTTTTTGATTTATTGTGTTGTGGTACTTTTAAATGGATGGTAATCTGACCAGACACCATAAAAGAATGTAGTTTTTAAATGACATTATATCGGCACCTTGCACTTTAATTAATTTTGAAGTTAATGCAGATTAGTGAGAACCTTTGCACCGTTGGATTACAAAAAATAAATGATCGGGAGCAGACAAATCTAAGTCCATCTAATATACAGGGCAAAAGCTGGGCAAAACTACATTTCTGCCAAATGCGTTTTGCGTTCAAAGTTTCTTCACAAAAAATGGGTCTAAAATGTGCATGAAACATGGCATGTGCATAAAATGGCTTTTTAAAAAGTGTTCATCCATGCTTTTTGTATTTAGAATGCATGTTCACACTTGCTGATCATGTGACTTGCTGCGGGATGCTTGCGTGACATTTGTCAGTGGTGGACTTGGGGATATCTGTTACCACTAGCTGTAGGTCTTAACTTATCAAAAATGTGTGACCCGTTTGGACTTAAATACGTTAATTAATGAGGTCCTGTATCTTTACCTTGTGCTGTTACCTGAGGTACCGTACACTGTGTTTGACTGAAGTTTGTAAGGGTGCTAGAGTCCTCTCTGGGTATAGTGGGGGATGGGATCTGTTGATAGAAGGAGAACTCTGTGAGTGTGTGTGTGTGTGTGTGTGTGTGTGTGTGTGTGTGTGTGTGTGTGTGTGTGTGTGTATGAGTGAGTACATGCCACATAAATGAATGCTAGGCATGATGAAGTAGTCGGTCATTGATGGAGTACACTACACAAGTGCGTCCCACAGGCTTTGATGACCGCGCTCTCCCGCTTTCACAAGCACTGAGTAGAAGGCTTTAGTTCCACTCTACTCCCCCTCTAACGCTGTTCGCCTCTCCGCCCGCCTACCTGCTCAAGAGCCCCTCTGTTTCAGCAGCGTCTCCCGCGGCAACATGTCGTCCCATAACATTAGCGCCATCCCACTGACGCATCCGAAGTGCACTACAGCGTTCGTGCAGCACAGCGACGTGCGGAAGTCTCTTCGGCGCTCCGTTTATGCCCGAGGTCGGGACCAGGCGTGGGTGGAGGCTGGAACACCTCGTGTTTACGCGTGAACAGCGGAAGGCGGCGCGCACCCCCAGCCGCACGATTTCCTCTCGGCGCGCAGCCGCTAATTGGTTCCGCTTTCCTGCCCGCACATCGAGCTAGTGGTGAGCCAGTTCCTCTGGCCCCGGTCCGGCCCCGGCCCGTATGGTGTTTACGCCTGTAAACAGGGCGAACAAAACCAAGCGCCACAAATCCCGGCGTCCATGGGGGCGAGCAGCTGTCGCCCGACGGCGGGTGGCGGCCGCGGTCCGGCGCTGAGTAATGAAGCCCCACCTCCAGGCGACTCACGAAAGCCGCGGTCGCGCGCTTTGCCGGTGCCGTTCCCGGCGTGCCGAATTTCCTGTGCTCGCTCCCGTTCGTGGTTGCCTGCTGGAAAACGACTTCACTCTAGGAAGTGGGTCAACTGACGGCGAATGCCTGCTCAGCAGGAAACAGAACCTGCTGTGTTGCGCAGTTGTAACAGGCGAGATGTGTGTGTCCTCGTCTGGCTGTGAGGGTGTAGACCAAGTGTGAAATCAAAACAGCAGATGTAACACCTGCAGAGTAAGCCAGTCTACACTTAGACCTTTACATAACATTGATGAGGGGGGAAATACAGTCCTCCCAAAAATTATGCTTCCCAGATACAGTGTTATTTATTGATTACATTTCTGTTTATGTGTGTAAGTAGAGCATCGGTAGGCTAGTATCCTGTAAAGAAATACATCAGTTTAAATTAGAATTTAAATTGAAGAGCCACTGAAGGAGAGAGAAAATCCCTTCGAGTGCCTGTGCAGATAGACGCTTTTATTTATGTGACTTTCAATGAGGGTTTACTTGGTAGAATTTATCACAAGTCTCTGTGGACTTCAGTGAGATGATTTGAAATTGTGCCCTTGGACTCAGATCCATGTGTTTGTAAAATTTTGCGGAGGGCTGTGCCAGGCATATTCAGGTTTCCTTGCATTAAGAGGGGATTCCTTCAGTGGAGACCACTTTTTCATTTTTAGCAGACTGCAACCATACAAAAAGTCCCTAAGCAGCTTTAAAGAAATCCACATCCCTTAAAGAGAAAGATGAGTTTCATAGGTTTCAAGGAAGAGCCAGGGAAGAGCTACATGAGATGATATGAGAAAACACTCGAGGGGAGCTGATACCACCGGTCATAGACAAACCAGTCCGTTTGTCTGTGATGGTGTTCAGGTGGAGTACGTTTAAAACAGGAGCTTTCAGATCGCCTGAGGAAAATGCCTTGGGCTAAGCCAGTGAACATTTGTAAAAAGAGCCTCTGTGGACCTAAAGGGTTCAGGATGTAGAGGATATAGTGGGTTATTTCCAGAAGACCTCTAGGTGTCAGACTGTGATCTGTCCCTTACAGGGCAAGAGACACATTTGTTTCTTCATGTTCCAGATGGTGATGGCACCTCCAGACACCTTTAAACCTTTTACAGAAGTTGTTTTGTGTGTGTGTGTGTGTGTGTGTGTGTGTGTGTGTGTGTGTGTGTGTGTGTGTGTGTGTGTGTGTGTGTAAAATA
>JAOXYF010000017.1:3969756-3981678 GCA_028565775.1 Sternarchorhynchus goeldii
TTTGTGTGTGTGTGTGTGTGTGTGTGTGTGTGTGTGTGTGTGTGTGTGTGTGTGTGTGTGTGTGTGTGTGTAAAATACAGTATCAGTTAAAAGACACACCTGGCCATTGCTTATCTTTAGTATTTTCTACAATTAAAAAAAACAGAAACATATAAAACGAATGAAGTAACACACGTGATTATGCGGTGATCTTAAATTTTAGATCCTTCAAAGTAGCCACCCTGTACTGTCCTCCTCAGCTCCACACTAGTGATGTTCTCCAGCTGCAGGAGGCCTATGATGCCTTTCCATTAGTCTTGAAGAAATTCTCATATGTGCAGACGGACTGGAAGGTTCTGGAAGAAAACCTTTTACTGAAGGTGCATCTACAATTAATTGTTTGTGCATGTGTGTGTGTTTTGAAAATCAGTTTATATGAAGGCTAACACCTTTATCAATTTATATTTTTGTCTTAGAAACAAATTTAAGCATAATCCATCAGATTAAAATGTCTTTTGTTATTATTAAAAACATACATTCAGTCAGGTGTCTCCAAACTTTTGACTGGTACTGTATGTGTATGTGTGTGGGGGGGGGGCGGTGTACACACAATCTAGTGTAGTACTAGAAACCCAGAATAGACTTTCAAAACTTATTTTGTACTTTACTGTTCGTAACATTGTTACATGTAACATTGTGGTACCCGGTGTCAGTCAGAGGAAGATGTCATAAAGAGGAAGAAGGGTTCCATAAACAAAAACTGCTGTACCCCTGTTATCCACTTGAGGGCAGCAAAACCTTGTCTAGCCCTAAGCACGGACACGCTTCAACTGACATGAATGTGCAGACATCTGTTCCAATACATTCTCTATCTGTATGGATTCAGTGGTCTGTGTATATTTGACCAACTTGATTTGGTTTGTCAGAAATAACAAAAGCCTTCCTGTGTAAGAGCGACCGTGAGCACATTTTGATGGTGAAGATGTGCTCATTGTAGAGAAAGCAAACAAGACGCATTAGTTATGCTGTTTTAAAGGCTGACAGGAAATAGCAGAAACAACTGGAGGGCATTAATTACATTTAACCAAGGGTAAACTTTCCATGCTTAGAGACTCATTCATCAACTGTTAAGAATTCAATGGAAAGCCAATTAAGCCACATAGAGAAGACTGAATAATTAGCTTTGTCTTGGCTTCTAAATGGTTGACTGGTGCTTTGAAGCAAAAACACCGTGCTGTAAGGAAAATGGATGGTGGTGTTTCGCTTGTAATTAATTACTGGCAACTGCTTTCCTGTAATTAATTCCAGAGAATTAAAGTAAACTACATTTGTTCTCTGTTCGTCATTGGTTAAAATGTAAAAATTTCCCCACCTTTGGAGTAAATATGCTTTGGAAAGTACAATTAACGTATCAATAAAAGGTCTGTAAAGATTATGATTGCTGGAGCCAATAATATCAACACCATCAAAATCAACCAGTAATTGTTTAATATCACAATATTTGTAAATGCTCCTTATTAGAATTTATAAGACATTTAGATTCAATAAATGAGCTTTTTGCTCTGGATGAGTGGCCAGACCTGAGGCTGGTGTGCTGCTCACCTCTCTGGATCACAGAATTAATTCAAACAAACATCATCATGTTCGCTCTATTTTTACGAAGATGGCAAAAAAATGTCCTGTCTTATGCTTTCAGACGGGTGAAAAAACCACTATAAAAATTCTTATCTCTAGTTCGTTTAAAGAATTAAAAAAAAAGAAAGTATGTTCTAATCACGGCGATGACCTCTGTGCCACTGTGTGCTTGAGACTCTCGCTGTTGTGGTACCGATATCCATTACCATTTTATTTGTGGCAGCTGTGCTCACTCTAAATATAGCTGAGGGTCCTGATGGCACGCTTTGTGTGGCTGGATGGTGCAATCACTCAGGACATGACAGGACGTGTGTGTGTGTGTGTGGACGGGTGGGGAGTGTGTGTCTTTGCAGGAGGTATTTGAGAGATGTTGAGCTTCTTTCGCACCTGTGCAAAAGGGATGGAGGAGTGTGAATGAAAGTCACTCACCCAAGGATATCATGTATGGCGATAGGAGTTCTGTTTTTAGATACACTATTACTACATAAACAGACCGTTCTTTCTTAAACGTATACTGAGGTGCCTGTTGATGCATTAAAACTCTTTTGTGAGCCGCATTTAAAAAAACTTGAAAATGAAAAAAAATGTCCCATGGTTAACATGTACGTGGAGATGATTCCAAAACCATAGAGAAGATAATTGAATTCAATTGGAGCACTTGATGATGGCAATCAAAACCTGGTTGAGCTAAATCTTTAAACCCTGCTTGTCTTCCCAATTGCACATGATTGATGATGGAAATTGCTCTAGGAGAAATGTGCTGAAAAAGATGCATTATAGCTTTTATTATAATCTCTGCATTGTGCAAGGATTTTACCCATAACTTGTATTCCACTAATTTACTATACAAAAAAATACTGATTTATGTAATTGCACCAAATAATAAAGCTCCAGTCTCTTTTTAATCATCGATAATCAAAGAGCCAGAAAAGATGAAGCAGAGCATTTCTGGTTGAAAGCTGGCCCACCCTTATCAGGATAAAAGACGGCCAAGCAGGTACCTTGTCCGAGTGTGTCCAGAGCCACGCTGCGACTGGGGCAAACTGAGCTAATATAGCACTCCCTGTACCTACAAACCAAGCTAATCTAGCACTTCCTGTACCTATAAACCAAGATAATCTAGCACTCCATGTACCTACAAACCAAGCTAATCTAGCACTCCCTGTACCTACAAACCAAGATAATATAGCACTCCCTGTAACTACAAACCAATCTAATCTAGCACAAATCAGAAGTCTTGCATAATGTTTCTGTTTCTGGTAACAAGTTTATAGTCCACGTTTCGGGTCAATGCTTGACACTTTCATGATGTTGGTTTTGAAAGATGGGTCAAGGAATTAAGTTTCACCAAAAAACGGAGCCTCATCTGGCAATGATGCTGCACTGTACTATGCTTAGCTTCAGTAGCATTAATGCATGTCAGATTTTCTCAGCATTATCTTTGTATGCATATGTGGCAGAATCTGATGAGTTCGTGATGTCTGGACGATCTGGCCTACACCCTGACCTCACAGGCAAGCAGGAGGCGGGGCCCGACACAGCCACTGATGTGATGGCTTTAATACAGTTTCATTAGCACAGGAGTCAAAGCACTATTATGCTAATTAAATTCCGCACAGAAGCAGGATCTCGGCGACCCTAATGAAACACGAACTCTCCTTTCAGCGCTCTCTCTGACCCCGTGAACCACCAACGCCAACGAGAAGCATCCCCCTAATTTGTGGCTTTGTCTCCATTAACATTGTGAGGTAGCAGTTCATTGTCTTACCTATATGGGTTTGCCCTTTTTGTCCATTTTCTTAAGGCTATCAATGAATTGTAGTTCTCGGAGAAATATTGAATTGCGACAGGTCTGGCATGTTGCATTCTGCTGTATTTTAGGAACACAGTCATCATGTCCAGCATGGAGCCTTACTGTATTTGTTGCAGACCCTGTTTCCTTGGCAACAGATGCTCCATGTGACAGTGTCTCGAGGTGTTTAGTGCTTCTGAGCTACACATATTGTGTTTTGTGTGAAGCTTAGTCTCAGTCTGGATTATGACAAATACTATACCCAGTCCTTAGGTGTTATTACATGCATGTGTGTATTTGTAAAAGATACCTGGAGAGATACTCAGGGTCTTCAATGCTGAATTTTTTAACACGGAGCAAAAAGAAAAGGAAAACAAACTATGCAGACCCTGGTTGTTTCCTTCTGTTCTGCTTCCATAATGTCTATCTAACACCTACTCCTGGATATCCACTGTCTCCTTTATCTCTTTGCTATTTAGTCTTAGTCAAATCCATCATGTCCTCCTGCCCTCCCTACACCTCTTCACTCTGCATCTCCTTCCCCCAACCCCCACCCTCCCCACTCCTCTCCTCTCTTCCACTCTGTCTCCAGTGAGGGTGAGACGGAGACTCTTCAAGTCTAGTTTAAATGACAGTGCTCTCTGTCCAAAAGAGGCGGTCTGACCATGACCTGACCCAGTCAGAACCATGAACTTGGAGGGGCTGGAGATGATCGCCGTGCTGGTCGTAGTCGTGCTCTTTGTAAAGGTTCTGGAACAGTTTGGACTTTTAGAGGCAAGCTATGATGGTAAGGGATGAAAGAAGAGATTCTTTTTCACTAGTTAATAATGTTGACGATTGTGCCTAAAGCAGTTGGTTCTTTGAATTAATTTGTATTTGAGTAATCTGTATGCTCTTTATGAAAATGTACTGAGAAGTAAAAATATTTTTAATTACCTTGCGTTTTAGTTTTCAGTAGTTACAAACAGCAGTTTAAGATTGCACAGGCAGGTGAAACATATGACTTGATCATTTAACAAGGCTGTTTTAGAGTAGGAAAAAGTTGTATTTGCCATCAGAGACGGTGACATTGGAGAGAGTGTCAATGAAAAGCAGCTTCAACATGACTGCCTAATGTCATAATTAAAACATGGAAGTTCTTCCTTGTTTTATGATGGTGTCACATAACTAATGAATGTTAGAGAGTCCCAGGTCACATACTGATTCAGTTTTTGAAAGTTAGTCAGAGAAGTTTGTTATTAATATCAATTGTATTTATTAGTTACTCTAGTGCATATTATCTTACATGGCCATATGCTGTTCATCATAAGCTCCCCTGTATCCTGCACTAAGCGCAAGGTGTTTTGTGGGAAACAATGCAGGAATCACAGCTAGGAAAGTTCTTATTTTGAACGTGTGAATCTCATGTTCTGCAACCACATGGCCGTCTGTTAGAGTCTAGGACAACAAACTGCTCTACAGGGGATGGACGGCCCTTTATTTGTTCGATGCACAGAAGTCTTTTTTTTTCCCCTTCTGTCTGCACTGTCTCTATCTGGGCCAGAACAGGAGTAACACGAAGGACTTTGGCTGGTTGTTTTTATTTGTTATTAAGAATTTTAAGTACAATGTGGTTGCTTTTAGGATACTAGGATTATGTGTAATGCCTTTTAGTATATGTTATCTGCAGGTGGTTAGAGTCTGTGCATTATTTAACATAATCAAACATGTTGAATAATCAAACACGTGCAGTAATCGAGCAAACCTTTTGTAAATCAGTGCTCTTTCACTGAGAATATAAAATCACTAGGGAATCAGAATAATTTTAATTGATTATTAAAATGGGTGTCAAAAATTGTTCCCTTGATTAACAGAAATTGCATGCCGTACCATTACTTTGATTTTATTCTCATCTAACTTTGCCAAGCATGTCAAGTCATATGCTTACTTCAGTTAATTAAAGCTCGAGTCTCCTGCTCTTGGCTTGGCTGTTGGCCTCTACTTTCTGACAGGCAGCTGGAACAAATAAGGGCCGTTTAGACACTAGTGAACTCTTAAGCACCATAATTGATAGCGAGCCGCCTGTATACCAGGCTAAGTGGACAGACACAGGCCAGATCAAACAGCTAAAGTGCTGCTCCGGTGCGGCGTGACCCAAGTTTCAGAGTATTTGTTGTCATTTTTGCGGTTTCGCGTGCGATTCAGAAGCAAGACTGACATTTTGAGATGAAATAAAATGTAATAACACACTTTTTATAACACCTTTATGCGCACTGACTGTTTGCTTTGTTAGAAAACTTACACTAAGAAAGTTTCCCTCAATGGCTGGTATGTTGGGTACACATATCTTCTAGGTATATTTATAAATGTACCATTGCAGACTGTAGTCTGTCTGTTGCCAAGTCCCGGTTTGTAAGCCACCCTTTACCTCCTCCAGTCAGTTTCTGCCCACAGGCCTGTCGATGCCCAGTTATTATTTGGATGGTGGCTCGCTCTCAACAGTGACACTGGCACGGCGACGGCCATGGTAATGGGCGCCGCGCTGGTGTATCGGGCACCGCTGTGCGGCCGAGGGTTTCTCGCGCATGTCAGTGTCACTGCTGGTTAAAGAGCGGTCTGCCGCACAGCAGTACACAGCCAGCAGTGGTCAGAAGATGATCAATGGAGAAGAGTAGGATGGAAAGCAGGAAATGTGAATAGCAACCAGTGTCCTCTTAATGCACATGTGCACGGTGTTTCTCATAAAGTGTGTGGTGAGTGCAGATAAATTGCTTACTATATTATAATTCACCTGTGGATTCATTACAGTGTCAAGTATATTAGCATTTGGATTCAGATATATTAGCATTAAATGTATGCAATTTAATTTGGAATATATATATATATACTGTATATATGTATATACTTTCTGGCTACTTTATTAGGAACACCATGCTATTACTGAGAAGACCCCTATTTGCTCTCAGAACAGCCTCTGTTCTTCAGGAAATTTATTCCACAAGATGTTGGTTAGAAACATTCCTTTGAGATTTTGACTCGTATTGGCAAGATGAGGCATCATGTTATTGCTGCAGATTTGTCAGCTGCACTTTCATGCTGTGAATATCCCCTTCTACTGCATCCCAAAGATCTGGTGATTAGGAAGGTCACTTCAGTACACCGAAGTCGTTGTCATGGTCATTGACTCAGTTTGAGATGACTGGTGCTTTGTAACATGGCACTTTGTCATGCTGGAAGTAGCAATTAAAGGTGTGTAATTTTGAGGCCATTAAAGGATCCACATGGTCAGGAACAATACCCAGATAGCTTGTGGCATTCACATGAAGCTTGGTTGGGTTTTGATGGGCCCAATGTGTTCCAAGAAAACGTTCCTCACATCACTCCACCACACCCAGAAGGCAGGACAGGTCCATGGACTCGTGCTGTTTACACCAAATTCTGACTCTGATTCTCTGAATTGCTGAATTCACCTGTCCAGGATGGCTGAGTTTGTGCCTACTGTAGCCTCAGGTTTCTGTTCATAGCTGACCCGAATGAGTTCGATATGTTCTTCTGCTGTTGTAGCCCATCCACCTCTGGGTTTGACATGGTATACATTCCGAGTTCCTTTCCTACTCTCTCCGGTTGGGAAGAGTGGTTGAGTTACCGTTAGCCTTCCTGTCAGATCAACCCAGTCTGGCCGTTCTCCACATCCCTCTTGTGGCACACACCAAATATTTTTGATTTTTCAGACCATTCTGTGATCAGTAGTTTCTGAAATACTCAAATCAGTCAAACAATGATCTGGCATCAATAACCACGAAACATGTCATTAACAACCACAGTGTGTCATTAACAAAAAAAAATTCATCTGTTGTGATCGATTTTGAAGCTCTTTCTGAATTTCACGATGCATAGACATGGTCTGGTTATTAACCAAGCTTTTTTGCAGCAAGACTACCATCCCTGTCTGTCAGTTATTTTGTGTGCACACACAGCACATGGAAAGGGCTAAATGCTAAATATGCATATGTTTGGAGGGAGGGGCTGTGAAAGTTTTGAATCGAATGCACGGGACTGATTTGGGGGGAAGGGAAGTGGGGTGGGGTAGAACTCCTTTTGGTATGTATGCCTGGCGGAACTTAGCGAGATCTTCAAAATCAAAAAGTAGCTTTAATGGAAATACCCTTTTCTCTTCCATAATCACCACCTTCACTTGATTAAACATCTTGTTCCCATATGCTTTTCAGTTTCCATAACACAGGGAAAGAGGCTTCAGTTTCTTTACAGGACTGTTTTATAATTGATATGTCATATATCTGGCTATCATTAATTCTGTCATGAATCAACACTTTGTGAACACTAAGGCAGGAGCCTTAAATGTTTCTCGTCCATAATCTTAATGCTAATGTTATTATTAGCATTAGCTTATTAGCAGCTAATGACTGACGCTGCTTTTTGCTTTGGGTTCTGCCACTGAGCTTGTTGGATGATTTCATGCCTTCCTTTGTGAAAGTGCACAGTACAATGTTAGTGGTTGCAGGGGTAGTTGCTGCTGTGGTAGGTCTTGCAAAGCTGTAGTCTGTGTACATTATTGATGGTTCATCAGAGTGTTAAATGGATGCGTACACTCTCATCCCTCCCTGAAGAACAGCTATTGATCTAAAATACCCAATGACTAAACACTACAGAAAGCTGTCCGTATCGTCGAGGTTGTGTTGAGGTTATTGCATTCCCTGCCTCAAGGGTGGACAAATAAAGACAGAGGTACACAAAACTGTTTACCTTAGACATGGCATAGATGATTTTGTACATAGTAGTTAAATGCATGTCGCCAGTTTGCTCTTTTTCGTATTAGGTCTTTTGAATAGTTTTTTTTAAGTCACTTTCAGGAATTTAAGCTGTTTTTTCTTGTTTCACATTTACATAATATGTAAATCAGATGTCATATTTTAGATATTTTATGCTAAATACAAGTTCAAATATATTTTTGACTTGGTAAAATAATGTAATGAATGCAATACATCAACAATGCAGAAGATCTTTCTGTATTATATGAAAACCTCATGTCAGCATTTTTCAGTAATTTCATGCTGTATCCATATGGTACTAAATGCACAGTCCATAAGAGGAATGCTGAAATAATGTGATTACATGAGTACATGGTTACGTCCATAAGAAGAAAAAAACAACAGATTATATTACAATGTGTTTTAGAGCTACATCATTCTAATCTAATCTGCATTTGTACTGCAAGCAAGACAGTAACCCGCCTTGGATGCAGATGAGCCAACTTTAAAATGTATTTATTTATTTATGGTTTTGTATTTTTGCTGTATTGTACATAACTACCCCAAAAGTGTCAGTAGTGCACTTTGTAAATTAAAATATTGAAATATTTTTGATTTCCAAGGTGACCATAAGCAACAAGACATTAATCCATTTTGTGACTTTTATTTGTTAGGTTGTTGTTGTTGTTGTTGTTTGGGGGGCGGGTTGTTCTGGGTTTCAAAGTCACTACTGAACACATCACATTAGCTTCGGTGACATTTTCTGAAGATCTTGATCAGAAGCCCAGGCCAGTTAATGTCTGCTCAGATGTCACTGCCACATAGCAACACTTCTGTAAGATTTAGGATCCTTTAAAATACATCAGATTCTCCTGAAGTGAAAGATTGCCGTTTGCTGATTGTTGTTAAAAATATCTCCTCCACCAAGCTGGGTGCAAATGACTCTCTCCACCCTGGTCCTCCCTTCTGGAGGAGAGACGGTGAGTGACAGCAGTGTGCCACCAAAGCACAGCAGATATGACAAGTGTTGAGGTGAAGACAGAGACCACACTGAGGATCGGCTCTAATGCGCTGGTTTTTTCAGCTGCAGATAAGACAGTTTGCTATGTGCTTAATGTATTAGTGGAATATTTAGGGGTATAATTTATTTATCATTATTATTAGTGGAATTATTGGTATAATTTATCGTTTTGGTAGTACCAACAGATCTGTATTCCAAGCTTATAAAAAAACAGGTCATCGTTTGCTAATATAAATAAGTAATTACTATTGCATTCACAGGGTATTGGCCACAAATCAGTCAGAGAAACAAACTTTTTTTTTTTGTTTGTTTTACCAGGAGGCATGCACTGCGGTGGGCTTCACCCCATGCGTGTTACACTCCCTGTCAAAAGCTGGATAAACCAAATGCTCACACGCAGACACCAATCAGTCTCTGTCCAGGCACTGGACAACTGCTTGTTCAGCCATCTGCTGTCCTTTCATGTGCTGCTTGCTGAAGGCCAGAGACACTGGGTTTCACAGCCCTCAACAAGTACTGGGTCCACCCACCCTTCAGGTGTGCTTAGGGCCCATGGACCAGATGTTGGCACAGAATGTTCAGTGACCTCCTGTATTCCTGTCACTTATTTGTATATTTAGTAGGAAAACCTACTAAATTTGGAGAGAGTGCCAACCCCAAAACTAAAATAAGACAACACAGTTAAGTTTTTTTGGGCTTCATACATCCATAAGCAAGGAATTCAACCAGCTGATAAGATTTGTCTCTCCATCCTATGCTAGATGGGTTCTCATTATGCTATATCACTACCATATGTGTGTCTTTACTCATGGTTTGAGACCTACTTTTATGAAGGTGGGCATTTTTTACTTGCAAGTGCTTGACCTGCTAGCATCCACGTCAAAGCTGAAAGCTAAGCACTGGAACTGCTCTGTTGTTGGCTACACAGACCAGCACAAATTGCTACGTCCAAGATCACAGGACAGAAGAGCTGAGTGAATGAAGTATTTTTGATGGTGACATCCCATCTACAGGCGGTACAAACCTGTAGCTGCTACATTACTTGCATTTATTTAAATTCCAGAAACCTAGATTTTGATAACGGTTACACTATATACACTAGTCCCAATCGACGAGTAGTCCAACAGAGCTACCATCCAGTTGAAAATCCTTGACTCTCGAAATCCTTGACTCTTCTTGTTCAGGGTCTGACCGTGGATCAAGCAGATTTCTCCAGCAGCCATGTTGCTCCCAGAGTTCATGTTCAACAGTTTCCATGGTAGCGTGGTCGCGTCAGCACGGCCCCATGGAAGTGGAGGGTGATTTGAGCAGTGACCATAGACTGTATGTATGCAGTGACTCGTTATTTAAAGGAACGCGCACTCAACGCCGCACTTTTGAAAAGGGCTGTTTAATCAGGGCGAGACGGGCTCTGCGCTCCTTGGTCCCTATGGTGTATCGACCAAAGCATGTCACAGACGTTTTATTAGCCCTGTTACGTCTGGATGAATGCTTAATAATAACTAGTAATAGTAGTAGTTAACTATGTTACCTAGCTATTTGGATATCTAGCGGTTTAACGTATTTTACTGGAGTATTGCAGTATCTGTATTATTCATCTGTATTAACTGCTGTCGTGTATTTTTGTGTAGAGAATTCATTTGATTTATAAAATATTCTTGTCAGATCTTTCGTGACCACTGGATTCAACTCTGTGCTTCGACAGTGGCATGTAACTTTTCAATATAACTGTTTTTCATGTTTTCAATACAAAACGTCTGAGGAGGTCAGGGTCAAACGTATTTACTATAAAAAAAACTATGCGAAATAACTCTAAAATTATACCTGGCTAATAGATATGCTTATAACAAATTTTCGGCAAATGGTTATGTGTGTGTATGCGTATGGGTATGTACTGTTTGTTTAAAGATCCAATATATACAAAGGTGTTGGGCCTACAGTAGTAATACATTTTATAATAATAATTCAATACATAATAAAAAGTAAAACTATATTTTTGTATGTTTTTGTTTTTAATTCAATTGTTATCTAAGCATGCTTTCAGGACATCATGAATATGTGATGTGAATGACATAAACATGGTGTTAAATATGGCACTAAATTTATTGTAAACTTCGAATATGTTCATTCTTTTTTTTAATTTTGATAAAGTAAATAGCAAAATGGGGAATATTTGTGATTCTCTAAGTTTTTCTTTATACAATGAGAATTTATATATATATTCATATATATATATACATATATATATATTACATACATATATGTTGTATGATTATTGTACATATGGAATAAATTCCACACAGATTAGTAATGGTTAAGTAACCTGCTGTAAACCTGTGCAGAAATATTGGTGAATATGGCCATTAAGCAAATCTCTCATCTTCATTTGTTCATACCTCTAATTAGGTATTTTGGAAATAGTCATTTTGGAATTGTTCACATACTGCTTTACACTGATTTACCCTTATGCAATTCTTCGTTATTGCCACAAGGTGGGGTTATATCGATAAATTTGACATGCTTTATATTTGGCAATATGAACATAATTTAGCATAATCTTCAGTTTAATATGGAATTTGAATATTGGATACCAGAAATATTTGTATACCAAGTACATTATACTGCGCAATGCATTACCCTTGGCTAGTTTGCAGCACTGTTACATTCATTCATTCATTCATTCATTCATTCATTCATTCATTTATTTATTTATCTTAATTCCTTCATAGTACTTTGGCAGGTTTGCC
>JAOXYF010000017.1:3987358-4025072 GCA_028565775.1 Sternarchorhynchus goeldii
TATACTGCGCAATGCATTACCCTTGGCTAGTTTGCAGCACTGTTACATTCATTCATTCATTCATTCATTCATTCATTTATTTATTTATCTTAATTCCTTCATAGTACTTTGGCAGGTTTGCCCAGCAGATGGCGCTACAGTAGAATATATTTTATGGTAAGCCATTTTATTCTGCTACCAAAGCCTGTTTACATGCGTGATGTCTAGGGTCAGCGGGGATGGGCGTGGATGCTGAGACTAGATGGAAACTAAATAATTCAGTACAGATAAATCAACCGATCCATAAATAACAATAGCTTTGTTTATTGTATTCATTACTTTATGGTTCTTAAGTAGACATTAACAAGAATTTTGCATTTCAGTTTCATAAACATTTTCAGATACAAACAGGAGCCAATGTAAATTGTGTGCTTATTTTAAAATCATCTTTACAGATGATGTAATGAATCAAACTGTTGACAAGTGTACAGATATGGAATTGGTATTCTTAAATACATCACATTCAGCTATTCACACTTAGTATAACCACTAATTACTATTCAAGAAGCAAAAAACGTTACTTGTTTATTTTAAACACATATTTGTCTTTTTGATGAAATCCACTGGAAAAAATGCAAAACATTTTCTTACATCATATTAAATCTGTGTGATGTAACTTTGGAAACAAACAGATTATTTTCATGTTTCGGGTCATTCAAATGACTGATTTGCATAAATCATGCATAAATTTACATTTTGAGTCCTCAGTTGATGTGAAGGTACCTAAAAACGAGTGCTTAACTCGCACAGTTTATTAGCTTTGTAACAGGTACATTATTAGGTAGGTTGACAGGCATTTGCTTGCATTATTAAATTATGCTGGGCTATGCAGTCTTTCCTGAAATATTAATTTATATTTCTTCATCCATCTTGTTGCACCAGTAAGCCCTGCATTTTGGAGATATCATTTGCTCATCCATGTATACTCAACTGTAATTTCTTTAATGATGTTTACAAACACCTTCTTAATCAGGAAAACAGAGCTGTCTTTTTCTGTGTATGTGAGTGTGCTCGCACACACACAAATAAAACATTTGAAACTAATCTGTTCATTGTTTCCCCCTCTAGGAAACTATGTCTCACCAGAGCACTATGAAATATACTTCGTTTTATCTTCCATGCAATATGGTCAAATGTTAGCTTTAGCTTTCAAGGCAAAATGTATTGGGCATATTGTAACCATAAAGTATACCCAAGATTGTAGAACTAAATTTGCTATGGTCATGTCTGCAAAATATTTTGCCCAAGCAAGAAGCAGGGTTTTGATAACAATATACTAACTTTCCAGAAGATTTCATCAAACAGTCTGACTAGGCATCAGCTTATTTCACTCTGTCCTTGAGAAACAGAGCTTACTTCCAGCTGGTTTGTAAAGATAAACACGGCAGCAGAGTTTACTACTGTGTTATTACTGAATGCCCTGTGTAGGAATCATTCACCCTGTCATACTGATGCAGGGTAGTTTAGAGGTGTATATATGTATATATACCTCTAATGTTTTAAACTTATTTTAATTAAGATTTTCTAGCTGAAAAAACTGCTTCCATATGGCAGAAATGGCCTTCATCAGTCAGGGTGCAAATTATAAAATGGATCAAGAGTGTGAATCTTTTCTTAATATGATGAAACAGATTATTATTTTTTTTATCGGACACATTTAATAAGATTGTTAAATGGTCTGTACGCAATGACGCTGGCTTAAACGTCTCTGCGGACTCGTCTGGTGAAGTATTGTTCATTATCTAGTACCTGTTCATTCTATAGGAGGTTCTGCAACAACTGAACACACTGGTGTGGACGCAATAACTGTGTAATAGCAGACAATATCTGCCTACATGGTTCATCTTTTGTGACCGCCCCCCCCCTCATGTAGCGGCTCATTCTGCTAAAATCATCAAATGTCTAAGTGTGATGAAAATGGCAATAACAGGGAAACTGGAACATTTAAGCAGTTTGGTAACTGACGGGTAGTGTAAATGTTCATTTAGGATATGGCTGCTCAACACCGGCATTAAAGCAAGCTCTGACCTCCAGAAGGCCAAGACACCCAGAAGCGGGAGTGCTCCAAGGCAGGTGGATGGCGTCTGCAGTGTGCGCTCGACACGCCCGACAACCGTTTTAGTGGGGCTGTTTCTCAGAAGCTCACTGCCTCTGTAGCCATTTGATCAGCATAGATCTTGAATAAAAAACGAGCTGTTACCAACGGCGACATGAAAGGAGCAGTTTGCACGTAGCAAGTGGGTATTGGGAAACGTTTTATGTAAATGAAGTAGGATACAGTAATTAAAGCAAAAGGAGAGCCCTCTTGGGAAGGGGGGGGGGGTGTGGGATGTGAGAGGACTTGTCGATGTTGTCGCTGTTTTCATTTCTTTCACATTATAAAAGCTGCACATGACAAACTTAACTGGCAAAATATACTCATTATTAATGCATTATGCAAAATCTCAATTTATCTGACGGTGAAAACATTAATTCATTCACCCAAGTCCTGTCTGTTATTCCACATTAATGTTGCCTTAAGCGACATATATTTGCTTATAATTTGCCTTAGTTCTTGGTTTTCTTACTTCGAACATGCCGAGCGTGGTTTCTAGCACTGTTACTGCTGCAGTCTGGCGAAGGGGTGAGTTTGGTGGAGAGAAACGCAGTCTGGAATATCCATCTCCCTATGGCTTCTTATTTTACCTTTCTGTCACATGTTTAATTAAGCTCCTGTCCCACTGGGATGTTTCAGCTTTGTACAGAAGTGGCCGTGGTTGCAATTTGTCGCTGCTCTTTTCCATTGAATTAGATGTTAAAGGTCCCACTCAACAAAGTGAAACCCGAAGTGAACTAACAGGTTGTACGCAGATTTCTGTTTGATTTGCGTAACGTAGCCTGAATGCTAACATGTATTGCGGATGCTGGTAACCTTAGACATAAAGAGTCGAAGGGACCCTGGCTTTTGCTAATATGAGCACTTGCCTGCTATTCAGCGCCTTAATGAGGACCACAAGGCCACTGAGTCATGTCGATCGATTTGTGATGCACGGGTAAATATAGCTATCGTTTCGGTGTGTCGTTATGGTTGTTCAATATTGCTCACTGAAGCGTGTCCATGCTGGATTGTGCTGTGTTGACTTGTGATTTCAATAATGTTTTGTTTTTGGTTTTACTGGATGTTTGGATCGCAACCTAGAAAATGCCTTCATAACATTTTCAGTCCCCGTCTTCACATGCCGAGTTTGTTTTTGGGACCTTTTTTAACTGCTCCCTCTCGCGCTGTTTTCACATTTATTAATCTGACTTCCCTTTGTCTTGTAAGTAAGGGAACATAAAGCATACCAGCTCCACTGGGAGTCCTCTGCTGGGGTTCAGGTTCCAGCCATTCCACACGCCAGCTTGGGTTATACAGCAAGCTTTATTGTGGGAAAGGATGTTTTTATCCCTCCTTCCCTGGCTCAGTGCTCGCCTAGGCACACAGTCCATGGAGTGAATCGGTGGAAAGTTCAGGGAAAGCGTTTGCTGCAACATTTGGAACTGGCGATTACTATATGGGAAGAAGACAAAAATAAATAAATAGCAATTTTTTTTAAAGGGGGGAAAAAGCAAGAGCGTAATACACCTCTGTCTTCTGGCTCATCGCATTCATGATTCCATCTCCAGCAAACTTGCAATTGATTTGTGCAAGCTTTTCAATAATATGTTTTCAATAATATGTTGTTTTCTTCTACCCATTTTGTTGTCAGTTTCTTGGTGTTGTGGGCTTGTATTCTGGACGGACCGCTGCAGTTTGACATGCACTGGATCTCACTCTAGTGACAATGAATGTGCTTCAGCAAGTTTGTCAGAAAGCGCTGGGTCAAATCAACTAAAATTAGATTCTCTGCTGCAGCTTCCTGATTCAGTGTGCTGATTGTTGAGCACGCTTTCTGCAGGTGTCGTGGAGTTATTAGTGATGCTCTCTGATTTGTTCCTCGAACACATCAGGCACACTTCGCCAAGATCCCAGCATCCCCCCTCTCCTCTTCTGAGAGAGACGATTCGAAACTCTGCACGCTATTTCGCCCCCTACGATCCTCACCTTATTCCCCCCGCAGGTGTGAACCCAGCCCCAGGGCCGACACCCTGCTTCTCCACAACACAATGGCAACGTCTCCTCTCTGAGGAGCTGTCCATGTCCGCTGTTCTCGACTGACAGATGAACCTGTGAGTTGGTGTTATCGGACCCTGGCATCCTGCTCTGCAGACTTACGGGGACAGCCCAGACAATAGCCTCCCTCCGACTGTTTCACATCCCGTCTCCCAGCTGACAAGCAGTGGCCAGCATTGAACGCAGAGCTTTAAGATATGCTGAAATATTGGCTCAGGCAATAGTGTTTATCTCTTAGCACACGAACTCTTAGGAATTGCTGTCGGTTGCCTGAGTAAGGCAGCCGTCGCTAAAAGCAAACAGCTTGTAAATATTTTGACAAGTTGTGTGTTGGCACAACGTTTTCTTGAGACAGGTGCAGATTTTTTTTAAGGACTGCAAAAAAACAGTGTATGTGTGTGAGAGAGAGAGTGAGTGTGTGTGCGCCTGTCTGTATGTTGTGTGTCTCTTTAAAAACGAGCAGAAAAACAATGTGTCTTTTCATGGCACATTGTGCATGCAGCTTTGGTGAGCCCAGCTATGGTTCAAGGGCTTTAATTGCTTGTATTTCACACCCGGTGCCTTTATAAATATGACAGGCTAATTTCAGTGTTTCCTAAATATTGGAAACCTTAGCTGATTTGCATAGCATAACAGGTATCAATGTGTGGCATGTAATTAGTCCCACAACACAACAGCTAACTGGTTTCAAAACAGCTTGATGATTCCATTATAGATTCTTTCATGTCTTGTAACTGTCATTATTTAGAAAAATGACATTCTGTGGCATGACTGTCCTTCATTGTGAAGTGGGGTAGTACTGAAGCATGGATCAAACACCTGCGTGTCTTTTTATCTTCATACTGGAAAAGGATGTGGTAGGAAGAGACTAGGAAAACTGGGTAACACTTTACTGAAATGCCCTGTTTATAAGACTGCATGACACCTACATAAACTCTTCACGATGACTGACGTAAATATACAAACGTTTCTGAATGCTTATTTCAACAAGTGTCATAGAAGCTTTTTTTCTTAGTTTTGATGTCATGTCAAGTGAGTTTTTTTGGTGACATTAGGATGTTTCCTAATACTGGATAGGGTTAAATGTCATTGGATTGTATGACAACTAACTTTGCAGCACCATGTCTGTATTTGATATGTTAGGGTGACATAATGCTGGTATGATATGATACAGCTTGCCAAGTAAGACAGCTTGTAAAATTGAACAGACACGAGGACTTGAAAACGATGCTGTGTGGTAACAATACCATGAAAAACAATCTACAAATTCTTAGTAAATAAATTTGAGCTAAGAGAAATATCTATAAAAACCCTTTGCACAATTGTATTTTATATACTGGGGAAAAGTCAAACCTCTCCAAGTTCTAAAACCTAAAAGGTTTACTTAAAGATTAGCAAACTCGAAGTTTGGTTTAAATCTTACTTTGGTGAATGAAATAGAAACTGAAGGCTGTGTCAATAAAATTATATATTAATCAGATCTCTAGTTTTGTTCGGTAACGTAATTTAAACCCTTCAGTGAAATAACAGCTCTGGGGTAAAAGCGTTTTAAACCTGTTTACTCTTGATTTAATGGGCCTGTAGCACCTTTCAGATGGTAACGGATCAAACAAGACTCAGAATATACTATTTTTATTCAAAATGAATAGACTTTGTTCAGACAAGACCAATGAGAGGGGAAAGTCTAAAACAAGACTAATGGAGTATAACCACAGATTCATCATCCTTGTCAGTGCCGTTTTGGTTGATTGTGCATCAGCATTGGGCTGTGATGGAGAAAATCTTTTGATTGGCTGATCAGCCTAAATTTAACTTGAAACAAGATTTTGTAGACATTAACTGCATAAAGCTTTTGTTGTTACATTGTTGGCTGATCTACAAGCCAGTGTTCTGTGCTAACATTATGTTTTGCTTTTCAGAAATTATATAGAGAATTATGGTAGAATGTAGTCGTCAGGTGTGTTCAGATATAAATACACACAGGTGTCAATGGGCAACAGAGAGCAGATGGAAGGTAAACAGTCGCTCACAGTTGTCGTTGGTTTTTCAGTGTCGGTTCGGTGTGTTCCTGCCCTAAAAGAGACACAGCTAAACTAAACCAAACATATACACACATCAAGTATTTTTAACACCTTTGACACGCTAATTCGTAGCTAAATAAACCTGACTGGTGCATGGCATTATTGGAGTCCTAGCTATGTTCCTCTCCAGTTCTCCTTCTCATAGCCCAAAGTCCATGGCTACACCACAAAGACCCCCTCTCAGAGTCCTGGTGGACCACACCAATAGCAGACCCTGCCTGGACATAATAGTCTACCTTTCCCAAGAGCTCTTGCATGATGGAGGGAGAATCCTGTGGTTACTGGAGCTTAGAGCAGTACCCCTTCTTGCAGCGCAGGTTAAATGGCCACACTCACATTCCTGGCAAGAGTGGATGCCTTTGACAGCATGTGTCCTAGGCCTGGTGTTGATAAGCTCTGACACGCCCATGGTGTGCTGGTGCACTGTGTAGAGGTGATGGTACAGCACAAAGTGCCATAGCCCATCAAGTACCATGTCTGCCCAGCTTGGTTTTTATCTTGATTGGAACCATCCATGCACCTCGCAGCTGACATCATCGAGCTTGATGTTGCCGGGGGCGATGGCATCATTGGCAGCACTCCTCTCGGGCACCTTCACTCTCCTTGAAACATGCACCATAGCAGTACTTTGGACAGGTACGGACAGTGAGACGGGGCATTGGCATTACTGTGCTAGTATCCAGTGTGGTGGTGGATGGTGAAGTGGTATTCCTGTGATATTATTGCCTCCACCTCATGACCTGGCCCTCGAGCCCTATGAACTGCATGACCCCAGCCAGTGAACCATCATCGGTATGGAGAACAAAGGGATAGAGATGGAGATAAGGGCAGAAATGCCTTAGTCATGCCTGTACAGAAAACAGCTCTCTCCTCATCCTCAGCAGTAGTTTTGCTCAAACTGTAATAAGATACAAGCATCTGAACCCCTTTTTGTACCTGTGAGATGGAGAAGTCTGTGTTCATAACAAGATTGCAACCTGCACAATGAAAGGCTAGCACTGGTGCTTCACGTAGCCAAGGCAACTTGCAGTCAACCTCCTTGCTCCAGTGGAGCACAGCTCCATCTGCAGTAAGCAGATTTGGTGGTATGCGTGTATCAAAAAACCCATGAACAAAGTGCAGGTAAGATGAACCCAAATGCAGAAAGCTCTTCAGCTCACCGGCGCTCAGTGACATGATCCATCAGTGCATCACATCAACTTTCCCTGGGTCGGATTCCACTCCAACTCCTAGCATGACCCAGGCTTACACATTGTTGAAGGAGGTTGTACCTCTTCAGATCCAGCCAGAGGTTTACTTACTTGATAGCACTTTCTCCAGGCTAAAAAGCATGTTGTTGAAGTGGGGAACATGGACCATTTGTATTCTTTAGGTGGATAATGCAACAATACTTGGGGATGCATATAATGCACAAATGTAGTTGGTACACAGTCCAAAAGCCTTTGAATCTGTGTCCGGTGCCTAGTGTGAACACCGTCTTCTCAAGTGCTTCTCAGCAGTACCGACTCTGCATGTACCTTGAGCTGAACCACACTGAGACGGTGAGCTAATCTATTGCATTGTCAACGTGTGGGAGCAGACATGAGTTGGGATTTAGTATCAGCTTTGAGCTACTGATAGTCCACACAGAAACACCAGCTGTTAAGCTTTTTCTTCGCCAAACCCACCGGCACTACCTAGGGGTTGTTTGATGGTTTGTTGAGTCCCACAGCCACCATCTCTCTCTCGTTTTCTTCTCTGTTGCCTCTTTCCTAGCCAAAGGAAGTCGGTGGGGATGGATCCCAATTGGTGCATTATCGCCCGGTGCTATAGTTGTGCTGCGTAAAATCAGTCTGTGTAATGAATTTCTTCTGTGGATGTGAAGATTTCACTATAACACAAGAACACCCACGTTAGGCCTGACCTGCTCCACTGCCAAAGTTAGCACACCACCTCCAGCGTTGTGTAGACCTCCACTTTACCACCGCTGCCGTCCATGCTCTCTTCACTTTCTCTGTCATTGAGGCCTTCATTGTAAGGCAGCCTGCCCATGTGTAGCAGTGACACGAACCATCCTGTGTCAACGAGGGCAGTCAGCCCATCTGAGCTCCACTTGACCCAAAGCCGCCTGCAGCAGTAGCTGATCTTAATGGCTGCACTGTTGATGCTAAGCGTTGGCTTTACTGGAGGCTGCCGAAAGTACACAGTAAATCCACACAAATTCATCCTGCTAATGCTATATACATTAGCTAGATAAATGCTAACTTCTTAGCTAATAGGCTTTATAGAAATTGTGGTATTTAGATGTCATTATCAAGTGATGACTTCCTGATTTCCCATTATTCATTACTGATAAGTGACTGGTAAAATGTTGGTCATCCAACTTCTATATAGCAACTTCCAGCTAATCGTTGCCCTTGTTTTATGCGTGTTTGGAATAAGCGTTTATGTATGTTTGTCACTTCTTCGTCCACATACAAAAGCTTATAGCTGACTAATTTGATGGAAATGAACTTGATATTTTTTGGTAAGTGGCATGTGTGCATCAGACAGCACAGCCATCCTCAGGGGGTGAGTCATGGGGGAAGCTCCTATGAGAGGAGCAGATGATGCTTTAGATGAAAAGCTGAATGTTCTTCAGATTCACACTGGTGCATAAACTCAGCCAAGACATAACCAGTGCTTACCAAGCACCATCTGCCTCAATACTTCAGTACCCATACACCCTTATGAACCTGGTCCATGTTTATAGACATCAGAATATTTGGCAACATGTGATTTTTATGGCATTAACTACGTGACATTTTATACGGTGAAAATTCTTTGGCTTGTAATTATTTTCCATGCAAAATGAAATGCGAAAGCCTTTCAAGCTTTTTACTTCCTGCATGGTATTTTAGATGTCATTTTATTGCATGTTTTATGATGAGTGGCTCGAAAACAACAAAAGAAATTGCCACCAGAAACAATAAATTCACATTAAAAGCTCTTATACTAATGGCCTTATCCTTGTGCTTTCACTGAAGGAGACCGAGAGAATTGCATGTGACGCTCAGAGCGGCGTGTTGACCAAGTATCTTCCTGCTGATGCTCTGCCTTGTGTATAATGCAGCCGTATACGGCTCCAATTTATTTTAGGTGCCCTTTACTATGAGTTTCGTCTTCAATAAATGTAGTGTATGTTTAGGACGTTTAAGAACATTCCGTTTTTTGGGGGGGGGGTTTCTGTTTGTTTGTTTGCTCAATAAAAGGGTTGTGATTCCAATATGGTTCGCCCTTTAAAGATGTGAACCCCTTTAATTAAAGCTGACATTTTAAGCTCATATTAATTATTTCTTTTCAAATCCTGTGTTGGTGTTCTGAACCAAAGCATCTCACAGAGTGACATCAACCACTACCTGCCAGACTAAGGTGTTTTGTCACGTTTGCAGGTTTTTGTTTTTTTTTGGCATTTAACTGACACTTTTATCCAAAGGAACTTGGATACATCTTGAGCAATTAATGATTATGGGTCTTGTTCAGAGGCCCAACAGTGGCAACCTGGCAGAAGTGGGGATTGAACCAGCAACCTTCTGATTATTAACTGAGTACCTGAACCACTGAGACATTAGTATATGTCTGAGGGTGATGCACATAACAAAGTTTGGCCTACTTTTAGGATCCAATCAGTGAGTACTTTCTGATATTTTTGGGAAGGCAATCAGTGAATATTTTGGAGAAACAGAACAGTTCAAAATGGAAGCGCTCTTTCCATGGCACAGACAACTGCAGGTCCATGATAAGTTTCCATTTACTGTCTCTCAAATAAGTATGAATGTCACTGAGAATACTGATAATACAGATAATACTTATTATACACTGGGCTGTTTTAAGTGTTTCATTCAATGAAGCATTATATTTACTCCTTACCATTTTAACATTTTGCCATTAATGAGAAGGAAATCTTGAATATGGAATATTTTCCAGAGCAGTACGCGGCAGTGCTTTAGGTGACCTAGACTCTAGTTTCTACTCCTGCTTTCTCTCCTGATAAGAGCCCCCAGAGACGAGGGAGGCTTTGGGCTGCGACGCAAAATATGTAATCTCTCACCAAAATCGATTCTTTCGCCGTCAGAAATCGAAGAGGAAAGACCTGCCCCGTCAGACACATATCCTGTGCTGGACAGTGATAAGAAGTCAGGTTCTGAACAGGGCAGTCCTCCATCAATGTGGCATGACATTTTAGATATCACCTTCAAGGTGTTTGGGGAAGGGGGAGAGCGGTAGCAGGGATGGGCCATTGGACCATTAAGATGTAGCTTTTAAGGTGACCAGATATCAGATGCATTTTCCCCCATCACAAATTAAGACTCTTTGTCACAACAGCAAAACGTGTTGCTTGTATGTATAGTTTGGAGCTGTGAATAATAGTATATTGTATACATCTGTAAAATTGGGTTCTATAGATTATACCTAATACAGTCTTTACTTTTTCCAAAAAAAAGTGTGTTTGTGTGTATCCCAGTCAGGTACATATTTGTTATTGTCAATGTCGTTGGCTGTAACTATCCAAGAAACACATCGCATGTGAAAGACCATCAGAACACTGCAAATCCAGAGCACCAGCAGGTGGCAGTAGTAAGTGTTCTGCTGATATGGGTGCTAACCTCTGAGATAGATCACAGTGTGGGAAACAGTGAATCACTATCTTTAGACTGACCTCGAGCAAATCCTTATGACCTGCTATTTGCCCCCCACCCCCACCCCCATACACAAGTCTGCCTGATTTCTACTGCTTAATGAAGGCAATTGGTGTCAGTGCAATTTAGTAATGTACTGAACACAATAGATTTTTCACCTCTGTGTTTACTGGGATCAATGCTTATGTATCCTGTGGGATACATAACATTTTTTAAATAAAAATTTAAGGTTGGCAGAATGTTTGTTTTTCTGACTTGAGTTTAAACACCTTTCTAATATACAATTAAGCTAAGTAGCTAACAAGTACCCAAGTATACAAGTAGCTAAGTTTTGTGAGTAGGACACTCAGTGGTCTTGTGTGCTATAATGCTACTGCGCCAATTAGTGAAGTCTAATGGGTATGAGTGGAACTGGGAGTGCACTGTTAAACATAATGATGAGCAATTGCTGAAACTGTATTCTAATGATGGAGCAAAAAGGAGTGAATCACGCCTTGTGTGTGTGTGTAATAAAAAGGTCAGATCTCCGTCTGTGTGGATACACCTTTTCCTCTTTCAGCCTCTCCCTCTTCAGCTCCACCCCTCTCGGCTCCCACCACCCCCCTTCCGCCCTCCCCCTCGCTCCCACAGCCCTCCCCTCCTCTGCATCTCAGAGCCTGAGCGCTCTCTCAAATAAGAGTGCACTTCAGACTGACACAGCAGAGTGGGTCAAACTCTCCTCGTCTCCACTCCTCTCCGTCTCTTCCCGCACGCGCCGCTTCTCTGGGGAGGGCCCCGGGACCCCGAGTGTCGTCGGGTCCCCGTCATTACGTGCGTCTACGTCCTCCCCCCCCCACCCCCCACCTCCACCCCGGCAGCGCAGCCTGGATTCGGGACAGGAGCAGAGCGGCGCACGTGGGTGCCCGGGGGCGCCCGGCCTGTGCCATCCCACGGCGGAGGGCGCCTGGGCTGCGGGCAACTGGAGCGCAGGGTTTGAGCCGGAGTCAGCAGGAGCGTCCGCGGGGCGGCATGAACCCGAGCAGGGAGACATGCTGAGCACGGCGTGGGAGACAGAGGGGCTGCAGACGCTGGGGATCGTGGTGATCGTGTGCGCCTCCCTCAAATTGCTGCACCTCCTTGGCCTCATCACGTTCTCTGAGGGTAAGAGAGGAGCAGGTCTTGCAGCTTGCCAGGCGGTGCAATGATGTCAGGTGTCTCCTCTGAGAGACCAAAGTTTGTTGGACCTGTGTTGAGCAGATGTAGAGATTTGCGTGGGCACTAGAATGCGTGTAGATTTGTTTCCGTGTACGAGACGAGTGGGAGAGAGGAGAGAAAGTGAGAAGAAAGGCTACTTTAGGAAACTGTGCACAGGGCACCCTGGTGGAAAGTGGGAAATGTAGTTTTGGAAGAACTTTCCAGGTGATTTATTTTTGCATTGTTTTAGGTTAAGGGGGGAGCAGCATGCTGTTAGCGTTTTCTCACTCTGAAAAGT
The DNA here is from genome assembly GCA_028565775.1 of Sternarchorhynchus goeldii. NCBI lineage: Eukaryota > Metazoa > Chordata > Actinopteri > Gymnotiformes > Apteronotidae > Sternarchorhynchus > Sternarchorhynchus goeldii. Next base: position 3,999,740 of record JAOXYF010000017.1, read on the forward strand.
ATTGGATCTCAACTATGGGTGTAAATAATTGAAGTAATCAAGCTTTTTGTCAGCCTTGTTCAGCCAGAGTTCCTCATTTCCACTCTAACAATGCTGAGCTGAGACCATTGTATAAACAAAGTCTTTTGCTTGATGTCGGCCCACCAGGAAGACTGGAAATGAATCTAACATTTGACACCATGCAGTAACGTTGTCACTATGTGAGTGCAATAACTGGTTTCTTCTTTTAGTTTGTCTGAAATGTTTGAGACCTGCAGCCTTTCTCCTGACTAGAACATAAATGGTGAGAGCTCTTTACGAGCTTTAATCTCACACTGGCCTTTTGAAAGTCCGATTTTGACATTCTTCTCCCTTTGAACCAGTTAAAACGGTACTATCATAAATCGCTCAGTTTGATTTAACGATTGTGGATGGCTTCGGTCATGTTTCTGTTTCGCACATCCAAAATACTGTACAACAAAGCACTTTATCCAGACACACGAGACGATATGTAACGACCGCTGAAATGATCACTGAAGCAATTTTCATGGGGTGACGCTGCTCATTACTCGCGGGACTGCGGCCGAGTGAACAGAGATCCTCTCTCCGCTCCCTTTTGCATCAGGCTGCTTCATCTCACCATTGAACTGAAGCCATTATGCCGTCCACGCCGCCCGACACCGGGAGCCACTGGGGAAGCGTCGTGCTTCAGGTTTTCGTTCGTCATAGCTGTGACTGCCGCATGTCGTTTAAACGGGTCATTTAACATGATTTAGACGCAGAGTTCAGCGCTCGCCAACGGGAACGGGACTCCCGCATGAAGTCGTCAGGTGGAAGCTTCCTCCACCAAACTTTACCTTTCCCTCAAAAAAACACAGCCACTCTGAAAGCAACAGCCTAGAAACTACGCCAGCTCTCTTATAGTGAGTCAACAAAGCTCCCTGTTAAGTATGACTTAAATTTCATTCATAAATATATTTGGTTGCTTATTTTATGTCATTCAAATTACTTATGCACATATAGGATTTCTGTTCAGATTAGCAGCTTGAACTCACTGAAATACCTGTATCTGAGTTTCTTTTAGTCTTGGCCTGCCAAGAGGACTTTAAAATCAAGGTCTCATCACAACTGGCAGCCTAAAGAAACGGGGCCATTATGAATTTTAATGAAGTGTTCTTTTTTATTTCTCGATTCTTCTTGGCTGTTTCCCAGTGACGAACGTTTTTAGCATATCATCAGGCAGCGGGGCCAGAGCTCGTCAAGGTGAACCAAAACGAAAGCTGTTTGTTTCCGCAATCACCGCTTCTCTGCTTCACCTCTTGCATACTGAAAATGTACATTTTTGCCTCCTCTTAGTTGGCTAGTGCCATCTGCTGGGTATATCTAGCTTCATAACTTCTAATGACAGCTATGAGAAATTGAAAACGAAACCTGATTGAACATGAGAATTGAACATGAAATCAATTCCATACAAAGAGCAGGATGTGACAGCTAGCTTCGATCCCTGTCTCCTTTACCTGAAGATGTGTGTGTTGCAACTTTTTCACTGTCAAGAGGGACTTTCACTGGAAGGACCTTTCACTCAGGAGGAAGGCGTGACCAGCATGTCCTAGTGTTCGATTCAAAGAAGCCAAATTGGATGTGATTTTTTTAGGCTGGATCACTGAAAAAATTATGGAGCATGATTTTATATATTCTGACAAAAGCCAGTTGCGTCCGTCATCCAGCTATGCTTATTTGATTTTCTATGTCTGTATATAAATGTGTACTTGAGTCTAAAAAGTCTCTGGTACATATTAGTGATATGGACATTAGGTTAAAGTACTCTCTAAAAATTTGTGCTTATAGGTCACTGTTGAAGGTTTGAGGTTCTGGGGCCTTTCAACAATGGAAAGAATATCAAAAGTGGCTGACGAAGGTTATTTAAATTGCTTATTGGTTATTTAAAGTATGTAAAAAAAAAAACCCCAAACGAACAGGATGTTGAGCTGTCAGATATAAAATTCCACGTTGGTAGGAAGGACCTAAACATAGTGATTTAAAGGTGTAAATTATGAGAATGATAAAACGTAACGTGCCCTTTGTACTGGTGCAAAAACGTCAGCCCAGCGTTGGTTTGATGATCTACACAAGCTTTCTGATCCCTACATTAGCTTTCTGACCATACATTAAAGGTGTTACAGCACCTACTTCATTGGTGTGTTTCTCAGCAGAGTGGGTCTTAACAAAGCCATTGTCTTATAACACTTGCCAAAGACTATAGGTGACGACTAATTAATGTGTCAGTGAAGATAAATATTGCCCAGTGCACTTCTACGCAAACGCGCGCGCACACACGCACGTCCCTGTGATCATGCCACATTACCAGTGGCGCCAGCCATTAGCGGAAGGATCACTGAGGCCACAGTGGCGCTGGTACCTTTTCTCCTGGCCTTTGTCTCAGACATGTCCTTGTGTAGGATTCATGAGTCTCTGACAGAGATTTGAGTCTGAACTTTAGCCTGGAGACACTGAAGAGCCTCAGCAAATGACTTATGGTAATGGGCTGTCACGAGCACAGTCCGGGGAGAGCCAGGTCCTTTTACTTTGGCCTTAGTCATATTGTTTTCTTAGCAAAAGCCGTGGACTCGCAAGTAGATCATTAGCAGAAGTGTGTGCACACGGTTCGGCTGAAATCTCAAACAGCAAATGCCTTTAACCTTTTTCTCTTTACCAGCAAAGGTCACAGCTGTGCAAAAACTGTCCTTGTGTAACACAGGGGGTATTGTGCAAAACACAAACAAACAAAAACTGTCCACGTGTAACACAGGAGGTATTGTGTAACACCCGGAGGTATTGTGTAACACGGGGGTTATTGTGCAGAACTCAAACAAACAAAAAACACTGTTGTCACTGTATTATTATTGTCTATTTAATATCAGCCTTAATATCAAGAATAGAGTAGATGATTGATGCTCAGGGACATCAAGGGACTGGGAGTAGGAGCCGAATAATATAACCCTTTATAATATAACAATGTAACCCTTTATAATCTAATAATGTAAGCCTTTTCATGGTAGGACTCATGTAGCTTTATAAAATCACTTAAAGTGCTATTGTGTTGCTAAAACTTATGACTACCTATCAATTAATCACATTTATGGTGAGTTATAAATTACTTAACATAACTGTTAAAGGTCGTTGTTAAATGAACACTGAAATCTAAGCATTTGTGTTAGATGTAGTTTTGATTAGCAAACAAAGCTGCACACTGTTGTTAGCCTGTCAAGATCTGTCGAAACCTAACTACGCACCAGTCTAGATAACAGAGAGGATGCATCAGTTCGGTTCAGTGTCATTTCATTTATAGAGTACATTTAACATGTTAAACTTTTAACATTAACCAAGCAGCTTTAGAGCAAATCCATGTCTAGACTCCTAATGAGCAGCTCGAGGCCAAGGGTGACTGGGAAAAGCTCCTTTCAATGATTTCAGGATTGTCCTTAAAATAAGTGGTGGTTGCATTTAGGAGAGGGTGTTTTATGTTTTTTTGTTTTTGTTTTTGTTTGTTTGGGGTTTTTTGCTACATCTTCCTTCTCAGTGTAACCAGGCATGGACTGGTGAGCCACTAGATCACCTGGTGAGTTACAGCGATGTGTAAAGTATAACAGGAAATGAAGACATTCAGATATACGTTTATTTGTCCAAGATGCAAACTTGAGGTCAGTATGGTTTCTGGCTTCTTCTTGCTTCTTTAATCAGTCTCAATTCAACGCAGTGGTTATTGGCACCGGGTGCAAAATTGACGTGACCCTTTCCATTAAAGTTTCCATGTTTCCCCTCAGGCTGATTTACGCATAATCAGAGAGATGGAGGAAGGCTGGACACACACATTTGTGGAAGCATAATTGTGATTGTCCCAATCTGTTAGAACTAAAGAGTCTTAATGGATTCGAAAAGCTGTTCATTCCAGGGGGCTTTACATGAGCATGAGAGCACGTTAGCACAGTTGGATGAGGTGGACTGAAAGAAGGCCACCATTCGCTAAAGATGTGCAGTGGAGATGGGCCTGGTTAAACGGTGCAGTATCTTGGATTATCTGTTCTCATTAAGATGAGCTTGAAAGTGGAATGTGTTGTCACTTGCATGCATACTCATACAGATAGAGAGAGACGGAGAGAGAGAGAGAGAGAGAGAGAGAGATTACCCACCATCAGGGACGGATTGCCAGCTATGTGCCAGGCAGAGTCTTGATGCCTAAACAGAAAGGAGGACCTGTTCCATTTTGTTGAAAAACTCTTGTGGTTAAGAAGCAAGACACGAAGTTGTCCTCAAAGGCTGTGCTTTTTTTTTTTCTGTCAATTGCAGTATTTTTGTCTGTCGAACCCTGAGAGCTACATTATGTTTTGCTTGCTCTTCAGATAGCCAAAATGTCTCTCCTATTTAGTTTCAATGGGGAAAGCTTTGTCACAAGACTAATCAATAGTAACTTCTAGAATGCATCTTTTGAAAATAAGATAAAAGGGAAAATGGTCACTGAGCTTTGAAGCTTTGTAGCCAGGAGTCTGAGGTACAAAGTTAGTCATCCTTAACTCATTATTTTCATCATAACGACAGAATTTGAATGTGCCCCATCTACATGTTATTTATTAGCTCCATTATCTGTGTGTGTGTGTGTGTGTGTTTTAGTTTTATTACCAAGCTAAATATGGAGAAGTGTATTCCTATCTCTGTTTTGCATGTGTGTTTGAGTGTAGAGGTGCTTATGCATTATTCATTATCTTAATAATTCTGAATGAAATATATTCTGTAGAGACCCTCTCATTGTTTGGGATGGTTACACATGTGTTTGTTCCATGTTTTGTCAAGCATTCCCCTCCATTTAAATTTGATTGATAACTGCACATATAGTTGTAGCTTAGCGTCCTACCTCACTGGGTAATTCAGAGAGCCCAGTATCCTTATCTTAAAGGGGCACTATGGAAGTGCTGAGTCATGTTTGTTTATGACTGCCTCATTAAGGGGAATGTTGACATTTCTCTTATTAAATGATACCTGAGATACAGGGACACTATCAGTAGCTGAATGACAACGTGATTATGTGTCTGGTCACAGATAAAGGAGAACCCTGATAATGGGGTACAAGCCTTGTCTCAATTTTCTGGTACCCTTGTTCCGATTGTATCCACCCAGAACTTTAATAACCCCTTTACTTTATTGCGAAACCTTTGAAGTCAGCAAGAGATGCATCATTTCTTGCAGTCAGGGTGAGAGACGAAGAAAGTCTTTAATCAAACCACCTTCCCTTTCAAGTAAGTTCATGTAAGCAATGGTGGTCTTCTGTTGGCAAGAGCCAACTTTGAACTACAGGAAAAAGAATTATAAAATCGATTTCCTGAATTATTCTTGCACTCTGTCAGCGTTAATAATGGCATAGAGTTGCTGCTGTTGACCACACTGTGGCTCAAATGCAGAAAGGCCATTTGTCACAAGAAAAAAGATCTTCTATACAGAGTCCTGTATCAGCAGTGCATCTAGAGCCCATTTCATGGAGGTTTAGAGCATCCTTTTGGTCAACATACTCCTCAGTGTGGCTTTAATGTACAGACTGTCATAAAATTAATGTTCTCAAAAGAGATGATTGTGTCTACCAGGAGTGGGGTATTTTTTTTTAATAATGCATCAAAGTTCCTTCATTTTAGAGGGAGAGTGACGGAGGTGCATTTGGTCCTGTTGATGGGGAAAAGGCACAAAGTGATTTCTGCATTGTCAGTGTATTGTATTTTACAGCTTCTAGACTCTGTGTTTCCCCACTAGTCTCTTATTATAGTTGTTTATTTGCTTCTGTTATGATAGCCACATCTAAGGATGAAATATATTTCACTAAGGTCCTTAAAAAGTTGTTGTTCTGTGTCCTCTGTTTCAATATTTATACAATTTCAAGGTTGTGAAATATTTACTGTTTTCACTGTCCCATCTAAGGGCTTTCCACTAGACTGCTGGAAGGGTGTGTACGTGTGTGTGTGTTGTCTGAGTGCATGTGTATGTATACGTTGTCAGTCCTGCTCAAAGATAAGGTAAGCGGCACCTGTCCTGAGTGTCCTGTGACCACCTGTGTCAGCTTTTGGCAGCTCCTTACTCTTGGACACGTTTCCCCTAAAAGCCTTTCTTTCACAACCTGCAAACATGCACCAGGACACACACAAGAGCTTACTAATGCAGCGAGAGACACCCAAACGCATCCTTCAGCTCGTCTAAATTAGTCCTCTGGCTTTCACTGTTCATTCAGCGCATCAGAGTTTAGCAATTCCCTACATTTTGAGGACATTTGTTTGTTTTATTATTTACTTATTTACACCATCCATTAAATTAGCAGCTCCTACTTTGCACCTATACCAGCTACATTATCCTATAGGCATTTATAGGAGAACATGCTCAATGGGTCAATCGTAAGTGGTCATCATCTGATCATAACTACCACTGATGGCATATTAGTAGGTGTTGGCACTTGGCTTCTGAACTGGTACGAGTGTATCACAGCAGACACAACAGTGCTTCTGCAGTTTTGACATGTCAGATTCACAGCTGGGCTGAGAGAGGTCCACCCCCCCACCAATCCAGTCAGCAGTGCTGCGGTGGTGAGAACTTGACTCTTGAATCAGACGGTGGCTTACACAACCTGTGCATAGTAACAGGCTGTAGTCTCTAACTGTGTATCAGATATGTGCATGTCTTTAGGCGGGTATATAAATATAGATGTATGGGTATATTTATATATTTGTTATAGAATAGCAATTCAGATCTTTTGAAATCACGCTGCTTACTTCAGTACCACAACTAGATCTGAGCCGACTAGTGTCCTCAACCAATTTTATCTGAGAGAACTGGAGAGTACACGCTTTAATGAGCTGGACAGGACAAATAAAAGCTTCTGGTAAATAGGAAGCTTGTTGCTGTTCCAAATGTTCCTGGCTTAACACACACACACACACACACACATTAGGCTCTGCGCGAGTGCCCCTTGCTCCCTGGCAAGCAAAAAATGTTGAGATTTCAGATATTAGCTCTAGTTATTTAGAATGTATTTATGATTTTCTTCTTCTTCTTCACTTCCTTCTTGCTTCTCATCTTCTTCTTATTCTTATTATTATTATGCCTTTGCACAGCTGGTCTCGATATTTTGGTTATATTCTTCTACCAGTGACATTTTAAGCAGCCTGGCCTGTTAATGTAAACAGAGGAGGCTCTTTTTGACAGGCATCCGATCTCTCAGATAAACCATCTGCTGGGTCTGGAGCAAACTGAAGTGCTCAGGGTCGATGTGTACCTTATATGTTCATTTAGTGCAGGAAACCGGGTGAATGATTAACCGCTGCTACGGCTGTGAAGACCAGGCCCTTTAGGACATTGTGTTTGGGGGTGCACTCCTGTGTGGCTGGACTGGGGGGTTTCGCACAAGCGTCTTTGCAGTGTCCTTCTCTGAGCGGGACAGATGCAGACCTAAGTGTTTATTAATTGGTAAACACCTGCACAAACTGTCAACTGCTGGTCATTCTTCCTCATTTCCCAAAAGCTTCAAGCTTCAGTTTGAGCCGCAGGGACTTTGGCATGTTTCCAGCCCCAATCAAATGCGCAGCTGTGCACAGAATTGGAGTGGAGTAACATTTCAATTTTCTGCTTATTTGAATTAATCTTTTTCCTGATATCGTTAGTCAGTCTTTTTTAGGTTTCATTTGCAGGTGACCTATAGTGGTCTGTTCAAGCAGGTCTGCCAGGCTCCCATCATGGATTCTGCTACAGTGCTGATCAGGGATTTTCAATTTGAATAGGCATCCATTCATTTAACGTGCGTCAGAGTAGTCGGGAAGCATGACGACTATAAACATCTAAACGTTCTTTCAGCAGAAATAAACAGAAAGACAGGAACAGTAAGATTGTAGTGAAGAAAAAAGCTGCAGTTAATGAAAACATTTTAGCATATTTGCATCTGCTAATTTGCTGTCTATTTTGACAGAAATTCTACCTGTTAAACACAAATAAATAAAAGTTGTAAATGTTGAGCCCTAATTTTCAGTCATAGCCTCTGTCTTCAAACAAATTTAGTTGATTTATGCTCCTTTTCAGGATAGTCTTTTAAAAATGTGTTTGGCCTAGAATTTGAAAACAGTCCAAATTTGTGAATTTGATTTGGCTTTTAGATGACAGTACTTTCATGTCTACCACAGACTGTGGTGTGAGAACTTAGTGTTTTGCTGTTGCTCATACATTAAAGGTTTAAAATTGCATGCTGATGTTCCAGATCTCCTTTTTTGGTGTGCAAGACCTGAATGTGGTGCAGGTTAGCTTCAGCCTTTTTTTTCAGTCTATTGTTTCAGTCTTTCCTTTGGCAGCGCTCAGAATGAAGCTGCAGTCATAGATCTTCAACGTCGTGCTTGCTTGTAATCTTTTTCTTCTTCTTGGGCTCGCCTGTAGGCTAATTGTTGCCATAACGATGTGTGGTCCTTGACTCGTAGCTCCACAGAGCAGGTCTCCTCTTGTTGCTGCCGTAGCTACTGTTGATACCATCGGCTGGTGGTCACCACAGAAGGGATTGTAGCTTATGCCTGTGACGTAATATAGGAGACTCTGTGGAACAGTAAAGTTTATGAATCATACTGTAGTGTACCAAAGAGCCAGACCTCAGGCAGAATGTCTGCTTTTGCCCAGCCTGATGTTCATCGTCAGTGTGGAGAAACACTGTGAAATCTAAATGCTGTCTGCAGGAAATGGTAAATCATAACTTTTACTCTGGACTAGAAATGCTCAACTAAGGAAAAGTTAAACTATCCAGCTTCATAAATACAACATATATTGAAACTGGCTTATCACTGTAGTGCACAGCCACACACTTTTTATAGATATTCATCAACAACTTTTGACTGATTTCACACAGGCTTTGGTCTTCCAAAGCAACTGAAATTCTTATGTATATGCAGCTAACATTTTGGTTTGTTGTTTATGAAATTGGGCATCTCTTTAAATCCCAGTTCTCCCCTTTAACCTTGCACTGAACTGATTAATCCAGAATAGACTTAATCTTCTTTAGTTCACTTGCTAACCTTGACTCTTTAGCTCCTTGTGGCTAAGCTTTAGCACTTTTTGGAGGCTGTAGTCCGTTTAAATAAGTTACCAAGCAAGTACCAGAAATGTCTCACTGTGGAGTGCTGCCACACACCTGACCCCCTACAGAGTTGTTCTCATGGTCTCCCATTCCCAATAATAATCCATCATCCAGGTGCTGAGGTAAAGCGGTTGGGTGGATATCTGCCGCAGGGCCGTATGGCTTCAAGCTGAATTGCAAACCCAGCATCTGAAATCAGCATGGCCTTCCGTTCAGTGGGGAATTGATTTGGTGCAGTCAGCTACATCGTCCCATGCCCAAGCTTCCTCTACCCAGATCCACATTCAGGCGTTTTGTAGCGTAATACGGTATTGCCGAGACGTTGAAGCTAGGTGTTCGGGCATGCAGTTTAATCGATGAAGCTGAGTGACAGAACTTGCTTGCTTGAGGACCACTGTATGTATCGAAATTCCCTGGGGAAATTAAATCGGTCCGTTTAAAATGAGGTTGATTTGCTGACGTAAATTTTCACTGACATCTCCGCATTAATTTTTCAAGCAGTTAGGATTTTGCAGCTGCTTGCTATGTTACATGTCTTGTTCATATATGCAGCGTTGTGGTTTTATCAATAAGTTAACAAGGTAACTCTGAAGCACAAATATGTTTTATTGGTTTCCAGGGCTGGATATGTGTCTCCAGGCGCTTGTGTTCTGCTCAGACCCTTATTACTCTGGCTGTGGATCTTGCAGTCTCTGACTTCATTTAACTGCTGAGTTCAGAGGCGCTGGTGAGTGGTGAGGTTCATGTTGGCTGGTTATAAGTCTAAACCAGAGCTTGAGTCATGTGGAATCATGACCCATTCTACATACATTAGAGAACCTTGGTACAATTTCCGAGGATTTAAAAACGTTTTTTCAGGACGTTTTTTTTACTTTTACAGAATGGCAAAAGTACATCGTGACTGCTTCCTCTGGCTTACTGGTTTTTCTTCACTGAATGGCATCTGGTCCATTTTTGCTGACACACATCATCCATAATTCATACAACATCTAAATCACCATGTGTACCTTTGAAATTACTATAAATGTTTATAGCATGAACATTCCCTGCTTTTGGCAGTTCCTTATGTGCCTGTGTGTGGATATAGGTGTCATAAAGTTGTTGCAAAAGTAAATACAGTGTAATGTTATATCAAACCCATTGCCCATCTACACTATTGATCATGTATTATTAGTGAACATTTAGTAAACATTTATATAACCTGGTTAACAAAGTGGTAAAACTCAATGTTATGAGATTTTAAAGAGTATATTTGCATTATGCTCATTTAACCTGACAGGAGCCGCTGTTAAAATCTTTAAATAAGCAACTCGATTGTGAGATTAATATTGCATCACTGTGTAGAGTGAATACTAATAATACTAATAATAATACTAATAATACTAATTGTATATAGAGCAGTATAGCAAATAATAAGGTTTCAGGTATGTTACCTGTGCAAGCTTGTTTGTTCTCATCCCCTCTCAGAACAAGTGTGGTTGAGCCTGCGAGTGTGTGTGTGCGAGCGTGCATGCGTGGGAGTGGTTTCCAGCGTGACTACCCTGTTTGCCAGACCTGAGCGCTCTCAAATCATCTGATCTTCAGAGAGCTACACCTAAGCGCCAAATGCACTCCGCGCCTGAGTACGCTTCCCATACCCGGAGCTCTGACATCCGTTCCATCATGGTCCCCTCGACTCGGTTAGACCAGCACTTTTGGTAATTACACGGGTTGCTGTGGATGATGGATGACTGGTGGAGTACGAGCGACCCTCCTCCACCCCCACCCCTCCTTCCTTCATCTTCCAAGCCTTGCGTGGAGCTATTCAGCAGAACTTGAGGGCCACCTAGAGCCTTCCGTTTCCGTTCTTCAGGACACACAGGCACATCGGCCCGTGGGCAGGTGTGCCCGGACTTTGGCCCATTTCCTCACCTTGGAGGCATGTGCCTCTGAGTTCCCTGAGTAACGGAACACTTTCTGTTGTGCCTACTCTTGTAAGACTGCCTTAAAGTCACGGTTCCCTGGAGGTTTCACCTAACATCACATTAATCTCTCATCCATCAACCCGTTATTAAGCAAAGCTCAACACCCGTCAGCAGGAAACGTCCTCACGCCACCTCGCAGTCACTCCTGCTCCACGTCCACCTGTTGTGCACGTTTGTGACCTCGAGTCCTGCTGGGCCCTGGTTACCGTGGTGACATTCATCCTGTATCTCCTAGGTAACACCTGCCCTCAGAGCAGCAACAGGCGAGGAGTCCGAGCACGTCTCCAGAAGCTCTTCCTGTGCTCAGCTGCCAAAAAGCCACCTGCCAATATCCAAAGCAAGTTCTCTCTGGAAACACACTCGAAGCACACACTGCTCATGGCACTACTGTTTTGCCAAGTCCCTTTTTCAGTCTGTCTCTGTCTTCTCCCTCTCTCTCTCCCCCACTGCCTTAGTTTTCCTCATAGAAAACCTAGTATATGTCTGTACCCAGTATACCTGCTCCACTGGCTGTCACATTTCTATTCAACAGTTAGAGTTTGGATTTTATCCCTCCAGACTGCTGATTCCCTCTCCTCCAGTCTCTCTCTGTGCCTGTGGTTTTAAACAGGATGTATGTCTGTGGATGTGGTGATAAAGGGGATATTATTCTCTTGAAGTCTTGAAAATTTCTTTTATCAGGTTTTACTCACTGATTTTATCAACCAATATATATACTGTCGGCTACTCTTGGATGGTAGTTATGGTATAGAACTGAGTAGTAAACTGTGTGCCAGTACACAACAGTAATTTTTTATCTTTGTGATATTACTAATAACCAAACATTTTTCTCAGTAATTATACTGTTATGCTCCTGTTCTTTTTTGTATCTTTAGTACATGTTTATTATTTAGTTTTAGTGCAGAAGAGGAAAGAAGAATGTATGCTATTTCAAATTTTATTAGATGGATTTTTTCCCCTTACATCCCTAAAATGACTTCTCGTGTTGTGTATTGTCTTTTTTGTGAACACAATTAGGAATAGATTAGGTGTGAGAATTCGTTCAAGCTGCGTTGTCGATGCCTGTGGAGCATGCTTTCTTTGTATACCACTTGAAGAGAAAATGAAGAGCTATTTGAAGAGCTAGAAACATTCACACTGGCATCAAAAACAGGCAGATATGGCATCATTTCTTTGTGGGATTAGGTTTTCAGCACCCTAGGCCAGCAAGGACATTGGCAGTCATCTGAATAAAAGACCGATATGGCCCTCGGAGTCGTCCGAGTGGCACGGAGGCACAGGGCAACCCGCTACGACTGCGCCCGCTTGCGTGGAGTTATTTAGTGCGGTCCAGTGCCCTCGACAGCCACTAGAGCTCTGAATTATCGGGGCTAATAAGAGCTGAAGGGTGCTGGCTCTTTGCTCCGCACTCATTTTAGCTTTTATCAGGTGTCTGATGGGACGCAGAGATGGCGAGGCGCAGTAGACGTGCGACACTGAGGATGTGTCCGGATGACCGACCTAGAAGGGCACGGTCGTGAACACACACCCTTCACTGCGCCCTGGGACAGATGGCCAGCAACAGCTCTGCTCCAACCAGATGTCAGGGTTGTTTACAAATTTGGCCAACATCTTTGATGGTAATCGAAGTATTGAAAAGCCACAATTATTCTCAAATAATATTATGTTCCCTGGAACATTTTAGGAGTTTTGGAGCTATATTCCAAATAGGGCCTGTCTCAGATTTGTAGAACATTTATATGGGCTTTAATTCTCCACGAGCACATTAATAATATATGCTATACGGTTTGCATAAGTCTTGTTTTGGATTATTTTTATAGATATTACTAAGGATTACGTCAAGGTCCCACCGAACATTAAGGATCACAAGCATTGTCACTTCTGTTTATTAGGAATAAAAAATATTTATGTTTCTGGTTATTCGGGTCTGAGTATTTTTAATATAGTCTGGCATTTTTTACAAAGGTTAACTGTGTTGTTTAATCTAGCCAAAATCACTGATGGGAATTGAAAGCCAATCAAAGCAGAAATTGTGTGAATTACATGTCAAAACAGATATACAGTATATAGAGGTACAACAGTGTGTGTGTGTGTGTGTGCGCACCAAATTGCTTGCTATCTGCATAGATAACACTTACATTCTGTAGGATTTGTGTCATCTTTGTTTGACGGAATAAGTTAAACTTGATAGGCTTCTTAACATTTATAGGAGAACATTATTTTGTGTATTTAACAGTTGAGACAATGAGCATTTGTTCCACTTTCATGATGATTTTAACATGTGTGGACTTGGCTGCAGAAGCACGGGCGTTTCCGTAACCTTTCAAGCCTTCTCTTCAGATGGCTTTCAGCTGTTGGTTCTGCTACTCTGCGGTGTGGAGCTGAGCATCAGGGTGACCCACTCATGTGAATGTTGTCCTTCACAGACCATGTCGAGGACGAGCTGGAGCTGTCGGCTGTACGCCATCGGCCCGAGGGCCTGGAGCAACTGGAGGTCCAGACGCGCTTCTCCCGCAAAGAGCTGCAGATTCTCTACCGTGGCTTCAAGAACGTGAGCTTGTACTTCACTCTCTCCTGAGCGCCCGTGAAGGTTTAACCGACCAAGATTAACACACCCTAATGAGTCAGTAACACATTACGTTCAACAGCAAAGGGTGTGAAAGACTCCAGAATGAAGGTTGGCTGGAGTTTATTCCAGACGCAGCCAGCTGAAAATGATCTCGCACGTTTTCTGCTAATCAGGTCAGGTGAAGGTCTCCAGAGTGGCCCAGCAGAAGGGAAGATGTCCTCTGTCACCTCTGGTGCGCGACGGAATGAAACAACACCCAATTAACTCGACCTAAATTGTCAGGTGGCAAAGCATGAGGCTGTTGCATTGGGGGCCCTACATTCTCTGTGTCGAGGGACAAAGGAGGGGGCCCTGCATCGACACCATAGCAACACACACACACACACAAACACACACACAAATGCAGACATGTACATACACACAGTTTCTATCCATTAGCAGACTAGGGCACTAATGACCTAAGGAACTTTATTCATTAACATCTAGATTTTTTTTTTATTTCACAGAATGGCCTATTTTAAAAAAAAAATTTAATCAGTTTTCTCCTTACAGCATTGTTATATTTCCTAACTAGAATTAAAGTTTGATTATCTAATTGTTACATTTTTAGGGCTTTACATTGAGATTATTAAGAACACCTGAGTGTAGATGGATTTGAAAGAGGAAAATTAGGCTTGGATAACCAGAGGAGCAAATATTCCACACACACATGGGTTCACCGACTGTTCATTGTCAGATCATTCCACCTGATAGGTGGACCACAAACAGGTGGTGATGTCTGATGATAGTATGAACCCATTCAGACAATAACTCCCAGAAAGCTGTGCTGTGCCATAGGGGAACAGGATATAAAACAAAAACAAATCACTTACCTAATATGTACCCTATAGAAAAAAAGTGTAGTATTGGGAAATTAGAAAGTCTAACATACCCCTCTTACCTAGTGAAACTAAGAGTCCATGCTACATGTTTAATGTATGGGTGTGCACCCTTCTTAACCGCCTGTAGCAAAATGCCAGAATATTACGCATATTTTATATAATGGAAATTTCAACTTGTGTGGGTGTGTGTGCGTGCGTGTGTGCCATCTGGACTGTACCAATAGATCCGGACTGTACCAATACAGTCGCCTTTATCTACCAGGCTCCGCCTCTATTCTTATGTATCCATACCATTGTTGGTTCACCAAAGTACAGTAGAAAGTATAGCCTCTGGCGATTCTACGTAGTATTCAGTGTGACAGGAGGAACAGAAGAGAAAGAAAGAGAAAACATGCCCAAGGGAATACCTGTAACAAATTGTCTTTACCAGAACTTTGATTTTCTGCTCCTTCCATTTTGGATAATGGTTTCTATGAAGTGTTAAAAGCTTGTCTCTTTTTAATCGGGCAATTCATTGGGCACCTGTCCAACTCGCCCTAAGTGAATCTGGCTTTAAAGGTTTGTAGATGGCTTTTCAGATGTATCACAATCCTATTTGAGTCTTTATCTGGCTTTCAACTTGAGAACAAAAGCAGTAGGGGCCCTATATAGTCATGCTTTCAAAGTCTCTATGACTGTTATAGTTGTGCAGTTGTCCCTCTCTCCTGGACATCTCTGTTTGGACTCAGATCAAAAGACATCACTGCCAGTGAGAGAAGGAGGTCAAACTGTGGTTTTGTTCATTTTTCTTTCCACACATGGCGTTCAGGTCCTCGCCAGAGGACTAGATGTTTAGCATCAAACTCCAACGTCTTGACGTTGATGCCAACCATTATGGAGGAATTTGGGATCTTCACACTGAGCAGCAAGGCTCGGCTCTTCACAGGATGCGTCTGTCTATCAAAGTTCCATTATAAATGAGTCACAGCTGACATTTGTAATGAAAATAACCGTGAAACTGCAAGCATCAAGCATCGTCTCAGCATTGTGGATTTATTTTCATTGATGGTAGTCATTTTTTCCAACCTAATCATTTCTCTTTTTTTATGAATTGCAAACGTTTTATTTCATTATTTACAAAGACTGAACGTATATAGAATTTGCCTATGTGCTTTATATACTTAATTGCTGTTTTTTTGCACTCATAGCTGTTATAATATCCCCTCCTTTCACTATTATAGTGAATTCAGTGTTGAACACAGTATTATTCTCAATGGCTCCTTATGCGCGGTTTGTCCAGCAGTTCCGTAGTCGCAAAACGCAATTAAAATGCACCTAAACAACGGACTCACTCCACTGAACCTGGCCTTTGCCAGCTATTGCAAATGTTAAGTTATCCTTGTACATACTACATTTAGCATCTGACTTCTGGCATTTTGAATCTTAGTCCAGTCAGCACTCTTCAGTAACCCTACACCTCAGATTATTTCGTGCACTGTTTTTGCACGATGCATTGCACTTTGCTTTCATTTTGCCGCAACCATGTCAAAACTGGACATCCTCAAGCGTGATCATTCAAATAACAGTCCAATCTGAAAACTCATCAATGCCGCTGCATTTTACAGTTCACTATCTTTATTAAAACGCTTCGTGTCGTGTTTGTCTGACCTTGATTTGTCGAAATATAATCTTAATTTAAGATTGTACTGCAAAATGATGTGCTGTTCGTTAAGCTTCTATATTAATTATTATCATTTAGATGATAATCAGATCAGAATTTAAGAACCATTCATGCCGAAAACCAGATAAAAGGACTCACAAATATTTACTCACAACTGAATGTAAGCTAATTATTGAATGACCATGGGTGACTAGATAGAAAATACTTTTAATTACGCTCTGCTTATTTATATAGTGCAGTGGACCATACACGGTTCCTCCACTCTAAATGATGTTTATAGAACTTTTGACTTGTAGGCAGTTGGCATAAGTGACGGCATTGTGAGAAAAGCGCCGCCTCTTTAGATGGTAATTACGCCGAGCTTCTCTCCTCCTGCTTGCACAAAAGGGCTGAGGAAGACAGCTACACACAACATTCCCTTTTAATTAACCAGAGCTCAGGGCAAGAGCACACAGCTCCCTCAGACCATGTCAGAGAGTTATGCTGAGTTGTATAGTGGCAACCATAATCTGTTTGTGGTCTTTTGATGCACTTCAGGTAGTCCAAATCTAAAGTGTAGTCACTGTTGTTTCATTGTCAGTATAACAATATTTTATTGACAATGGAATGGTTATGCTGCCTGGCTTATGATTAAACTCGTTAATCATGCAGTGCGATACTTATTGTAGTTAAAAATGGTCTTCATATCCTCTCAAGCTTCTAAAATACCACGTAAGAAAAAAAAAATTTCTTCCGAATAAAAGCTGCCTGGAGTCTTTGTGTCAGATACAGCTTTAAAGATGAAAAAATCAACAGAAATGAGAACAGCTTTATGTCCAAAAGTCCAACTCCAACAAATCTTTTGCATGTAAACATTATAAATTAAAAGCACTGAGACGCAAGGCTCCCGTATACGTGCTAACACTTTCAGGCCAGCTTGTCATACCGAGCGTCACTAATCTACAGGGTCCCTGTTCCACAGTCCCTGATTAGAACAATATTCAACATCTAGACATAATGTACTTCAACATTTCATTAGTTGAATAATACCTCCATGAATGCCTCAGTCATGGTATTGCTATGACATTTTGCTCAAACAATATCGCACAACGTCTCTAATAACTGTTTAACGTGCTCAAATAATGAAGGCTTTATTTGAGGCTTCATTTGTGTCCAGGATTCAGACTCCATTTAAGCGTATTTCCTTAGTCCAAGCGCACGGCTGACGCCTAATCTTTTGAGACTCTGCATAAACACGCTGTATTGGACTAGTTTTATTACTCCAGCTGGGCTGGTAGGTGTGTTAACCAGGTCATGCCATTAGTAGCAGAATTAGGGTGTACCCTACAGGAGTTGGCCCCGCCCACTCGGGGTGCTTTCACTACAGAAGCACAGTTACCTCTGCCAGCATGATGTAATATTGGTCATTGTACAGTGGTATTTTTAAAACGGCTTCTTGGAAAGCACATAAAGTCTGAAGGATTTAAATTTGAGACACGGAGGCTGTCATTTACCCTGTAGCTGTGTTAAGGATCAAAGCATGGCACAAATCATATTGCAAGTTTGAAAAGTCTCTTGATTTTTCAGTATTTTTAGGTAATTGGAGTTGTTCAACTCAGGAATATATATCACGGCTTGGTGGTTCTTGAAAGGAATGTCGCATTATGAGGAGTTTGTCCCTAGGCCTTTTTGAAACGAAGCAGTATTGTCCTGGGAACAATATCGTTCCTGGTGAAATGGGTGACCATCTAATTCAGAACAGAAGGCAGGAGAAGATGGGCCTCTGTGGTCTGACTTCCTTCCAAGGTGGCAACACAGGACACAGTTTAACCAACGCACACGTGCATGTGCCTAGACGCATAGCTACACTGATACAGACTCCTGTTTCACACACACACACACACACACACACACTGATACATACCTCTGCTTCACACACACACACACACACACACTTCTGTGGTCCTGGCTTGAGAAAGCAAAAGCACTTGGGTCCGACCCCCTCATCAACTGTCCAGAACTTTGAACAGTCACGTCTTGACCTGGTTATTTCCTGACTGAGGTCAGCAGAGTTCCTCAATGATATTGTCCTCATCTCTGAACTGGGCTATAATACGCAGAGGTGCAGTGGAGGACGAAGTTCATTGTAAGTTCAAGCAATAACACTAAAGGTTTAAATGTTGCAAAAGCAGAAACTCTGGTTTCATGATTCTTTCTTACTGTTCATTAGGAGAATATCAAGCGTGCCAGTTCCCCTCCAAGAGAGTGCTTTACAATTTATTGCTACTACAGTTTAGGTCATCATTTACTGAGATGAGTTAAACCAGTTATTACAATGAATATTACCATGCCACCTAGTGTGCTTCATGATATAACTGCCAGCTGAGGGTCTGTCTGTTCATGTGACTTACATCTATGTGGTATGGAACCACTAGCACGGTTCCAGTGGTGGTGCCAACATGTTTAATGTTTACGCAGTTTTTACTGCCAAAAAATGCTTCTCAGTTGACAAAAATTGGTGCTGTTCTGGTCCCTATAATTTCACTGGCCTGGACCAAGCAAGCCTGTGACACCAGTGGCTGAAGTGCAGGGGGCCCCAACATCACCAGTTGATTAGCGGCTTTTATTAAATGCACAACGACTACAGAAAATCAGCAACAATGAATCATGGATGGTCCTGAAAAAGCTGAAAACGTCTGGACAGTTTAAGATTCTGGACAGTTAAAGATGTCAAGTAAAAGAACAATGTGTTCCTACATGGGGTGTTAAATGACTTGTGATTTCTGTTTCTGGTCTAAGGAATATCCGCATCCACATGTGTAACTGTTGGGCTATGAAACCAGGAAATGTGGGTCTGTTTTTAAGAGGTAGTTTGTAGTTGATGGGAAGGAGCTCCAGCATGAGCACTGACACCTTGTGATGTGATGTGTGGTCACATGAGTAGCATGTGACAGTGTTTAGGATCTGGCTAGTACTGTTCTGGGATCTGTCTTTGGCTGTGTTGATTTTTAAATTTTTTTTTTAAGAGGAGTTATCAAAGAACAGTAGAACAGTAGGCTAACTGTTCTTGAAACAGAACACAACAGCCTGCAAGGCAATTACACAATTCTGTACTTTAATTTCAGTCAGAATCTCTGTAATAAGAAGAAGATCTGTGGCTTGGGTAAAGAGGAGCAAAACACAAATACAACTGTGCATCTTTATTAACGCTCACAGAAGACAGGAAAAGGAGAAAGTAGCTGTCTATTCTGGCCTTTGTGAGGCTCAGTGCCAAGCGCTGGAGACATGTACCTGTGGACTGAAATGAAGGCGTCGATGAACAAAGTAAATAAGGAAAGGGTAAGCATGATAATGACTAGTACACAGGGGAGGGGCGAATAGGCTGTGTGTGTGTGTGTGTGTGTGTGTGTGTTGCCTAAGGGGTGACAAGTTCAGTTTGAATGACTTGAAGTTTCAGTATTTCGTTCCTAAAGAAGTGAGATCATTACAGAAAATGATCAAACATTCCTGGTTACACCTTTCTAATGAACGGCAAATTATGTTAGTCCTTTAAGATAAGTGAGGAGTCTGTGCATTTTCATGAAAACCACAGGCTGTGGTATGAGAACTTGAAGCTACTCCATTTCTGTATCCACAAATAGGAATAATACAATGAAATACATGAGAAATACAATAAGTGGTGCCAAGTAGACACTGAACAAGCTCAGGGTTATAAAATCTAATGCTCTGTTTTCTGTGCAGCCATACTGTTTCTTATGAAATTCCAGTATTCAGGGATGTTTTATAATGGATAATGAATTGGAGCCGATTCCTGTTCTTAGTCCTTCAGCTTGATAATGGACAGACTAATGACTGTCCCCGATGTGTAATTACAGTTCTTTTGAGATCAGAGGCACTAAAGGACGTCTTTAAAAAGTAAGAGCATAACGTCCTTTGATTAGATTTGCTCTCTGCTGGAGTGTGGAAGGAGAGAACGTCGACGTAAACGAGCAATAACAGCAGCACGGCAGGATGTGGCTGCAGCCTGATCCGGAGACTGTGGTGAGGAGAGGTGGTTTATTTACCATCTGAAGTGGTCGGGGAAGTGGTCCGGGCTGAGCTGGGGAACGGGGGGAGGGGGCTGAGCCCAGGAGGCCATGGCAGGACTGGAGGGGCAGGGTCTCGGGCGGCGTCTGGCGTCCTCGCCTGGGAGGGTCTGTTATCTAAAGCAGAAGTTATCAAAGGAGAGTTGGGTTGAGGGCAGAGTCTCGCCTACTTGGTGACCCACTCCAGCCAGGGGTTTTGGTCCTATGGTACTTTGGCCTGGAGACGGTGAGACTCATTTGGTCAGTCACTCCAGCATTTCCAGAGGTGTGGTTCCAATGACCTCGGTTCCCATGCATGTGAGCTGCTGCTCTCCAGGGTCCTGAAGTAAGGCTGTGTATCTCACCGGTTGGCATGGGCGATTTTAATGCTGCTGTTAGCTGGCCTGGCGCTACGCTGGATAGCGCGAAGCTGGAAAGCACATTGAAATTTATAATTAAATCTTTTTTGTACTTTTGGGAAAACAGACCGTAATACTTCTCCCACCCCCCTCTTTCAGTGATGAACAGTTTTTCATAAAGCTGAGAACATAAAGCTTTTGCTCTCCCCTGTGCACTATTGCTGGAATACATTTTTTTTACATCCTATATCAAGCTAGAGGTTATAAAAATGGTGGCCAGACTGGGATGATGAAATAGCTATTATTTAAAAAGACTAAAAACTATAACTTTTCTTTATTGGTGATGCAGAAGTACGCTCTTATGAAATGAAACATTTCTACATCTATAGAGAGTCTCAAAGAGAAGTGGTCTGGGAGCCCAAAAATGGGCACACCGATCTTGAACAGTTACGGTCTCAACAACACGCATGACATCACAATGAGATTTACTGGTATTTTAGTTTCCTTATCACTGCTATTATTATTATTATTAATAGATACTTTTAGACTCCGTTAGCATTTACATACAGAAAAATGTACAAATACAAAAAATATAACCTTTACAGGCTGTTGAAAGTCAAGTACGCATGGGATTCTTCTAAAACCCATCTTACTTATTGCCCCACTTGTGTTGTCTCTTCCTTTATATTAATGACGCTATGCTCAGCCTGCCTTATCTGTTAAGCACTTGGGAAAATTCCATTGGAAAGCTTGTGCTATAAATCAAGGCTCCCCATTCATTTTAGCCGCTGAATCAGCTATAATAGAAGAATGAAGAATAGTCACGTCGCAACGTAGCGAAACGCAAATAAAAGCCTCTAGACAACAATGGCTTCTTCAGTCCTTGAAGGAGAAGCAATTTAGAATTTCACTATCGCACATGTGGTTTCAAGCATATTGTCCAGCGGTTTTCTGCTTAGTCCTTCACATTCTGCCATTTGAGGGTTTTTTTTTTTAGTTTTTGAAAAGATCTCATTGTTTGTTAGGAACAATTCCTACAAAGCTTGTAGGGTTAATCTTAGAAAAAAATGTACAGCAGTTGGCAGGTGTGGAGAACAGAGGCAGAGTTGTTTGCAGTTAGTTTGACCTAATTTTAATTATAAAGGTGAAATCCAAGAGACAAGTCCGACCACAGACCAAGATAAAAACAAAGGATAGATCGATAGATTAAATAAATACTTTATTGATCCCAAAGGGATATTCAAATAAAGAAACAGTGTAAGCATAGATTCAAGGTGAGCAAAACTGTAAAGAGATGGACAAAGAGAAAAAACTAAACAAAACAGGTTAACGAGCAAAACTCGTTTACGGAGATAAATGGAGATAACAGTAAATACTCCGAAAATACAGGTGTAATCAGAAGGTTGCTGGTTCAAACCCCACCTCTACCAAGTTGCCACTGTTGGGCCCCTGAGCAAGACCCTTAACCATCAATTGCTCAAGTTCTATTCAGTCACATTTGTAAGTTGCTTTGGATAGAAGCGTCAGCCAAACGCCATAAATGTATTATAACTCGTTCAAAAAATGTGCATGATGCTTATTCCACAGAACATTTTGTTTCGGATTACAGCCCTTGTTAAAAATAACGGTTTCTTTTCTTATAGGAATGTCCAAGTGGTGTGGTCAATGAAGACACATTTAAGGAGATATACTCTCAGTTTTTCCCACAAGGAGGTCAGTATGTCTGTGGTTGTTACCGTCTCCCTCGGATCTACAGTCACGTTGCAGTTTCTTCTGTGCTCATGCTACTTCGCTGTACCTCAGAGTTTAAAGAAAGACGTAGTTACAGTGCATTACAGTGTACCAGCAGGAGGCAAAGAGCAGTAGGGGGTTCTTCCCACAGACATAAACCTGGTGAAAGATACACATGAACATGACTGATGTCCCCTGGTAGCATTTTGACATAAATATTGCAGTTGTGGCTAATCCTTGGAATTTGCTCTTGTGGAGTTTTTGGGGGGTTTTTTTGGGGGGGGTTGTTGCTTGCTTTGGTTTGTGACAGGTAATAACTGAGGTCACAGGTAATAACTGAGGTCACAGTTAATAACTGTGTTCTCCAAAGCTTTGATTGTGCTAAAATAACCTTTGAGGATATGGCATGACATACCTAACAAATACTTCTGGCAGCTCCCTGTCTGTTCTGCTTTCCTTTGTTTGACTTGAGTACAAACGTCAAAGACATTACCTGCCCATTGTGAAATAATAATAAATAATTATTCTAAACAATGACATCCCATCCTGGTTCTGTCAGAAGTAAAATGACCGATATTAAACTAGTTTACAAAGCCTTTCCTTCAAAATGTGGACTGAAAGTGTTTTCTCTCCCACCCTCTTTCTCTCATTTTCAAACACACATCCTCTGTTGTGAGAGAGAGGAAGAGAGAGAGAAGCTAAACCGGTTTTGGTTTCTTTTTCAGATGCATCCACATACGCACACTTTCTGTTCAACGCATTCGACACGGACCACAATGGCGCAGTGAGTTTTGAAGTAAGTAACGCTGGAATGCATTCCAGGGTGATTTGATTTGATGTGTGATAGCTGGCATATGTCACAACCTCATAGGTAGTCATTTTTTGAGCACTGACCCAGAGGACATCCCTCTAAATGTTTATAGCTTTGCTACATTTTTACTGTGTACATTTTTATTGTTTAAGGAAACACCATAACATGTTACGGCACCACCTCAAATCCTTAATCTGTGCCGTTCTCTACTCAGTAAATGAAGAATTTAAGGCTTTATTTATTAAACCTCATTATAGTTCTTCATAAATGAAAGGCGCAACTAGAAACTGCTCTGTAATGCTTTATAAATGTTCCCAGAGCTGTTGGCTATTTCTCATTCCAGCTGCTCTCTCCTGCGCAAGTTCATCAAAATTAATCTTTTGATGTAACGCGTAGTTGAAGGAGTTTTATTTCCTTTTGCTTTTGAAACTTTAAAGACAAAAAAAACGACTTTGTTGTCCTTGGTTTGGTTGCAGGATTTCGTAATGGGCCTGTCCATTCTCCTGCGGGGCACAGTGCAGGAGAAACTCAACTGGGCATTTAACCTGTATGATATTAACAAGGATGGATATATAACAAAAGAGGTACTGTAAACTTAAAATAGCATCAGCCCACCCCACAAAATGTATTCATATTAACACTGCCATTGTGATTTATGTCACCTAGGAAATGTTAAACATCATGAAAGCCATCTATGACATGATGGGTAAATGCACATACCCAATACTCAAAGAGGAAACTCCAAGACAACACGTGGAGATATTTTTCCAGGTGAGATTATGCTTTAATGTTTAAAGCAGCACATTCAGGTAGCACTCTTGCAAAACGACAGATTGTTTTCTTAAATAAATTTCACTAGGCTTCTAGATTTAAGTAAGTAAAAGATGGACTCTTGTGCCAGTCACTAAACAACTTGTTTGTGTAGAGGGAGGTTCTGGGAAGGTCTATCCACCAAGGTCAAACCATCATGGAAAAATCTTTGAATGATGGTATGAAATCGTTGATTGGAGTGTTTTTTCTGTTGTTCTGTCTGTCAGAAAATGGACAAGAACAAGGATGGAGTGGTCACCATAGATGAATTTATAGATTCCTGCCAAAATGTAAGAACTTGGAAGTCAAGATTACTGTCTAAATACTTTTGTTAGAAGTAATGTTGCATAAACAAAATTATAAACAAAAGCTGTGTGATTTTTTTCACTTTCCTTTGTCTTGTCAAGTGAGAAGATAAGGTTTCTCACCTGTGACCGTCTGTCCCTTTGCAGGATGAGAACATCATGAGATCGATGCAGCTTTTTGAAAATGTCATTTAGTACCTGAATGGACAAAAAGTCTGCGTTGTCCAGCTCTTAAAAGAACCTTTCTCCTTCATGTGCTCCAACGTCCTCATTAAGACAAATGCATTTGAATGGAAGTCAACCAGCCAGTTGATAAATCCCTTCTCTTGGACTCGAACCACATTCATTCTACTTCCTCTTACTTCCGCTCCAGTTTAGGGACTTTTTTTACACTAAAAAATTAAGGTGCACACACCCACAAATTATTATTTTAAAGAATTCTGTGCATGCGCGCACCTTAGCAACGGCCACTTTTCATCCACCTGCCTTGTTCCTCTGACGGAGGTCATGTTTGACATATTTGCTCTTCATTGCCCACGATCGAGATCTCGGTCTCCTCTTTTTAACATTAGTTTGCACAAGTTCTGCACAACGATCATGAGCTGGAAAAGCTGAGAAAGAGGATGTTTAAGTGTTCAAGATCCCAACTGGTCTGTTAGTCTCAAACACATTAACCATTTACTGTGGATAGCATGATATTATATGCACAGGGCATGTGAGATGAAGTTTTGCAATATGGTTATGCACCATCCTATAACTATAAATGATGGCCATTTAAAAAATTATTTAAAAAAAAGATATATATATTATTAAAAATTTATGAATTAAAATTAACATTCATTTCTGTTAATATTTCTGTTTTTACGGATTATTTCCATGCAAACTTTCACCCCATTCCAGTACCATTACAGTACAGCTCAGGACTGTATGCTTTCATTCCAGTCACAAATATACAAATATAATACAAAAAATAACAGATCCAGTGTATTAAAAGGAAACATTCATTCTTAAAGACTTGTGTATATATGCATATATACCAACTTTGTTCATAACCATTTGCTAACCAGAGTAAAAGGAGATAT
>JAOXYF010000017.1:4025107-4037968 GCA_028565775.1 Sternarchorhynchus goeldii
ACATATATATATTTATATATATATGTGTAATAGATATATATATATATATATGTGTAATAGAGTGGATTTGAAGGTTAGGAGCTAGAAGCACACAGATTGTTGTTGTAGACAAAATAATGCTGCTCATGTGTGTTTAAATGTAAATTTCTATAAAAAGTCACTGTCCGTATGTTTTGATGTATGTTTTGAAGCACTGTATTGCTGTTCTCAGAGTAACAGTATGGCAGTTTGGTTTTATTTATTAGGTCTTCAACATGACACCAAGAACAGAGCACTATTTGGAATAAGCTATACAATGTTTGGTTTACAGTTATTTCATGTGTCTTGCGATATAGATTTCATGAGTGTTGGTGTGTCTGCTATCATCCAAAGTCAGAAGAGTGGTACTCTAGCGTGTATCCTTGTACATTGTTATTGTTTAGACATGTTTTTCCAGCCAGGTGTGGCTTTGAAAACGGTGAACAATGAACATTATACTGCTCTTTCATTATATCCTGTAGTAGGACTGCACTTTCAAGTCTCCCCTTTTATATCTAACCAAGGTAGATTCATCCCTGTTCTACCCTCCACCATCTTATTTCTCCATCATTCCCCCTGTTTTTCCCCACTGATTAGCTTGCACTGTCAAAATCATAGATGCAGGGCTGTGATTGGCTACAGCACAGACTGAGCAGCGAGCATGCTGGGTAGCAGACATATGTGTTCCACTGCCTAGTTGCATCCACAAGCACTTGGCAACATGGTACTAAATCCAAAGGCAACATTCTCCATTGCTTTATGCTATAAGTACCACCAGCAACGTATTTAATTGAGTGCACTGGGTTCTTTTGAGCAAAGAATTTGGTTGTTATGTTAGTATTTGTGTCAAAATCACTTAAATTGTTCTTTTGCCAGTACAGTCTGATTGCATTTGTAATTTAAATATAGAAAAATTTACTGTCCTTTTTTTAATCTCAAACAATGTCAAAAATGCATCATTTAATGGTTTGCTGATAGGTAATAAAATATTTGATTGCTAGTTAACAGCTTAGTAACATTGTTAATTTGTTTTCTGAAAGTATAAGTTCCATAGTTACCTAAAACCCCCATTACTGACATAATTGTATGTTTGGGGGGTGGGGGGTGAAC
This sequence comes from Sternarchorhynchus goeldii, assembly GCA_028565775.1. Lineage (NCBI taxonomy): Eukaryota > Metazoa > Chordata > Actinopteri > Gymnotiformes > Apteronotidae > Sternarchorhynchus > Sternarchorhynchus goeldii. The sequence goes on from JAOXYF010000017.1 coordinate 4,026,236, forward strand.
TACAGTATATAACTGACATAGCATTATATTAACATGGCGCCACCTAGTGGCAACACAAATATGCAGGTTCACTTTTTTCCAGAGTGATCTTGCATGGCCACAATTACATATTTGAAATGAGAAATGTATTTAGGCTTTGTTTACATTCTTTGGTACATTTCCACCTTTCTTGTAATACTCCTCCAACAGCCTTTGGAGACCTGATAAAGTGTATGCTGTGGAGATTTGGTACTGAGATACTGAAGATGGTAAATGCAGAATGGAGGCTTTGTGAAGCCCTGGCTGCATGTTTGGTGACTGGAGCTGAACAATTCATCACGCTAAAGAATGACCACTAGGGGGCAGTACTGAATGGAGCAGATCTGGTGCTCTCTCTGCATCACCTGTCGCTGTGGTACTAGAGCACATAGAGGCATTTTGTGACATAGATTCAATAAACAGCGCTGAATGTACATGCATGATTGTGTTTTGTCTGCCCGTTCATTTGAATACGTGTTTTAGAAACTGGAGAAACGTGCTGTTAAACATGTGCAAAAATAACCTCAGCCCACAAGAAAGAAGTTTCGCTAGTACACTTTTAATCAAAATGGGTTTATAAAGGCTTTAAGATGAAATGTAAATGGCACATTATGCTCTCCATGAATGAACCCGCCTTTCAAAAAAGATAAACAAAAACAACCACCTACACAGCCAGCCAGCTGCAGTTCCTAGAATCGGGTACATGGCACAGGAATGTCTCTACTCCACCAAGCCTCTACGCTGTACCAAGGTTAAATACATGGATTACCTGAGGTATGTCTGCATACAAATCAGAGTGTTTCAAATATATCTCAAGTCGTAATAAAATATTGAGCAGACTTGGAGGAGTACCAAAAAAAGGAATTAAGGCAGATTTCATAAGATAAATAGTTCTCACCAGCTTCTCAGTGCCAGACAGCTGGAACAGAACTACCCTACGAGCTTAGGAAGGTGATACTCCATATTAGTTCTGCCTGTGGTTTTTGGTACTTGGATTTACAGGTTTTTTTTCTCATGCTGCTAAAACACAAAATAAATGTTCATGGGTTACAAAGTTATTGTATATTTAGCTCTAAAACAATGAAGACAAACAGTTAAATGTTCCAGAGTTATACATGTAAATGGTTTCCCACTTTGTAGTGAATAAATATAACTTTTTCATTATGTCTCTTTTTTAATTTGGGTAATCCATTTTATCTATCCTATTCTAATTGTGTCCAGTAATGTCATCTATTAATTTAATAGACATAGCATTATCTTTCATGGTAAGATAAAGAAAAGGGAAAAAAAAAGGTTTTTTTTGGCTTTAGTGAGGTTTTTTTCTCTATATGGCCATTGTGAGTAATATTAAAATGTTTCATTTTTATTATCCCCTTCATTAAATAAAGTCCCCCCCCCCCCCCATGTTCTACACCAGAAGACCATGTAACAACAGTACACACAAGCATGCCAAGAATGGAACTACTTATTTCCAAACTGGAATTCTGATTGAAATGCACAAAATAGGTACATGTACATCCTGGAAGGGGAGTACAGTTATTTGAAGGCAGCTCTGGAGAATCAAGTTCAAGATTTGCGTTGTCATGTGTAAGACACATTTTCTCACTGTGCAAGTTGTGTGTGTGTGTGTGTGCGCGCGTATGTGTGCACACACGTTAGGTGAGAAGCTGTCTGATCTCCCGGTGGACGTAACACAGGAAGTCCATGTAGGATGCTCCTCCATACAGACCTTTATCCTCCACTAGATGCTGGTGGAAAAGCATCTCTGATCTGTCCTTCTGCTTCACAATCACCATCTACAAACACACACAGTGCACTGAACTACAAGCACTTGCACAGGTCCTTTACAAACAATACAGATTTTCACATTTTTTGCCAGTTGCATTTAATAAATATTTTCAACCAACTTTAACAAACAGCTTTGCATGTCAACCCCCAGCTCTGAATGTATTCTGAGGCTTTTGAGGTTTTTCTTCTAAACCTTTCTCTTGAGGAACATTTTCCACTTGTTACTTTGACGGCTAATGACAAACGTAGGACCATGAGGAAAGCAAGAGGAACGTTGTACCTTCATGGAGTTGGAGCGCTGCTGGGAGATGGTACTGAGGATGGAGCGAAGCTTCTTGGAGAAGGTGTTATCCAATTCCGGTAACACACTCTGCAACAACATTACAACCAGTCAGTCATCAACGGGAATACGGCACAGACGTGGACTGCTGCATGTTTGTTATCAATATCTAGTGGTGGTAAAAGGTACGAATATTTTTCTAATCTTGGATTTCATTCCAACTACAAGTCAGTTCAATTATGTGGTGTTTGGAACGGTTCCGGCCAGTTTTGAATGCCAAAACTCTGATGAAGAAAAATGACTGATTAGCAAATGGCGACGGTGTTTTCAACAACTTCTGAAAAGGCCGTGTGCATGGCGAGCATGTACGTGAGCGTGTGTGTGTGTGTGTGAGCGTGTGCGGTGGAGCCGTCTCGGACCACGTCGCCGTCGAGGTGGGCCAGCGAGGGCACGTTGAAGAGGTTCTGGATGAGGTCCGGCGGGCAGGCCTGGCCCAGCCACAGGAAGACGCGCTGGCCGTTCTCCAGCAGGAAGACCCCGCTGTCGCTCAGGCGTTCCTCGGAGCAGCGCACAGCGCCCGGCACCACCTCGCCCGCCACGTCCGCAGAGTGCTGCAGGAGGGAGTGCACAGTCTGGTTCAACAGCAGCTTTCAGGGTCGTTAGAGGGACAAGTTAACAGGGAATACGCATGAGAACTGAGAGGACTGTTACCAGTCGTGTCTTTATAAAAAACGTTCTGCTGTCCATGCCTGGTTGTGAGTGTGTATGTGTGTGTTATATGATTACAAAGGACGAACCCTCCCCTGCCCCACTTCCTGTTTGCGTGCCCGTGCAAGCGCCCTCACCACAGGAATGAGTCGTGGGTAGAACAGGACCTGGCTCTCCTCCACCCCCATGGCCGTGACGGTGAGGCGGTGAAGGGCTCGGTCGTCTGTGGCGAGCTCCCCACTGCCCACCAGCGCTGGCGTCTTCAGCAGGCTGTTCATGTACACGGGGAACACCTTCATGGCGTCGGGCAGGATCAGCTGCACATGAAGGTCACATCACTGCTCTGAACGTACCGAGCGTTTATTAACGTCAGGATCAAGCGAGCAAAGCCGACGCAGGTCTCCCGGGACGGCCCGACGCGGGATGTTTTGGGGCGGGTCCCCGTCACTGCCCCCACTGCTCTCGCGCGCTCACCTGACTCGCGGCAGAGGGGCTGGCGCAGTTCTTCCTGTAGCATGCCAGCATGTGGGCAGTCTGCTTCACCAGGATCTCCCTGACCACCTTCACGGGCTGCGTCAGCATGGCGTGGAACGCTGGGGGAGGCGACGACAGGCAGAGTTACGCGAGCTGAACGTTAGCGGGAACGAATCCCCCGCCAGCTTCACCTCGGCCCGAGCCTATGTTTCACCGCGTGCGGGACGCCTCTTCAGGACGCTTTAAGAAAAAAAAAAAAAGAAGGGGGGGGGAGGACGGGGCGCGTGGGCATCACCTGACTTGGCGAAGAAGTTGATGAGGGCATCTGTCTCGCAGCTCTTGTAGAGGTCAGACAGCTGTGAGCTGCAGGTCAGGCTGAGGTTGTGGATGCGCAGACGTCTATGGCCACTGACGGACGTGTAGAGCAGAGCACACTGGGAGAACAGCGCAGCGGCATGTCACAGTCCAGCGAATGATCATCTGGGTTTAATTTTGGGGGAGCGGGGGTGGGGTCTTGATTCTTAGCACGTCATGCTGAGGGGTCTTCACCCACCTGTATAAGTGCCCCGGCGTCCTCGCCCAGGGTGTCGTCGTGTTTGAATTCCACCGTCACCGCCTTGTCACAGTCCACCGCAGCCATTTCCACATCTGTAGTGTTGTTCATATAGATGGCGCCATAGAAGTCTGTGGCCCTAAAACCTTAAGAATGCACATAACAGGTCCTTTGAGTGTCTGTCTCTCTCTGTCTGTCTGTCTGTCTCTCTCGTGCTTATTTGATGGCTTTGTTTACTGCTTTGGCAGGAGCTGCTGTACCTGTGCTGGTTCTCACACGCATCATGGCATCGAATCCAATGGACTTCTCCACATCTCGCCTCAGATCACTGAGGAAATGTTGACCATCTACCTGGACCTGAAGGGAGTGATGTAGGTATGGACTCGATCACAAGGGGGCAGTATTTCACTACAATTACAACAGTTACAATGAAGAAACGGCTGTTAATCAAAGTTCCACTCTTGAGCACCCTGAACGTGGGTTTAACCTATGCTAACCTGTGAATGTTTAACCAGACTATTTGAATGGTATGTGTTCATGACAACTGTATTTGTCCACAAACATACACACACACACACACACACACACACCTGGAAGTTGCTGTACTTGTACACTGAGCCACCAGTGTGTGAGGGAACGTCGGCCATAGTGGCCAAGTCCGCATACTGGTTAGGGAACAGAAAGAGGTCCACACAGCAACCCTGGTTCACACACTCTTTTGTCAACTGCTCATAGATGCCACGTTGTGGTTGGAACAGGGTCTGCAAACATAAACGCACACAAATGTTAGCCTCGGAAAGCACCTTACCAAACGTGCTTCCTTTCGCGAAACTTCGACGGAATTCATTGACGGCTCACCTTTTCTTTCTCCGTGTTCACCAGCTTTCTGTCGTCCCTGTTCTTCAGCTTGCCTGGGGCTTCAGCCGTGGGGAGCGAGGAGTGGAAGATAAAGAGCTTGCCGCTACACTCAGCCGCCTGAGGACAGAGAGAGGATATTCGACCATCATCTGTGGTACTTGCGCTTTACAGTAGCAGCTGGGGGGCAGGCTACGGCGACACGGTACATTACACAGGATCGTCTGCAGAACACCCACCAACTCCAGAGCTGGGAGGGCTGAATAATACAGGTTTGCTCCATATTAAGGAACCAAATAAATGAACCGGTTTAGCTAAAACTAAGCCTGAAAATATGCAACGTGACTGAAGCAGCCTGGATCATTCTGAAATATCAGATGGTAGTTTGGTACTACCTTCAGTGCCTCCACTCCAGCCTGGATGACTGGAGCAAAAACAGTCTCACTCTCGCTGGTGTCAGCAAACATGTCTGGGATCTGTTCCAACAAGCTTTAAAAGACAAAGGCAAAACAAACAAACAAATAAATAAATAAAGCTCCCAACAAATAAGATGCTAGTTCTATTCCAAATGATAGTTGTTGCTGTTATTATAAAAGTTTTGTCCTCTATTTGGTATCACATTTGGTACCAGCCAGACTTTGAAATCACATTCCTGCCTCATTTCTACTAAAAGGCATGCAAAGAGAAAAAACTTGCTTTTCACAAGAATGTTTTAGTACCTGCAACAGATTATCAGTGTAATACTTCTACCACTGCCCAGAAAGACTCTACAATGACTCTCCACAAGATAATCATAATCATTATTAACAGGATAATCAAATCACATGCATTTCTCCTATTTGTTTCAGCACGTTGCACTAAACCGACATCCCTTTAAGAATGTCTTTGCAAGCCTCCCAACAATTTGTCATGTCTACTTATCTGGTGTAGAAGAAGAAGAACGGAAAACCCCTACTTGTTAATGACAGCTCGTGACTCCTGAAAGCTGACCAGGAATCCGTCAAGCAGTGGCACGAACATCTCGGCCACGTCCGAGACCACCATCATCTGGGGTTGAGCCAGGGCACTCTTCACGTTGTAGAAGTGGAGGACCCTGTTGTAGGTGACGAAGCCCACCCTGATAGCTGAGATCTCGGCCCCCTCCTCTCTGAAACCCAAGCATCCCGGAGAACCGGCATAAGTGCACAGACTGATGCGTTGTATTTTATTTTAGGTTTTCCAGTCCTCGTGCTGGAGGTCGAGGCGTGTTGAGGAAAATAAAATGTGCAGGGAAGTGTTACATCCATGACCAAGACAGTAAAGCGCTGTATTGTATAACTGTATATGTGCCAGTGACATTATTATTGGGGCAAATGACGTTTATCATTGAAAACCATACTGCAACAGAGGTGACCTTCTGTGTGAGTCTTAGAGAGGTCCTTGGGTGACTTGTCCTGTATTTAATTCCAATAAATACATATTAATAAAATATATCAACATTTAGTGCTAATAGCACAAAATGAGACACTAAATAAACTGAGTGAACTCAATTAAATAAATCCAGTAGTGCTTGGATCACATCTAACCAGAACATCAAAGCTTCTTTCAAGTCACGTCCTATAAGGCTGCAAGATTTCTTGGCTAAGTCGTCCTGCCTATGAAGCTGAAGTCCGTAAGACCCGAAAACCAAACAGTTCCAAACCATTTCATGGAGAAAACATTAGTGCAGAGAGCAAGGCAGACTGGGAAATATTCCTCAATATGATGTATTCGTCAGAACGATGTCAGATTTGAAGTCGGGGTCAACATTACACAAGAGAAATGTGTTCTTTCTGTCTAAGTCCAGTTCAGAGAGCCTTGTGTATTTGTAGTGTCGAAAGCCACTTCCTTAACATAAATCATCGTTTGAAAGCTCACGTAAGCTAACGTGCCCAAGAACACGTTCCAAGAACAGGTCTTTAAAACACACACAAAAAAGGGAAAAGTCAGACAAAAAGGAATGAGGTCATTTTGGATAAGCAGCTCTTAGATTTGACTCTCTCTCCCAATCAGATAGACTGTGAGCACAACATGGCGGCAGTAACAGAAAGCCAGAGCACATAGGAGCTGGGGTATGCTTTTAAATATTAAAAATAAATAAATAATGTTGTATTAACAGTGAGAATGAACGTTTTGGAAAAGGGAAAAAAAGAGGTGAAGTCATTCTTATGCTTTCAATTACAAATCACTCTTATCTCTTCTGCCTCATCACCGAAACAGAGCAAAAGTCCAAAGTACACATACACACCACCACCATACGGAAAGTTAAAACAAAAAAAGTGTTACATGAAATTGTGTGACGGCATCAGATGTTTCTGCAAAATACTCAATTCAGCAGAAATACGATTTATTACACTTAAATTAGGCTACTTGAAGTTTAGGTTGTGTATTCATAACTATTTACTGGTTAACAGTAAAGCTCATGTGTGTGTACAACCTGTCCAATAATTCTCAATTTCTCTTGAGACTGCTGAGAACTAACTGACATGCCATCCTTCGAACAGACACCTTTTTTTGACCTTTTCAGATACAAAAGTAAAAGCTTTCCACATACTAATGACATCTGGGAGTCTGGGATTTGTGGTTCTCTCTGGCCTAAATTTGTAAGATTGTAAAACATGCAACTGGCTAGACTCACTCAGGTCCATAGGCCAATCTTGCCATTATCTATACAAAGAACTGAGTCAAAACCAGTACAACTTCCGAGCTGGGAACACCAGCCCTTATCAGCTCAGCATATGTTTTCAGGCTCGAGTCCTAATGAGAAATGAGACTGCCGACATAACATGTACCACCAGGTTCGGCTCCCAGCTGCCTGCCCTTACTGGAGTCTGTTCCTTGCTTTTGGGGTCTCAGGGCATGGTAAACTGAGCCACATAAAGATGGTGGGTGTTCAATGTGCTTTTCATTAAGCACTCTAGCGAGCATAGCCAGGAACGGAGGGGAGAAATCAGATTTAATACCGCAGGCTTATTTGGAGTGCACTACCGGAGTGCTTTTGGGGTGAGGTCAGTTTTCCAAACAAATATGGACTTAACCCCGCAGGAGCTGTTGGAGGAAGGAAAGGGGGGGGATTTTGCAGCGGAGACGTACACGCTCACGGATCAAAAGGCCACCTTCCCCCAGGCCGAAAGACGGGGCCGCTAGCTGCCGCACCACAGCCAACACCGTCACATACCCCCGCCTTCCTCCCTCAGCCCCCGTGACAAAAGTAAACTAAAACAATTCGCAGACAGGAATTGTCGAACGATGAGGTGCTGATGCTCAGCTGCGTGGTGGGGGGGGGGGGGGTTGTTTGTTTGTTTGTTTGTTGTGTGTTATTTCTTGCTGTCTTTATTTTTTATTTTTTTTTTTAAACATATCTCCTGACCATATTTGGTGCGGAAACGGGCGTCTCTTCCTGGTGGACTGGGTTTGCGTTACACCTGACGTGCGCTGGCAGGAAAGTGAGGGCTTTTCCCTGGGCGAGACATCGGGACTGCACTGAAGAGTCCCGTATGCGGTGATGACAGCGGCACTCGATACGGGTAACGTCATACCGACACACATCGCTGAGCAACGCTGGGCTGGTGTTAGAAAAGCAGATCCTAGACGGTTGAGGTTGAGAGGTGACCAGGACAACGATGATGAGGGTGTGAGGAATCTTATTGTGAACAGCAGCTCAGTGTGAGCTACTGTTCACCGAAGTGCTTAAAAAACTGAACTTACACCTTAGCAACAAGTAACTCTATTTCCTGTGGTAACAGATATGCTTGGCATACAAAACATGTACAAGAAACTGTCTTGGCCTGTAGTGAAACACCTGCTGTATCCACCAGCAGGTCCGAGACGATCAAGTGAAAGTAACCATGACAAAACAGTTTAAAAAAAAAAAAAAACAACTCACTTTGGAAGTCGATCCAACAGCGTCTTTAGTTCCTCACATATCAGTTTGACGAGGCCACTCTTTACGTTGTTGTAGGAGACGTCGATCATGAAGATGTATGACGGAGGGTTTGGAGGCTTATTGTTCTGGAGAAGGAGAAAGAAGGAAATATCAGCACAGCTTTACATCCATTAAACTGCTGGCAAGATCAAATCGCACCATGCAGACACAGTAGCTGTAACTTCAAAAGCAGACCCAATCACAATCCTGACTAAAACTGGAAATGTGTATTCATTATAAAACATTGGTACTGGCTTTGACACCATCATTGCCTAACATTATATCTTTGGAAGCCAAGTTTACAGATTTACTGCTGATTCAGGCAATGGACACCGGATTTAAGCTCCTGTAGACAATTTAATACTTAATAACACTAACTGCATTCATTTAACTGCAAACCACACTGGTAGTAAATATATGTAAATATGGTAGCAAATACATGTAAATATATGTTTATGAAATATTTTTGGCCTGGGTTAAGGCACCTCATTTCTGAACTACAAACAACCTGCAAACTTTAAAGGAGATATTAACAGTCGCTATCAAGCCAAAACAACGAGCACAGACACGGATGAAGCCATCCGACCATAAACATTCCACCCTCGCCGCTCTTATCAAAAGGAGGGCACCGGGAGGAGGCCTAAGTGCACATTGTTTTGTTTCCTAGGTAACGGTGTGCAGCAGGGACCACCTCCAAGGTTTTTGTTTAATATAGAACTCTAGCAGAATTCTAAACATTAATAAACAGCAGAGCGTTATGGAGACGGACACCTAGGACCAGGCAGCAGAAGTGGAGTCGACCTAAAATTAAGACTCTCGAGAGGAGGAGCAAACCCAGTCGTTTTTCAAATTTGTTGCCGAGTTTTCAAGTATATTTTAATTTCATTACTACCAGTGGAGACGATTTGCAATTCTTGACAGTAGTTTAAAAGAAGAGAATGTTTCAGCAAATACGCCTTGGGGAAACTCCAACATCGCTAACTAGACATTCAGATCAAATGATTAACACCTGTTGCCAAAAGTGCCATTCCGTGCATTTCCACTGTATGAGAGCCTAGAACATTCTTTCGGAAAACAATCCTTTAAACTTTAGTAAACTTCAGACTGATAGTGTTTGCGCCTGAGATTTAATCATCCATCCTTGAATTAATAAAAGGTTGTGACAGCCCAGAAATGAAGTGCCTTCCGTTACCTCCCGAGGCATACTGACCCCTTTGAGCAGAAAAATGTTCTTGTCTGAATCCCTTCTGTTGACATTTGCTGATTAATATCAAAACTTAATTCACAAAAACATCCAATTGCTGATGTTCAGTATATTTGTCACATTCTGCACTCAAACAGTAATCATTATATATGAATAATATGCTCTATATTACCTCGTACGTTTATGCAAAGTTTTTGAAGTATTGTGAAACATGGGTGATGTCATAAATAAAGTTTTTTGGGTTTTTTTTTCAGAAACAGAACCTTGGGGTCCGAGCTCTGAGGAAGTTAATTGTTTTGAGGTGGCTGTGAACGAAGTGTTACCTTGCAGTAATCCAGAGTAGCGGCAAATTCATAAGAGCCCAGAGATAGCTCAGGCCTTTCATACAGGTCCAGTCTACGGCCCATGTGGTCCAGGTGCTGGAAGTACTGGACAGGAACTGGGGGGGGAGGGGGAGGATAGACGTTCTGTTGTTATATTTGTTGTGCAAAAAGTTTGAGATCCTAAAATACTGGGCCGTGCACTGTCAATCAGAGGCCGTGGTGTAAAGCCCGTGGTACCGACCCTCGTTAACGCAGTTGCAGAAACCACACTGGTAGCGACGCCCGCCATCGATGAACAGCATAAACGGGCACATGTAGGCCTTACAGCGGTTACAGCGTATGGGCCCTGCCTCTCCGTGATCTACCCTGTACAGGGGAGTCTGGCAGAGATGAACAGAACAGAAGAGGAGACTGTGATGCACGTCCATCACTTTGACCACTGCATTCTCTTATTCTTATGAATGCTATATGTAACGTAGCATATGAGGTACTTCTGGCTGTAATGCATGTCTATAAGGCATTTATCCACACCCATATGTTTCATATAACTGGTAACTAAACTGCAATCATAAGCTTTAGAAGCAGATGCAGAACTAATCAGAATAGGCTGTTCTCTGCATAAAGAAATAAGGAATGTTTCAGATGAAGCTGGAAGAACTGCAGCTGATTAACATCATTTGTTTTAAAGTATCGTCATGCAGTGCACAGTTCTGAGATGAAATAGAGATGGACTTAGACAAAGCCAAAGGGAAAATGAACAGAAATGAACTGCAAGAGCCGACATCATCATTCCCTCTGAAAGTCCCCCTGTGTTTACAAGAGGCAAAGGTAAATGGGTTCATCCACAATAATATACGGTGTGGTTATAATGTGGTTGTAACTGTAGCATAAGTGTGTAATGATGTAATATGGCCACAGTCTAATATCAAAATCCCTGTGTGTTCACTGTGCTTCAGCACCGTGTGCTGAATCAGGGACGTGAGCCTGATTTAGCTCTGCTTTTATTGACCGAGCTGGAAACCTTTCATCTGACGTGTTCCTCTAGACACTGAACATTAGACTAATTAGGCTCTTCAGTCAGAGCACAATAACATTCCCTAAAAAGGCCCTTTGGCACAGGGGTGTCACGTCCAGAATGGTGAGAGTGACTGAGGAAAGACTCCTGGGCTACACAACACCTGCAAACATCAAGCAGTTGATGAAACAAAATCATCACGTACAAGTCAGGAACCAGTTAGCAGTAGTGGTGGTAGTACTAGTAGTAGTAGTAGTAGTAGTAATGGTAGTAGTATTAAGGATTGTGGTAGTGGTAGTAATAGTAGTGGTAAGGATAGTGGTAGTAGTAGTAATAGTAGTGGTAGTAGTAATGAGTGGTGGTAGTAGTAATGATAGTAATAGTAGTGGTAGTAGTAATGAGTGGTGGTAGTAGTAATGATAGTGATAGTAGTAGTAGTAATGGTAGTAATAGTAGTGGTAGTAGTAATGGTAGTGATAGTAATAATGATAGTGATAGTAGTAGTAGTAATGGTAGTAATAGTAGTGGTAGTAGTAATGGTAGTGATAGTAATAATGATAGTAGTAGTAGTA